>SSNR01000040.1:213065-362390 GCA_006937965.1 Callopanchax toddi | reverse complement strand
AAGGAATGTGAAAAGATAAAATTTCATTTTTTATTTAACTTTGTTAATCTATAGGCAAAGGCTCACGACCCAGTAAATACAGGTCCGCTACCCACTGTTATTGGTAACCATGGCAACTGGATGTAAAATGATATAGGGGGAGAGACCACATCCTCAGTAGGAGCTGTTAAAAACTGTCAGTCGCCTGTTCCTCCTGGTTCTGTGAGATGTGAGCCTGCCTCCCGAACAGGGTGACGTTTTCCCTGCAGACGTCCCATTAATAGAGGATTTCTTCCGTTTTCCTTTGATTACATTTCCTTGACTTTGAGGGAAGTTATTTTGTGCTTTTTTTGGGGGGGATAATAGAACATGCCTGAAAGCATGCTTTAAATTATGATTTGCAGCCTAAACCTGAAACTTTTACAAAAAAAAATGTATAAAAGCTTTTTAATTAAGCACAAACATTAAAAAAAGTTACATAAATAAATAAATAAATAAATAAATAAATAAATAAATAAATAAATAAATAAATAAATAAATAAATAAATAAATAAAAACAAGACCTCAAAAACACTCAGTGGTTGAAATTTAAAATATATAGATAAAAGCATTTCAGTGGGTGTGCATTAAAGGGTTAATTTACACTAAACCATCCTTTAATGATGTCTAATTTTTACTTTCAGTATAAAAGAGCTCTGGCAGCTTGGTGTAAATGTCTTCATGTTACTGTTAGCAGCTGAGCAACATTAACAGGAAATGTGTAAGTTTCTGATTCTGGTGTTTTCAAGAGCCAAGAGAGGACACTCTAATGCACGGACCATGTGCTGCAAAACATCCAATTTATTTCCGACATTTGCGAGACCTCTTTGTGGACTCAACAAAGACACAGAGTTTCAGTGGCTTAACCTCTGTTGTGTCATTCTTGATTCATTCAGAGTTGACAGGTTTCCTTTTCTCTGTGAACATGCTTTTGTCATTAGCATGCCTCTGAACCTTGCTTCACAACGTCTCCTCTGAACAATTCAGATGAATTATTTCATCCTGTATGGGGCTGACTGGAAGGCATACACATGTAGGTGCTTCCTCTGGTCGGGGTAAAGCCTTTACATACTAGTGCAGGGTGGACACCTGCTTCCCTGCACTGTTAATCATGACCTCAGAGTTTTGCTGCTGGCATTAAAATAGACATGAAATACACCAATGTGGGGCCTAAAGGGGCACAAAATGTGTTTTTGCATACCTCTTCATTAAAAAGTTATAGTATTTGCATTCCTGTTTTAAAAATAGAAACTAATAAATCATAGGAAATGTTACTCCAGGTTATCTAATTGTTTAAATCTGATGCTGGTCTGTTAGGCCTCAAGCTATCAGTAAAGCTGTTGAGATCAAATTTGTGTCAAATCAGATTTAAATGAGGTTTTCCTTTTACTTTATACACGAAGCAGCACAGATTTAAATCCTCACAACCACAAGTTAAAAACTTTGTTTACTCTATTTGGTGGCCTTTAGAAGCTGTTAAGGACCTGAATGTATTGTTTACTTTAGACTTTTTGCTCTATTTTTACAGCTGAAATACTTTTGATAAACTGTTATTAATCAAATCAGCTGATTCAAAGAGTTTAAAATGATAAAAAAACACAAAATAGACCTTTATCTAATACTTAAAGCCCTGGTTGAAACTTATGATCATTATAAATAAACAGTAATCATGTGAGAGAGTGACTCCGCCCCCACACAATGGAGCTGAAAGAACTTCCTCTAGTCCTTCACAATAAGAGTCTCAATCAAAGGCACACCTCAAAACATCTAAAGCTTATAAACCAGTTTCAGTTTTACTGAGAACAATATTAAAACATTATTTATAAAAGCTTCAGATTAATATTAGTGAAAAATATAAACTGATTTTTTTTCATGTCTGTAATTTTCTGACTTTTCTATGTAAAGGTAATGAATAATATACTTAGATTTTTTCTGAACAAGCAGAGTTTGAAACATATGTTTTATATTTATTTATTAAATTGATCCATCTCATTAGCTTTGAGCTTAATGAGTTGAGTTCTTATTTGTATGAAGTAAATAAAGTAAAAATTCCCATTTTTTTTAATGTAACTGGAATGTTTTATTATTTTGTCTAAATCCAATTAGAAAGTAGATTATATGAAACATTTCAGTGAATGCAACACATGCTAATGTTTTTGTGTCTAGATCAAAGCCCCCACCCACCCGATCCACAATGCACCAGACCCTTCATGGTTCCCCAGTCAGGTGGTGGGTCCACAGGTGAGCTCATGAGGCCATGTTTGGGCTGGGCCCTACTGGACCCTATGGGTAAAAGCCCAGCCATCGGGCACTCACTCATGGGCCCCAACCCCAGGCCTGGATCCAGGCGGTACTCCAGTAACCCACAAGCCAGGTAGAATGCTCCTGGACGCCTCCCTGGGGAGGTGGTTTTAGGCACGTCCTGCCGACAGTAGGCCCCCAGGTCAACCCAGGACACACTGGAGGAAGTACATACCTGTGCTCACCTGGGGGTCCCACCAGAGGAGCTGGTGACAGTCTGGGATTCCATATTTGGGATGCTGCCCCTACAACCCGGATAAGTGGAAGAAAGCTGTTTTTAGCATCCCATCAGATTTCCATGACCCTCGTTGCTGGAAGAACATCACTGAGCCACATTTCAGTTCTATGGAAAGATAAACAGAAAATACAAAATGAATGGAAACAGTAGCATAAACAAATATATAAACATGGAGATGCTCAGCTCTAAAATTCCTCACACATGAAGTGAATAACAGTCATTATCATGCTGTTGTGCAATGTTGTGTGGTCACTCACACCCAACTACACAAGAAAAACCAACTGCTCAAAGAATACTACCAAGCCCCTGGCACTCCCATGATGCACTGCACTGAAAAGAACCTGTTACCAACACCCAGTGTCTGTGGAGACTCCAACAAGGGTTCTAACCCAGAACATGCTGGTCAGTGCAGAACAGGTGAATTTGGAAGTTGGTGACTGAAAGTCAAATAAATTTAAAAAACCTAAACTTTAACACGCTTCCTATCTGTTAATTTATTATAAATATCCGTGGTTTGTTCTAATCAAAGTATTTAGAAGATAAACTGAATGAAGAGCCAATCATTCAAACTGCAACATTTATTGATGCCATATTTTTTAACAAATGCTAGATTCCTCTGCAGGAGATAAAGAAATCCTTTCAAATGAGACAGTTTCAGGTCTCCTCCCTGTTGGGCATGCTTGGAATATCTTCACGGGGAGGCAACCAGGAGGTTAGATGCCTGAACCACCCTCTGAAATAAAGCTCTGTAAGTCATTAGCAGGAGCTCTGGGGAGGTTTGTGATGTGCTGCAGATTGAACAAGGTTTTTACTTTTACTCAGTCTCAAACTTCATCTCAGCCTTTCAATGCAACAGGATCTTAAGGCTGATCATAGATTGGGTTAGTCACCAGAACAAGCTTCAGGTTTCAGGCTGTTGTTTTGGTCCCATCTTGGAAAAGAAACATGCTCAGTTGCTCACTTTTAGGTCAAGATGGCCACCTTTCATTGACGAGGCCAGAGATGACTACATCAGCTGTATGTTTCAGGGTTTGTTTCACTTTTTGTTATGAAACAAAAAACTTCAGGGAGTCACCAGGCTGACGGGTAAGCGGCCCCCTTTTAGCTCGGCTCGCCACACTGCAGTCACACATCTGCACCTATACATCAAAGCTACGCACAGAGACATTCCTGAGAGCCGAGCAGAGATGATTTGTGTTCTGTTCTCCTTCTTTTTTGATTAAAATTCATCTAACTGCTCTCTCAGCTAAAAGCTATACCTTTTAAATCAGTCATCCCATCCAGATCTTTAGACCTGCACTGACATCACAACTGTTTCCACTTGCCCCGCTGCGCCTCGTGCCTTTTCATACTTTCTCTTGTCCTAAACGGATCGGCAACCTTTTGGCCTGAGAATTTTTAAAGGGTTTATCAAATGTAATACAACCTATATAGAGCTGTAAAAAAAAAAGGAATATAAACCAGAACCATGTGGATGGTGGTTATTAGGGGTCACTGGTAATGTGGTTCAACATGTGGACCTGAAATGCATGAATGTTCACTTCTATGCTGGAAACTTTATGACTTTGGGTGCAGTTTCTTTACATTGCAGCACTCTAGTTTATTATGTGATATTTTGTTTTAAGTACACAAAATTAGAAGACTAATAAAAGCATAACGGTGATGATGGAAAAAAGCAGGTACCGTGGTCTCATTCTCCTTCAGAGGCTGATATATGGACATGTTTGACTTATTGTCAAATTAAGAAAGAGTGTCGTGACCCAGATTGTTTATCTGCATGCCTCTGGTCGTTATTCCATTCAACTCAAGCTGACACCGCTAACCACAACAAATCATAAAATATTCCCTGAAAGGAATGTGGATAAATCATCAGGAGTTGGACGTCGACCAGCAGCGGTGCAGCGTGAAAACTGAATATTCAGGAGACTTCCTGTGACCTTTAGATTCACGTAATCTGACTCGTTGGTTGGTTAACTGCACACTCATGAGTTGATGCTTCATATGTCGAAAGTGTTTGAGGAAAAAGAGTTTTAGATCAATGTTCATCACTCTAATGGGGAAAAAAATGAGTTAGAGCAATTAATTACTGCATTAAAGGGAAATGTCATGCATAAAACATAATAGAGTCTTTGATTCAAACAATGACAACAGTGTCCAAAAACAGATGAAAACAAGTCTGAGTGTATTAGATTTTCACAGATAAACTAATGAGAGGTGAGACTGCTGCAAAATCACATCCAGAGGAGAGGAGACATCGTCCTCTTGTCAACAATTTATTTTACTACATCACCAAACTCTAAAAGATCTCCAAATACATCAGAGAAATTTAAACGCAGACACAAAACATCCCATAGGGAAGTGGATCAGATGTCTGAATATTTCTATTTGGGTAAAGAATCCTATAGGCTCACTTAGAAGAGAAGAAGATAAAGAGACAGAATAAAGTTAAACTTTTTCAAAGAAGTCAAAATGTTGATAATATGATAAAAATGTTATTTTTTAAAAAGTCAAAATAACAGGTTACATGTAAAGAATGTATATCTAGTTATTGACATTATTGTTGTTATTATTAGTGGGGTTTTTTTTATCACTGCTTTGATTTTATTCTCAGTTTGATTTAACTTCCAACCTGACCTGGGTTCAGTTTTTCTTCATCATTATTCTAACCAACGATTCTAGATGAGCTTTTATTGAATAAATCGGTTTTGGTTTTGATTCTGATTCTGATTATTTATTTTTTTATCAGTTTAAAAAAAAATTTATACTACAATAACCATCTATATTGATTCTTTGGAAAAATAATTAATGAGTTACTGAAATATCTGGGAATAATAATTATTTTTGAATTGATTTAATTTGATTTTGATTCCATAATTAAGCTCTAATAATAATAACAATTATATATATAATATAAATAATATTTTTTTCTAAACATTTCTACTTTAAATTTGACTTGTTGAGTTTAATTTAAAAACTGGGAAACAAAACAAAAAAAAATCCCATGATTCTCAGCGACCCTGTATGTTCTCATAAATGGGTGCACTGGTTTAAATTCAATGTAAACACGTCATATGTGCAGATTAATTGTAGGTGAGCTAAAAAGGAAGTTTCCAGCTCTAATTGTTATATTGACTCATCTGCAATTCATTTAAAAATTCACCTAATGAAATAGTAAAACAGGGTGTATTAAGTCCTTTCTGACACATTTTTGTACAGCTTAATATTTCACTAAGCCGTCGCATTTCATTCAGAGATGTTCTCTAGATAAAAGCAATAATCTCAGGTTGATGGACGGCCCAGCCGGAGCCTCAGGCCAGTCAGTGCTGTGTACACACTGCAGCGGTGGTGGTGGGACGATAAAACCAACATAGACAGGTGTGTTTGGCTAAGATGCACTTGTCAAGTGAGGTGACAAGCACGTCTTGTGTTCATTCAAGTGAACCTCTTATCTTAGTGTCCCACTCATGAGACAAAAGCACTTCTCCCCATGTTTGCACGATTTACCCCTTCTCAAGTACTTTCACACATCTACTGACTGTGTCGGCACATAAATGGTCTTATCTTTCTAAAAACTAAATTATAGGTTCTCATGATGACAGCCTTTACTTACCAGTGAAATATCCCCCTAACTTTAAAGGGGCATTGTTTCCTTATTTTATTATTTTATAATTCTCACTTTAATATTTGTACAACCTTTAGGTATAAATAAAAACAGTTACAGTGTCTCTGCCTTCTTCTGGTGTTGGCTGAGTCTCTAGAAACAGGAAGTAGCCTTCTGACTGGAACAATAATCAGATTGGGTGAGACACTGCTGTTGAACAGTGACAAATCAGTGGCTCTTGCTCAAAAATGTCATACTATGTTTGTGCTACTGCAGCAGCAGCATAAACACCATCTACTAAACAAAAGGTCTCGTGCAAAACTGTAAATATTTTTAAAAGGCATATTTTATTTATTTCCCCCTGTTTAATTAGTATATACAGGTCAATAATACATTGTCTTTTGTACTGTAGAAAATTAAGCACAGCTCTGGCGTGTTTTTTTTCTTCTAGATTTTTAGAACCATTAATGAATTTGACAATCTCCTCTCTGAGTAATGATATTTCACATTGCTCTGTACTATAATACAGGCATTTTGTACTTGTTTTAACTTTTTTATGCTTACTTTATTGCATTTAAAATTACCCACAAATTGCCGTGAACAAAATTAAAATAATTTCACTGAATATATGAAGGACAAACCATGAAGCATTATAAAAACATGGTTACTTAAAAGACAGTAAAACCCATGAAGATTAATTTAAAGACACAAAAGAGGGTTTTTTTCAGTATGTTTTAAGGTTTTTGTTGTTGTTGTTAAATTATAATATATATATTATATTATTCACTGCGAGCAAATGTTTTTTCAGTGAAATCATGTATTTTTCCATCCCTTTGTGCCTGACAGCTCGCCGGAGCGAGCAGGAAGTGACGTCAGAGCAGGAAGTAAAGCTCTGTCTGCTGTCCGTCAGCACTGGGCTGCTACAAGAACAGCCTTTACAACTAATAACAGCTTTTTGGCGTTTAAGCTTCCGATAATATCTGATGAATGTATCTGTGGGGGCTGCATCCACTTAGCTGAAGTGCTGAATGTTCCTGTAGTTTGGGCGAAAATGACTCGGAGGTAAGCGGCTTCTTGTGAGAGTGATGCTCTGTGTTCATTATTAGCTTTAGCCGCACGATGCTAACGTTATTCTAACTAAATAATAATTGTGAAACTTCTCATAACCTAGTCGTTTATTGTTGCACTTTAGTGTTGAAGTTACTTTGTGATATTATTTGTTGTTAGTAGTCAACACTTTGTCGTAACAGACCTGTGGAAAGATGCATCTTTATGGAAAATTACTGATTTATATTGTTTAAACCCCCTAGCTTAACTTTAAACATGCGAACCACCAAACAGAAGAAGCAGCAGCTGCATTTAAATACACAGTAAGACAGTAGAGATCTGTCTGCTAAATACTTTTAAATACAGTCCATGTTTGTTTTACTTATAATGTCAAAACGTGTTTTAATAAGTTAAATTATAAAATATACTTTAAACTTTGTGCTATGCTATTTGTTTTATTTTTTATTGTGAAGCACTTTGTGGGTTTTATCCTGTTAAGGGTGTTATATATAAAGTTTATTTACTTTCACCATTTACTTATTTAAATGTATTATCTGGCTTAACATAGATGCTGTGAGCCATAGGCGTGGGAATCTTTAGACACCAAATGACTCGATTTGATTGTGATTCAGACAGTTATGATGCAATCATAAAATGACTATTACATAGTGTTTTAATTGGTCCAAATACTTCCTATAACTTTTTAATAATAAAACACAAAAATACTTACAATTAAAATAAAACAACTATTTGCTGTACTGAAATTAAAGCTTTAATAGAAGAATGCTTGTGAATAACTGCCCTTATTAAAAAATAAAAAATGAAGCATCCAAGATGTTACTTCAACAAAAGTACTATCTGTTGAGAATATAAAATTACCCCAGAAAAAACAAAAATAAATGATAAAATAATGATGAGACACAGTGGTAAGTTTGTGCCTTCATTCATTTGGTTTAATGATCATTTAATGTATTGCATACATTTCAGTTCAGAGTTGCAGTTTGGTTCCAAATATGAGCAAGGTTAGTTTATACAATCAGACAAATCTTTGTTCATATGGCTATCATCGCTTACAGGCTTAAAACACTTCAAACTGCCACACATGAAAAAATAAAAAGAATAAAGTTTGTTGAATTAGCAGATTTCCTTGTTACATTTCATCTCATTTTAAATTAAATTGGGTTGTTAAACCCTACTAAAGTTGTCTCCAATGTCTAGCACTTTTCCCTCATGAAAACTAAATTTAAAGGGTGGGTTTCAGACGCCCCGATGACTTTGTGATCATACTTAAGAGAATATTTGTCTTGCAAGCTTTTTGAGCATCTTCACCACTGACACAAGGTGAGGAAGTAGAGAAACCTTATGAATATTTTTGAGACATTTTGGAAACTCCCTCATGCACAGTGCTCATGGTTTGTCACCAACAGTCACAGGCCAGTGGGCTTTAGGTTTACTGAGATGAGTCATATTCTAGTTCTTGGAAACATTCTGATACTTCTCTGCATCTTTCTCTATTTTTGCAGATGACTCAACAGTGGCTTGGACATCTGTGATTTGATAGAAGATGAAGCATGTTCTGTTTGGCAGACTTGCTTGTTACCATAGCAATATACACCACACCAACATGGAGAACAAACTATGATTAATCAAAATGATTGCTTTTTGCAAATGAAACACACTAAAAGACCTTCACTAATTGCATATTGACTAGTTTTGAATGGACTGTAAGTGAATAACAGTGCTAAACATGTCACTGGGTGTGCAGTCTCAGAAATGGTTTCCAACCCATGTCCAAGCCACTGTTCTTCAAGCAACTGGTTTACAGCCAAAAGGCAAAAATGGCACTAATGATGCCTACACCATCATCCAGCTTGGCAAGGAAAAGTACTCTACATCAGTGGCAGAGAAGACGGCTAACCCTGTCTGGAAAGAAGAAGCTTCATTTGAGTTACCTGGTCTTCTTTTGGAGGGCAACCCTGAAGTTTACGAGCTCTGCCTTACAGTGATGCATCGGTCCTTAGTCGGGATGGACAAGTTCCTGGGTCAGAGGCTCATCAACCTTAACGAAATATTTGATAACAAGGAGAGGAAGAAAACTGAGTAAGTATATTTAATGTACTAACCTTAGAAATAAAAAAGCCACAAACACAAGTTTATAACTGTTTCACATTTGGGTTAGTCGTCCAAAATTGGCACTTTGTTGTTTTTTATTGCTGCTAGAGGTTTCAATATGAACAACAAACTATTTTTATCATCCGAGAAATATTTCCAAACTGAGAAGGTTGGTGTCAAAACATGAACTGTAAATGGTTCTTCATGCTTTTATTTCTTCCCATCTAGATTACTCTAACACATTTTTTTACACGTTTGAACCAAAAAGCCCTTTATGGCCTTCAGCTGGTCCAGAACTCTGCAGCGAGGCTCCTCACTGGAGCAAACAGAAAAGATCACATCACTCCTATTCTGAGGTCTCTGCACTGGTTACCTGTTAAATGTAGAATTCATTTTAAAATCCTGACTCTAACTTTCAGGGCCCTACATGGTCAAACTCCTCTTTTTTATCTGTTTTTAATAGTCTTTTATTTTATCTTGATGCTTTTGTTCCTTTGTCTTTTAATCATGTTTTAATTCTGATGTTTTTTGTGAAGCACTTTGTGATTTATTTCTGAAAAAGATGCTTCATAAATAAACTTTACTTACTTTTTACTGTACACTTATAGCACAATGCTGAGTGCCCTCCTCCATCTGCCTCATAGAAAAGGTGAAAGTCACCATGGTTGCATTATTCCATCATGACTTTCCTCATAAATCTGGCCTTTTTTGAGAAATGATGTCATTTTTAGTTATTTTAAGTAGAGATGCTCTGATTCTGGTTTTGAGGACTGATCTCCTCTGACCTGCTGATGCAGATTTATTTAAAATAACTATAATTAACATAATACACACAAAAAATATGATTAACTTGAAAATGATGGTTCTGAATGTAAAGACGTCCACAATAATCTGTTGTTTTATCTTAAATTAGCGCCTAATCATGGTGCGTTCACAGAACCCCAAAATCATCTGATGGTTGAGCTACAGGTTGGCTGATCATGTGGAATATCTCACTGAACAGACCTTTTTTGGACCTTTTGCTTGCTTTTGAGTGTCATCATGTGTGGTAATTCTAATGATTCATATTAATGTTATACAGCAACAGTCACATTTCCCTCCCCCAAAAAACAGCTGAAATGAAAAGCAAATAATACATAAATGTTGAAAGATTTATTAGCAAAGACAGCTAATGTCACATGAGGATCAGATGCAGTCGCTCGACGTTTGGACTTCTGTTTTAGATGCCACTAAATCCAGTCCAGCCATTACACTTTAACAGGAATTTCATCACAACCGCATGCTCAGTCTACATATATATGTTGTTTAGTTATGAGCAGACTTTTTGGAGGAAGTGGAAAATATTTAGTGTTTCCACACAGCTAATAATACCACATACTTTATGTGCTTTTGTGTTTAGTCACATGTTAAGGCCTCATTAGACCTCACCAGCTTGTTGTGTTTTGCTTGTTATAAACTCAGTTTTTAAATACATTTATGACCCAACTCCTTTTGTTCTCTTCACACAGTCATTTTACAATTTATTGTTCGTGTGTTTTAAATTGTTTGTAGCTCAGTAGGCATCATAAAGCTGTTAAACATGAATTAGCACATTTCTGCTCAGGTTACTATTTTTGTCTTGCTTGCCATCTGTTTTTTTAAACTTGGCAATTAATTGTCCTGCATAGAATTTAGATTTAACGTGACAGTTTAGAAGCAGGCGTTGTAACAGAAACTAGTGGAGCTGGCCAAACATGTCCTGTTAGTCACTCCTGTGTTTTCCTTTCCTCCTTTTTTGAATAGAGCGTTTTTTTCTTCAGGAGGACCCGGGTTTGGACCTCGGAGACC
Organism: Callopanchax toddi; assembly: GCA_006937965.1. NCBI lineage: Eukaryota > Metazoa > Chordata > Actinopteri > Cyprinodontiformes > Nothobranchiidae > Callopanchax > Callopanchax toddi. Next base: position 351,246 of record SSNR01000040.1, on the reverse strand, counting down.
TCTGTGCTGGTTATTTACCTGCGCTGGAACAGAGTTTGTCCTCTATGAAATTACTGTTTAAAGATCCTAATTTGTTGACCCGCACATGTCTAACACACATTTCTTAATCCGACGTTAAGAAAACACAAACTGCATGACTAAACTGGATCTGGCGTTAATTAGCTCGCTGCATGTTTCAGCCTGGAAAGACATTAGCACATTTCCTCTTTGCCCATCAGTTGGGAGAATCACAATATGTTATAATCAGCGTGCATGGCTTGTATTTATTTAGGTGTTGGAGCTGATGCACCTCGAGGCTATGCACCTCTTCTGCAGAGGTTCTCTAATGGATACGCCACTGTTACCCTAATCTCAGCGCTGCTGCCAAAGCTTGACAATGAAGCCGAGACCCCTTGATAATATAGCCTGACTCTGCAGTGGGTCTGTGTTCACCACGGTCCATCTGCAGTGTTTTTGAACTGACATATTGGGGAGGAAGGCCCGTATTGATATCTGAGAAGGCAGCCCATAATTACTGCACACCTGTGTTTGTTGATTGTGAGTAGTTTCTCAGCGGTCCGGGTCTGAGTGGGAGAATTGTGGTTCCAAGCACGGGAGGGAGGTTTATCTTGGCCTTGAGACACACGTGAGGCGCAGCCTCGGTCCCACGGCAGCAGCGCACTGTGGCTGCTGATCAGCCTGAGCACAGCGTGCAGCCTGGGAATTGGACCCAACAAGGCCTTTCATAGCCGGACTCCCGGGTCACGAGTTGCACAGTTTAGATTTTTTGCTTTTGCAGGGTTTTTTTTAAAGCCATTAGCAACACTGTTGTATTTGTTCGAGCTGGCAACTATAATTTTGTGTGACACTTTCGGGCTTACCGCAAATCATTTTAAATTAAAGAAAAAGAAGCTCAAATAAATACAGTTATACAGATATATTTTCAGTTTAAGGGTTCTCAATTAGGAAACAGAAAAAAATGTTTATATTAACAAAACCCCAGACTGGGGACAATGAGTGTGCTAACAGAAAGTCCCATAATAACCTGAAAATGCAGACAGAAAGCCTTTTTAAACGCTTGTTCTTCCCTGATGCTGCTCTGCTAATGAACCACAAACCCTTTAAAAACATAAAGAGGGTCTATCTCATTAGCATGTATAAACTTGTGTGTTGCCCTCTAATGTGGCTTTGCTGTTTCCCACTAACTTGTCAATGCATTCCTTAGCAAAAGGCAGAATTGAGCAAATGTCACAATTTTTAAAAATGAATTAAGGCATAAATCCCATTGCCTTCAATAGGATTTATGTCAATGGAAGAAATAGAGGGGTTAAATAAATAAGAGCCCAAGACAAATGTTTGTGATAGTTTATTCTTCTAAAGGTGAGTTGTGTTCTCTATTGTGTCCAAGTAAAACAGATTTACCTATTAGCTTTGGGATTAGTCGGCTCAGTCTTGTAGATCGTTCACATTAGAGAGAAGATTGGCTTTTTCCCCATTTCCTAAATTGTTTGGTTGTGTAAAGACTTTAACCACTTATGTCTCCCTAAATTATTTTTTAATTATATGTTCAATTCAGAGGATTTGTTGTTAAAGCTGAATTATATTAATCCTGCTCTTTTTACATGAATCATGTCATTGAATTTGCTGGGCATAAGCTTCTTGCACTCTCATTTTAGCTGGTATTCCTTGGAGTCCAAGCCAGGGAAGAGGAAGAAAGAACGAGGTCACATACAAGTCAGCATCCAGTTCATGAGGAACAACATGACGGCCAGCATGTTTGACCTCTCCATGAAGGAGAAGCCTCGCTCACCTTTTTCCAAGCTTAAAGACAAAATGAAGGGTCGTAAAAACGACAGCGGCCTCACCGACGCGTCTTCCGCCATCTTGCCTCGCTCTGTCGCATGTGATTCAGAAACCAGCAGCCAGTCTTTCATCCCAGAACCGCAGAGGAAGCCAGACCCAAAAGCAAAGAGGCCTTTGCTGTCTGGGGCCCAAAAGCTCTCTGCAGCCCATTCCATGTCGGATCTCATTGGGACCCACGTCCGACCCAAACTGGACTCCAAGAACTCCGTAGAGGAGAAAGGTGAGGACTCACACCAGTTTAGGTTTTCTGAAGCTGCTGTTTGGCTCATGTCAGAATAACTCTACAAAAGGAACCATTACTGATCTGTGATCATTAAAATCAAAGAGTAATAACTATAGGTTTTGATACGGTGTCTCTTTAAGTTCATGCTTTAGTTCTTTTGACTTCTTGAGTTGTGTTAGTAGGGATGCATTTGAAGCAGATTTGAGCAGAAACCCATCAAAGCTACTGTGATTTAGAGATATCTATCATCATTATTTAACCTCTTATTAATTGCTGTTTATAATCTGCTTAGAACTGACCAGCTCTTTCCTCCGGTTTACTCTAATGATGGCAGCTTATAAAGGAACAGAGATCCAGTAGATCTGGGTTGAGAAACGTGACCTCACTTTAGATCTGATTAAATGATTATAAAAGACATTTTTACCTAAAATAACTTCAGTTCTAACGAGCACAGTGTAAGCATGGTTATATATAATGTTGGATAGTAGAGCACACCTATGGCTTCTCTGAGGTGATAAACACTGGAAAAAATACCACAAAACTTTCAAAATGTGCAGCTAAAAGTTAGTTGATCTTGACAGAGGAAAATTTTATGTCAGAAAGTTTTTTTTTATTATTATTTGAAAAACACTTTAGCTTGAATTGAAACAAAAAACCCACAAAAGCTTGCAGATTTTTCTTTTTAGTTATTTCCATTATCAGCCACAATTGCCTGTAATGTTTTTGACCTCTCCTCCAGGAAGTGCGAGCGGCCCTCACAGGCGTTCCCAGAGCGAGGTGCCACAGTTCCAGGACAACGAAGCACACAGTGACCCTTTCACTGATATCAGTGACACCCTTCCACAGAAGTATGCCACGCTCCCACGCAACCGCAACCCGTTTGAGGGGGAGCAGGGGCAGCTGTGGGATCGGGCGGAGCACAAGGAGAAAAAAGAGAAGGTCAGCCTACTGGAACGCGTGACGGGGAAAAAGGAAGGCCGTAAGATCAGCGACGGGGCGCGTTCGGGGAGTTCTGGAGACCTGCATTCCCCCAACCCCTTCAGTGGTGACTCGCGAGCAGAAACGAACCCGTTTAGCTCCACCTACAAACCCAGGTAGACTCGCTGTTCCTTCATGAACTCTATCAGTCACGTGACCTTAAAACCAGCAGTGAAACATGTTTTCCTTTTATTTTTTACAACCATTGAGTTGAGATCTTTTGAAACGGGGTCTTCCACTGATTGTTCTTGACCAGATGTGTGGTGTTGACTGTCCAGGAGATCCTCTATGAAACTTCCTCCAGATTTGTGCTGCTAACCCGTTCCACATGGAAGCTGTTGATGTTCAGATTTGTCTTCTTCATTTTATGTCTCTAATCAGCACTTTAGTTTTGTTGAAGAAACAGATCATCATCTCAGTAACTGTTCACCTCGGTGTTGTTTCACGCACACAGCGTGTGTGTGTGTGTGTGTGTGTGTGTGTGTGTGTGTGTGTGTGTGTCTGTGTGTGTGTGTGTGTGTGAGAGAGAGATTGCATCATCTGGTTGATAAGCGAGCTGAAGGAGGTCTGGTGAAGGTGGGAGGCTGGCTTTAATGCCTTCCATGACTCGTCATTCAAAGCACTTGATTTAAACGGGGGTCAGCGCCCCAGGCTGGTAGTCACTCAGGCAGGTTGTAGATGTTTTCTCAGGAATGGGGTTGAAGGAGCTCATAGAACAGTTTGATGAAAGAAACGTCGAAGCTCTGTGTGGTTTGACTCTGTTCACATCAGCACCTGCTCCCCATCAGGAGGTGTTTTTCTTCTGTGGTTTGTTCGTTGTTTAGAGCCTCCAACCTGCCGTGAAATGAGCGTAACCTGTTTGAGAAGGATGTGTCAGTGACGCCCACTTGTGATGCGTCCTTGATGGTCTTTTAACTGTATTCACAAAACGTGTCTTTATAATTTTCTGCATTCTACACATGCATTGTTAATTTTTTACATTTTAATTATTTAGTTTACTTTTAAAAACATTTGTACTTTTTATTTTATAATGTATGTTGTATTTTAATTTCACCTTTTAACTTTCCTTAATTTAAAAAAATACTTTAAAAAAAATCTAACTTTTTCTTACTTTCCTTACATTCTAAAACATTTTTGTACAAGCCTCAGATTCAGGCTGCAAATCAAAACTTAAAGCAACAGATCACATATGGTAATTTGTCCTATGAAGGGTTAAAGATGCATCCTAATACAATAGTGGTATAATTGGTTATATATATATTTACTAAAGGAGTTCCTTTATTGAATGCATATTGCCCTCCTGAGTTTCAAACTACCTGTATTGTCTTGTTTTGGTAAAATATTGATAGGAACTTTATTAGCGATGTCATGCGGTGTCACAGGATCTGTTAGCTCTCAGACTCTCGGCTTCTAACGTGAAATTTTAGCTTAGTCTCAGTAAAATCAACTGATCTGTAGCCATTTATGTGTTTTAATGTTGATTAGCTATGAGAGCCATCTTGAATAAGGTTGACTTCAAGGTAATCCTCTCTAGATGTTCATCATTTACCACTTTTGACAGGCGGGGTAAGAATTGAGGGTTGTTTTCCTTGTAGTGCTGTCACCAGCGAACATTAAAGCCAAACTGCAGTTGGGTTTTACCTCTTGCTTGATGGTTACATTCCCAAAACATTTACAATTGTCTTGGTTCTCCTCCTCTCTCTTTTATTTTAGTATTCTTCAGGTATTTCTGCTGAGCTGGTGAGATTTAGTGAGCACTGTGGCTAAGTCCTGGTTTATCAGAGTGGAAGGTGTCATTAGTGGCTCTTTATAGGGTTCTTAGGTTTGAATATAAAACCCTCAGAGCTACAGTCATCTGGGTAGGATCTCTGCTGAGATAAATCACCCAATTAACCACTTATCTCTGTAGCCGCTAGTCTGTCATCTGGCTCTATGGTCGTATTTAAACACAAGTCTCAAAACTGTTTATTTATGTCAAAATATATTTTATTTTTCCATTAGTACTAGTCTGTGTGCTCATTTCTTTGTATTTATTGTGTTATTTTAAAAACACATATTTACCCTGATTGCTAACTTTTTTCTTCTGATTGTTTCAGTGATAAAAAGCAGACAGGAAATGATGACAGCACCTTTAGCCAGAAGAAGAAGAAGGACATCTTTGGCAAGAAAAATGTAAGAAAGCAAACACATCCTTTAAAAAAAAAACAAAATAATAATTTGATGTAAATGTTTTTGTGTTCACACTGTTACCTGACAGTGACTGAGATGTGGAGAAAAAAAGCAACACTTGTGATTAAATTGAGAACTCTTTAGGTTTGGTTTGACGTAGCAGCTGGTGGCTTTACTCCACGAGGCCACTAAAAATTCAAAGGTGTCATTCAGCTAATTAGCAGCTGCAGCCATCGCTCATCGTGTCTGATCTGATCATAATTTGGAGTGGTGTTAAGTGTCGAGCTATAGCGGTGTGCAGCACAGATTCTGTACTTACATTATTTATGTTGTGACAAGTAAAGGAAATGTGTTTTTCTTTTTAACGATTTTTCCAATATTTGTTCTATGTTTGAACTAGTTTTAAGTTTCTCTTTTGTTTAGTTTTTTGTCCCCCAATTAAAAGAAAAATTCTGGTTATTACACAGCAAAAGTGGCGTGAGCGGGGCGGGGGAGGGAGTGGTGGCTAAAGTGATGCCTAAATGAGAAGAAGAATGCTGATAATGGCTTTCTTCACCTTTCTTTGTGGGTGTTGAGGGCTGTCGGTATCCACACATGTGCCCCCGTGCATGTCGCTGTGCCTTCCAGAAATGGCAGCTCCCATTTCCTCTGCTTCAAGGCCCTAATTAACCGCACGCGGGGGGGAGGGAGGGCAGTGGGAGATTTCAAAGGACTCAGCTTTTAGATTCTCAAAGCTGAGCTCATTAGAAACTGTAATGACACAACTGGAGAATGCCAAGTGTGCGCCTTATCTTCTTCTCACTACTGATCGCAGAAAAATAGCCATCATTACTTTGCCAGTTCATGGTCATTTCCAGGCCTTTGTCAGCAGCCACTAACGCTCCCGATTATTATGCTGCATGTGTGTGTGTGTGTGTGTGTGTGTGTGCTCTGTATTCCCTTATTCCATCTTAAATGCAGTATCCGTAGTGTGATGCGTGTTAGGAATAGATTACTGAGCTGTGTTGGTGAAACCTGCTCCGTGCAAATATTTCCTTTAGGTTTCGCCGCCCCGCCGTAGCCTCGGTGCTGTTAGATGCGATAGGATCCCCGTAAGAAGTCCTGATCGAGGTCTCTCTGCATTGTCTCAGCGCAGCAGTAGAGCCTGAACGGTGCAAGGGAGTGGAAGCTGATAAGTGTGGCATTTTAAACAGGGTGAAGGCTTTGCTGCTCTATCCGTTCGGGGGAGGATGCGCCGCGCAGAAGCGATAAAGTGGTCCCTCATTAAAAACGATTACAGGTCCTCTTTTAGCTGTGCAATATGATCCACACAAACCATACCACACAGCTTTCTCCAAATGAAATGTCCTCAAAGAGCAAAACTGGGCTCTGGTTTTATTAACCTGACCTTTAATTGTAGAAGTACGCTGCCTGGTATTTTCCCTCTCACAACAAAGACTCTGTTTTTGACTAATTTGGCTCAAAACGTGCAGGTTGGAAGGGTTTTGATCTGAACCTTCTAATGTTTGTTACTTGAAACAAAAGAAAAATCCTCCTCAGGATGTTGGCTGTTTTCTATCATACACTGCTGACAGAAATTCTGGTAAAACCCTGAAGAGGTGCCACATCTTAGCAAGTCTCAATTAGCCTTTATTAGCAGCACAGAATAAAGGATAAATACATGACAGTTTATGACCCTTTAGGCTAACACACCTAATTAGTCTGTTTTTTTCTGTCTCTCTAAGAAGCAAACATAAAAAACACACTTGGTTTAACTGTCACAGGCCCAGATGTGTTAAACCTGAGTCTCACTGAGCTGTGACTAGTCAGACACGAAACTGCAAGCTAAATTTCTACTGGAATTGCATTAAATTGGCGAGTACAAGAAAGTGTCCTATATTTTTATGTTTATTTTATACCTCAATTTAGTTGTCATTTTTGGGCCATGTGAAGAAAACACAAAAAGTCTTAGAATTTTCTGGATGTTATCTAGAAAACTGGGAATCTTTTGTATTTTTCACAATTTTGAATGACGTTGACAATAAATGAGACCGTATTTCGGCTCCAGCTCCTGCCTGTGTGGACAAGCAGGGTGGGACATGTTATGGTGAGCTGAGGCAAAGAGGTCCACATCAGGGAGCGAGAAATTACACATGTAAACAGGAAGTTTATAGAACAATAGCCCAAAAATATTCATGATTTATAAGACACTCTTTAGTAAATTTGGACCAGAAATGCTAGAAAATACATGACGGCCTGAGAAATTAAGATAATTTAATTAATCATTTAAAAAGAGCATTGAATATTTAGTTGACTTGAAATACTTGTCAATATTAATTTTATTTAGGAATTTTTTGTTGATATTTTGACATTTTAAGTCACCATGTAATAAGACATTATATAAAGGAGGATGTGATTATATAATAAAAACTGAAATTTAGAAAAAACTGTGGAAAAGAAAGTTGAAACCTTCTTTTTGCTTCTGTTTTGAGGAGGTGACACAGGAGAGCCCGGCCACCTACAGCAACTTGTCCTTTGAGGAAGTTGTTCAGGAACTCATCAAGCAGAAAGAAGTGGTGAAGAAGAAAGACGCCCACATCAGGGAGCTGGAAGACTACATCGACAACCTCCTCGTTCGTGTGATGGAGGAGACGCCAAGCATCCTACGGACGCCCTATGAGCCAAAAAAGAAGGCGGGTAAACTTTCTAAAAAGTAGAGTTTGGAAGGAATAAACAAACACTGGATTAAACGTTTTCACTCGTGGTGGTTAAAGGATTGGGAGCCGATGGGACCAGTCACATGTAGTGGAAGTATTTTATTTAGTCTTTATACATTTTATGGTCCCACAGGTGATATTTATGTTTTCTCTTAACACTTTTATTAATTGTCATGGTGCATTTTAAGGTACTTCAACAGGTTAAATTTATCAGTTGCTTTAAACCGGTTTAATGAGGATCACGTTAAGCTGTATTTTATGCACTCGAGAACCAACAGAAGCCTGCTGCTTCCTGAGACAACACTTCCAGATTTGTGTTTACCACTCGCTCTAGATGCAGCCGTGTGATTGGCTGAACGTTGGTTTTATAGTTTCTGTGTTTACAGTCAAAAGTCTTACAAACTACGATACACATTTAGAAGGAGCAGCTTTTTGCTCCCAGTGTGTTGAATGTGGAAAAAAGAATTCTACCTGGGATTCAAGTGTCTTTTTAACTAAATTGTACAAAAACACATTCTTTATATTATCCGTTCCTTATTTTATGGTTTAATTGGTTTGGACCCAGACAGGGTTTCAGTCGTTCACTGTTACTGATTGTAAGTGCAATATAATCATAAACGTGTTGCTTTTTTGAGTTAAACTCATCTCTTAATGTTTATGTAGTTGGTATTAAACCCTGGAATTTTTTATTGAAGAACCAAACGTCACCTTCAGTTTTACAGAAGATTGTATTAAAGGTACCAAGCAACACACATGGCTATATGCTGCACATATCTTTATTTATGCTGCACAGTTTATTATTTATAAGTGTTTTATGACCCACATGAGTATTTTCTTGTTTAAGGTACTTTAAAACACTATTACGTTCCAGCTCTCTGCTGTATTAATTAACGGAACATGTTGCCAAGCTGATTCAGATCTAATTCACCACAGTTTGAAAACACTGATGTAAAACTTGAATATTTTTTGGAAACTTGAGAAGAAGTTTTAACTTTTCATTTCAGCATTTAAAGAAAATACATTAAGTAGGTTGAATTTTCATCTTTTGCTGTAAATTTCAGACCTAATTTTCAACAATGTTGATTTTTTTCTTTGGTTGTCGAGTCAAACCAGCATGGAGAGGTGAACTCACTAAAGCAGAGGTCTGCAGCCTGTTAAAGGAGCCTTCATTAAGTCTGTCCTACTAGTTATTATCTATAAAGAACCACAGAATCAACTTGACTCTTAAACTTAAGTGTTTATCAACTGATATGACTTGTTTTTTTCTTAATTTTTAAGTATGAGTCCAAAATGAATAAAGAAATAAGCTGGAAAATTACAATGATTTTAAAGAAATATGCAGCACATCATCAGATTATCTCATATTTGTAGAAAAAAGAAAAATAACACAAAAAATGTATTACTTAAGCACTTCATTGTTGTTTATTTAAGGTTCCGAGTCTTTAAAAATACATCTCTTTACTTTGTTTTTTCTTTATGGATAGCTCGTATTGAACTACCTCCTGCTTCTGCAGCAATTTGGATCAATGTAAAACGCTCAGGTGGATTCAGGGTGAAATACCTTATATATAAAAGTTTGATCAAACAAAGTAGGAAGTAATCTAACAAACTATTAGCTCAGCAGTCACACTGATCGCTGTGTCCTGATCACACTTAGTGAAAATCAGGCTTTTTTTGTGCCAATTCTGGTTCTAAAACTGTCAATCTGTTGTAAAGTCTTCTGCAGTTATTGCAAAAATATTTAACAGGAAAACTACTAAAATTAATGTTTTTATATCGTCAACCTAAATATAAATTAAAAACTCATTAAATAATTTTAGGTCACAATGAAAGGAGCCAGTTTAGGGCCACAGGTTGCAGACTCCTGACCTGTACTGTCCCTTGTTTCCATCATTGTTTCCCCTGACATTCCATAGACTTCCATCCATGCAGTGAGTATGTTCGTTTCCTGGTGAGAATTTGTTGCTAATTGTTAAAGACAAATACATGTTTTACCATCTTCTTTACACCTCCATGTATGAATTAAATGTCATAACATTCGTTATTTTCCCATCTTAAAACGACTCGTCCTAATTAGGGCTAATTGAAGCGTTTCTAGTGGACAGTTGTTAACGAGCTGCTGGGATCTGACAGCTGGGACCAGATTATTCAGGGGTCCAACACGGAGGTCTGGCTTCAGACAGGTTTAGGTTCTGTATTCGTCATCTTCATCAAACTGCTTCCTGAATCTGTGTTAAAGGACTTCACAGGTTATAAAGTCTAACTGACCTCGACACTGTTGATGTTGCACAGGTTACACAGCCTCCCTGATCTCTCTGGAATGTCAACCGTTACAAACAAAATGCTGGTTCAGTTTTTGTTTTTCGTGAATGTCGATCCTCCTAGAAACAGTTTTTCTTTTGCTGTTAAAGATGTTTTGGATGTAATTTCTTTAGGACTTAAGACCAAACTGTCTTTTTAATGAATGTATTTTTCTTGGCTTTGACATATTTTGTTCCAAAAAAGTGTAAGAACACTACTAAGACCTCTGCCTTTAAAGTATTGGGTTTATCTGAGTAACTTGTGTGATTTCTTTTGTGTGACTCTTCATTACGGATAAGCTACTGGTTAAAAAAAATGTATAAAGCCAAAAATCAAGGTATTATGAGACTATAATTAATAGTTTATTACAGATATCTTCATTTTAATTTCCTGAAGTGTGAATCTCTTTGCTGCCTGCTGTAACCAGTCTGGGTTCATTCAAACTCTTCTCACCTCCTTTGTACAAACTTTGTAGTTTTACTTCAAGTATTTTGAGTTTTAGCTGTTTGTTGTAACATGTTTATAATGACTGGGGGTTTATTCTGTCTTTAAGGAGGTTTTGGCCATTTTCAAGTGTGTTTCAGTGTAAAAATTAATAAATTATTATCTTATTTGGAGAAATAAAAGACAGGATTGATGAGCTAATGGCTAGTCTGAGTAAAGCGGGTTGCTGCTGTCCTAAAAAAGATTCAAGCACCTCAAATTTAATACCATTTATGCAAATATTATTTTATAAATCATTACTTAATCAATTGGTTGCTGCTGGTGATGTTTATGTGTAAATAACCACAGATTTCCATGTAAATGCCCATGTGATGTGAAATTGATGGAGGTGTAAATGATTATTAAATGACACAGGAAAAAAAACAAGTTCAAGATTAAAATAAAGCTGAATATTTTCTTAAAATAAACAACTGAAAAAAAACAAACATTACATTTTACACCAAAATCCAGTCTCCCTAAATATTAAAAGCAGGTTCAAGTTGAAGAATCTAATATTGTAGTGCTGATGTCCTCTTTAGGGGACTTAAAAATGGCAGCCATACTTTGTTAGACTGGATTCAGACTAGCCGTTAGCTCATCAGTCCAGAGCTATTTCTCCAGACTGAGGCCATTCAGACAGCTACAGGTAAAAGTGAGGAGCAGGTGATATAGATTAGATCATCAGAAAAAATTACACAAATGTCAGAAATGTAATTTGTCCTTAATGCTCTAATGCTAATTATTTGTACACATTTTTTAAATTTTACACAAACATCAATGGTTAAAGTCTATGTCAAAAAAAAAGAATGGTTTTGTTTTTACTGTCAAATATAAAATCTTGATGTATTTTTGCCATACTGCCCTCGCTTCTTAGGATATTACGGTAATATTTATAACTTTTAACAAACACTTTTAAAAAAAAAACCAGAAATATCCCCAAAAACGTAGTCAAAGTACCTCTTTAGGTACATTTAAAACTTTGCCACCAAAGAGGTCAAACTGAGTGATAAATGAGCTGTAATTGAATTTCTCCTGTAAGCAAATTAAATGCTCTTTTCCTCCTGTTAATCAGAGTGAACTCATGAAACAACGCAATCCTCCCCAAACCTCTCAGTGTGCCTTTGATGACTAAATCTAAAATATGAGGAACATTTAAGGTGGACTGAATCTGGACCCTGCGGTTCTGTAGATCTGATGTGAGCTTTAGGGGGCGAGTAGTTCAAATTCATTCATTTTGCCTGTCATGTTTTGATTAATGTGTTTGCTTTATGCTTCAGTGTAATTGGGTGCTTTGAAAGATGTCACCCAAAAACACAAATCTAAATGAAAAGCATTTTAAGCTGTAAAGGATAACACACACACACACACATATTAAAGGATCTGGATTGTTATTGGGTTTTTTAATTTTGCATGATATTTCTCATCCAATAAATGTCGGCTACTGAATATGCAAACCAATCAGAATGCTCGGAGGCGGGTTGCATCACGTTTTTGTCCATTTTTATCAAACTCTCTGTGGAAGCATCCATTAAACCCTTTAACGACGTGAAGCTCCAAACTTCCACGTATATTCTGGGTGTCGTGGACCTCCTGCAGCCAGACACCAAAACAGGAGCTCCATCAAAATCTGCTTGTACTGGATTTTGGATCAGTTCTGATTGAACTCGATGAAACATCTCAAAAAGCATTTTTTGAGTTTACAGAACAGTTTTGTGACGCGTTCCGGGCGTAAAAAGGCGTTTTGATACTTGTGTAAGATAAAATATTTAGACATTTCTTTGTATCACTAACTTCTGTTTTTAATCACGAACACATTTGCCAAATGTTATGGCTTTTTCAGTGTTAGAGTTCTCTTAAATTAGGCTTACATTTGTTAAATTGCAAATTGGTTAAAAACTAAAAACAGAAGAGACTTTTATTTTGAAAATATCTAATATGCAAGACTTCATGTCGGGATAAGAATGTATTCATGTGTTTTTGATCTGTAGGAGAACTCTTGCTGTTGACAGTGTTGTCATGGCTGTAAAGTGGACTCTAACAGAAACATTTCTTATTATTCACTCATTCTATGATGTGGTTTGTACTATTCATTTTTAAAGTCTTCACTAGAATGAAGTTTCTCATTCTGTGTGTCACACGATGTATCCTGAAACACACAATCGGGATTTTGTTGCTGTTTTCAATAAAGTCACTGGGAAAAAATCTGACTTTTTTATTTTTAATGACATAATTAGCAAAAATGGTGTTCATTATAATAGAACTTTGCATCCAGATAGAATGAAAAATATTTTTAAAACATATTAAAATGATCAAACCCATCATTGTGGGTTATGTAGTTGTCTATATTTGTCATTTAAAGTGCCTGTGACTCCATATTTTAATCACTTTATATTAAACAGGTGTAATCTTTGATGCCTCTAGATTAGCGTTGCACCATTATAACTCAAAATACGCTGTAATTATTTCCTAACGAGCAACTCAGAGATCAGAAGAAAGCGCCGCCTTCCGGTTCTGCTGGGTTTCTCCTTATTTGGCAGCCTGACACTTCTGCTGCAGCAGGGGGCAGTGTCGTCGCGTGAAAGAGAAACGAAACTGAAACTAAACACTACACGGTCTATGGGCAATGGCGGCGGCACTGCCTCGCTCCAGGTGTCGTGAACGTGCATGTGGGAGGAGAATTGACCATATAAGCAAGTCCGGATCACTATGACCTCATAGCGGGCTGGAGTGAAAAAAACTGTTTGAAACCTGGGTCTGAAATCTGGAAGAGCTTCTCACTGGCTGGACTAGGAGACAGATGGACGCCGTTTTTTGCTCTTTCTGGCAGGTTTAAGGTGAGAACTCAACGTTGCAACATGATAGATAAGTCAGAAAACATGGAAACCGATGTCATGGGCACTTTAACACTCGTTTGGTTGTTTTTGAGGAGAAAATAAACTCAATTTGTTTTTTTAAGATTTCACCAGCAGTTAAACCTTACTTTGTTATTTTAAATGTGTTGATTTTTTTCTGGCAGGAGCTATACTTGCCTTTTGGGCCCTAAGAGCCTTGGTGATAATAAAATTGTCCAACCCCAAAGCAGGCATGTCCAAAGTGTGGCCCTCAGTTGGTGTGACCATCAACTGCATTTCAAGAATTGTTTAATTTAGTCCTCCATCAGGCAGTTTATACAGAGAGTTTATGACTGTTCAGAACACCAAAAAATATAAATTAAAATTTTCTAAATTTTAAAAAAGTGGCCCATGAATAATTTCAACTTTGTAATTTTTGGCCTTTGTTTTGAAAAGTTTGGAAACCCCTAAATGATTCTGTCTTCAGACCATTTGAATGCGTTTCTGTATAAAAGTTGAATTATCATCATACCCATCACAAACAGCTTCAGTCTGGAGAAATAAAGTTTACATCCTAGTGAACTAAAGGCTAGGCTGAGTGCAGCAGCCCAGACCAAAACGTTTTGCTGCCATCTTAAAACCTCAAATCTCTTCATGCTATTTTATAAACCTTTACTATCAGTTTCACTTTACATGGAGTTATTTGTCCGTAAGCATAAATCCAGTCGGACAGGAATTTCTGCCAAAATAATCAAGTGATATGAAATCACCAATAGTGTAAAACAGTGGTGGTCACGCTTTTCAAAACAAGGGACAAAATCACACATTTTAAAAGTTTCCACAAGTCACAAATAATAATATTTACATTTTTAGGAAATAAAAATTCTGTTATTGTGAATGCTTTAGTTTTTTTTTTTTTTTTGCAGGCTCAACAATGAATAAAACAATATTTATTCAAAATATTTATTAAGAAGTATTTGGTTTTTTTTTTTTTAATAGAAGGATCTGTGAATCTGTAGACATGAGATGAGAAAATTACCCTAAAAGATTCTTATAAAAACATGTAGTTCGCTGGATTTAATGGATCCATTTGCTTTCTAGTTTCTTGTCTTTTTACTATCTTTTTTCTTTAATGTTTGGTGTATTTAGTCACGTTTTATGACTGATCCTCACTCGTCTGCTTTTTGAAGGTTTCTTCTTGTTAAAATGAGTTGTTCTTTCCACTGTTGCCCCTCATACTGTGCTGCTCAGGATGGAGGATTGAAGTGAAGAATCAATTAAAAACAACAAACATTTTACTATCTCTGCAGTTTTTATTAGGCTTCCTATGATGAGTAAAATCCAAATAATTGTGCTATTATTGATCATTAATAAAGTTTTTTTTTTTTTATAAATGTTAGTGTGCTGCAGTTCAGGGCCAGAAATGGCCTCCAGGCTGTACTTAGGACGCCCCTTATATAAAGGTTTTTACAATAAAATGTATTAGTTACTAGTAATTCTTTGTTTTTGAAATATCAGAAGTAAAATGCATGATGCATAAACCTCTGTGTTTTAAGAAGGCAGCAATAATCTTTGCTCTGGGCTGCATTTTGACTAGCCGTTAGCTCATCAATCAATCTGTGAGAAACTAATAAAACAGAGATAATACTCCTTCAGCAAAACAGCTCTTTATAATAGCTAATGCACCGAATCCATGTGGGACAAGAAACATAAATGTGTTTGTTTTGTTTTTTTATCAGCTGATGCTTATTGTTGGATGGTGCATGTTGACGACAATGTGTTCCCCTTTTATTAAGAAGAGATGCAGCGGTTACTCGCTCCATCACTGTTACCATGGGAACTACTAGAAATCTACAAATTTGTTTAACACAAAGTAACTAATCCCCTTGAATGAACCCGTTTCTTAATGCTAGAGGTGGCTGGAGTGAACCTGTGCAGGTGAGACGTTCACAAATTAAGGAGAACTCCTGGGAGCATGAGTCATGATTTTTATTTTTTCAAATCTTCAGCCTACAGCGTGCCCCTGACAGATCCTGAATAGGAATACATGTGTAATTGGGTCTTTATGTAGGTGTCACCTGTTGTATTTATAAGTTAATTGGTATCCTCATTGTCATCTTCACACATTCGTCCACAGATTGAATTTCACAGGTCCCATCGTCTCTACAGCTGTGGCACGTGTCACCCGAGGTCCTCCTGGATTCATGCCCATTAGATCAATGTGCATTATATCATATTGCTGTAATTTGAGGAAATATGAGACAAACGTCTTGTGTAAAATTCTGTGGGCGCGAGACGGCTTGAGCATGCTAGAAAGGCCGAGCCGCAGGTCACTTTGCACAGCCCTTTAAATATGGATGGGCGTCGAGGCGAGGATCAGTGTCAGCCTGCACGCGTCGCTAAATGGGCGTGTCCCAGGCAATCAGGGAGAAACTCATATGACATGAAATTCAGCAGATGGATGAGGTGTTTTTAGGGGGAAAAGCAGATCTATTTGGGCAGCTGGCCTGAACTTGGTGAATGATCGAGGGCCAGATGTCAAAGTCGACCCCTCCAACTCCCGAGAGGATCAGACCCCACCCTCTCGTTTCAGGAAGGACTCTCTTTGTTGGCTGGTTAACTCATTTGAATAGGTGCTTGTAAATCAGGTGTCAAACGGGATCCCGGCGTTGTGCTGATGGTATTGTCTTCCTCTGATCGCTGCCACGCGTCTGGTATCAGGTTAACAAAGCCAAGCATCCAACAATGGAGAAGGATACAAAAAAAGAACAAGGGCAGCAACAATAGGGACGTCAGGTCATTAAAAATAAAAAGTGCATCCTGTTTTTAGATGTAGGCAAAACTAAAAATACCCTAAAACCACATTCAGTTCTTTTCCTCTTTTATTTTAAACTCTTGAGGCAATTTGTCAGAACAAAAGTGACATTAAATGTAAAGTGTCAAAGAAAGTGTGTGTGTTTTTTTTATTTTCCAATAGTTATTATTTCATATCTATCCTTTTGGAAAACTATCTTAATTTGCATTTAGTGGATTTTAATCTTCCGTTGGACTCACTAGGAGTCTGAAAGGACTTTTGAAAGTTTCTTTTACAAGTTTTCAAGTTAAAACAAGGAGAATTGCAGGTAATAATGAACAAGATTGTGTTATAAATGTGTATATTTTTTTGCTTTGTTATTTGTGTCCTACTTTTATGTGTTTTGTGTTATGAAAATGCATTTCTCGTCATCTAAAACTCAACCTGTGAGTTATTTTGTAAAGTTCTGACTTGTGATGATCACAGCAGGCGTACCCAGAGGCCCTTCAGCTCTCTGGATAGATCAAATTAAAACTTAACTACTATAGCTCAGCAAAGCCATGCTAAAACTAGAGTAATACAGTCAATCAATCAGTCATCTCCTGACTATGCAGCACAAGAGAGCTCTGCTGGAATGCTGCTAAGCTGCAGATGTACCAGCCAAATTACTCCAAAGGGGAATTACCAGACCATAAATCCAGACGTCAGCAGGATGGCTGTAGCCTATTTCACGGTAAAGAAAGAAAAAAAGAAAACAAAATAATCTGTGCAAGTTGTTTTTATAACTTCACACTGAAAGACTCTCTATGCATGTCTCATTTATTGTGCATTTTTTTCTGGCCTCTTTAAATACAAACATAGATTAGATTTCTGCAGATCTTCTGTTAAGTGATGTCCCTAAAACGTACACGTTTTACCTCTGAGGTGTTATAATTTCAAGAAAACGTGATCGAGTAACCAATTTCATTTGAGTAATTCTCATGTAAATAGCAGGCAAACAACAGACACACAAAACTGTTTAGTCAACACAAAACATTCCCCACTGGCATCGGACTGCTGGCAAGTACCGGGCGTCATTATTGCTAATTAAGACGTACAAATACGCTGTCTGGCACTTGACTTGTCGTTTGCAGTGGGTCATTTTTTCCCCATCAAACTCAGAAAGTGCCAAGGTAGACAAGGTGAGGGCACGAGCACCGGTAGCGATCCTGCAGTGTGTGCTCTGTGGGCCGACTTCAGCTCAGCTGGCAAACATCTGACTGACGCCGTCAGCTGCCAGCAGCTAAACAAGCCCAGGTTTGAGGAGAGAGCTGCACATTTTGGGCTGAGCTCAGTAAACTCTGCCAGTGTCTGAGTGTCTGGTCTCGTACAGAGATTGAAAAGTGGAACCTAAGTATCCTATTTGCAGGCATCGCCATGTATGCACGCTCAGAATGTGGGGCCATGCACACAGTCAAGGTATTTAATAAACACCGAATTAGTTAGAACAGCTAAAACAAATCATATCTAAAAGCAAAATGAGAACTCTGATATGTATTTTTATTTTCTTATTAGAAAACTGTCCCGTACATTTACATAGGAGGGTTGAGTCTTAAAAGTTATACTGAAACCAGCCACTAGGGGGACGTGGTTTGTGCTGGCTTTAACTTTGGCTTTCAGTTGGATGTCTAGTGAATATACTTTATACTGTAAGAAAACTTTTATTTGTCAACTGGAGGTTAGATTGGAATCATTTTAGAACCTGGTATAGATCAGTTAAGTCCTCATCCATAAAACCCAGAATTAAAAGAACATTCTTTTTCTCATGAATGCATGCATTATAGCTTAGTTTTAATAATTCAGTCCTGTGAAATATTCTAACAACATAATTTCTTAATTTTTAAATGAACACCTTGGGGACTGCTTGTCATAGTTTCAGACTCAACCTCCCTGAAAATAATTGTGAAAACTTGTACAATCCACTCAGTGTGCCTCAGCCTCAGAGGTCGTCATCGTCGGAACTTTCCAGGCTCTTTTTACAGCCTGCGTGATGTGGAATGTCTCCTTTGTTTTCACAGTGTCACATAGCTGTTTGAAGACCTATCAAACCATAGCTGGTGAGATGCAGGCCAGCCTGAGTGGACTCCTTTGTACGGAGCGTAAAATATGCCCAATTTGCAAGTGAGATGAGTTGTCAGGGTCTGGAGGCATGCAGGTGGCTCAATTTGCCTCCCTGTTTTGATACGGCTGAATCTGAGATGGTTGGCAAAGCGCTCGTGAAAGTCGGAACTCGGGAAGTGCTGCAATTAATTATGTTGTCCAAGTTTTGACGCTCACAGAGAGATGACGCTGATATATCTATCCTTTAAACGCTGGCCACTTACCTCTCACAACAACAGCAAGAAGAAACAAGATTATTTGAGACTGTTGACAAAACTTTGAACAGGCTCCCACAAGAGAGGCACCTCATACATAGAAACATCAAAACGAAGGGCTTGACCTGGTTTAACCTTTAAGTGATCTATCTACTTAAGTGTTACGTCTGACAAATGAGGATTCCAATAATAACTGGTGACACTTTTCTGCCTGCCATTTTCTGCAAATCACAAATTCTGTCGTCTCAATAAACCAAGTTAAATTTGTTCTAATGTCTGGAAAAATGTGTCTTTTTTCCCTTAAGGTAACAACATGTTGCCTTGAGGAGATGGGTGTTGTTTTCTCATGATCAGTAGATAATTATGGTGCTGAAACCAACAGATCACACCCAATCGGGCCATGAATGTGTGACTCTGGTTGCTTGAAGCAAATGGATGAAATTCAGTGACAGTTTAGAAAGTATTTATTGGATGTACATCTACAGCAAGATGGCCGCCACAGCTAAATGACCATAGAAAACCCCAAAAAGCTACAACCCAGTCAGTTGTACAGATGAGCTAAAATTTCATGTGGTATTAGCTTAAAGACATTCTCAACACATACTCTTAGTGCTAAGTGGTTGTGCAGTATATTTTTAGATTGTATATAGTAATATATAAATGTTACCATCATTTCTTTCCATAAAATGATTTAAAACCAGCCCTGAAGAGTGGTGGGCCAAATTAGTTGATTAGTTTTTGATTTGATCATTGGTATAGACACGATGTCTGCCAGGTGTTTTAAAGGCACACTATGCAGTTTTGGCTTGTTTTTAGCACCCTCTAGTGTTCGTTTTAAGCCACTGTCGTAAAAACGTAAAAATTTAACTGTTGAAATGTCTCCTCAGCCTTCACTGCTTTCTACTGGAGGGTCCATCACTCATTCAAAGAAACCAGCAGTGTTCAGGAAAGATTGAAAAAAGCAGGAATCATGAGCTAAAAACACTCCGGCGCAAGAATCAGCGAGCCACATTGGGTTAGCCTAACCCTCGTGAAATACGTGACTTTGTGAGACTTCAGGGCACCGGACCGGAGACTCAGAAGTTGCAAACGTGGTATTCTGGACACAAGCACAGATGGGGCTGAATGACTTTTCATTAATCCCGTAAAGGGTCATATTAGCACATACTGGCTCAAGGAAAAGATTTAAAATATGAAAAAGTTACATAGTGTGCCTTTAAGAAGTAAATATATATTGTATTATCACACAATAATTTGCCAACCTTTATTTAGCATGGCCCCTTAGGTTCAGTAAAAAATGTGGCAGCACAGATTCCTTAAATACAAATTTTATAGACGTCCGAAATAAAATATTTGTATGTTTGAGTTATTTTCCTTGTGTTTCTGTTATGCCAGCGTTCTATATAGGATTGTATTGTGGACCAGCCTTTCTGTGAGCGAGGTGTTTTGACGAGACGTCCGTCGTGGAGAAGTTGTTAAGCTAGGTGGTGGTGGGACATTTGGGGGTATGAGTTTGGAACATGCAGTCCCCTCTCTTCGAGCAGTGAACCAGAACCAAGTGGAGTGAGGCTGGCGGGCCACAAGAGCACCATTGTTCTTCACATTAATCAAACTGAGGAAGGGCAGGTAGCATTTCCCTAGCCCACCCTACATGCGAAGCCTGCCAACCTCCATGAATGGACTGCTTTTTTAGCTGGCAGCGATTGGCCATCGGAGCTCCGAGAGGATGTGTGTCTGTTTAATTAGTGTGATGAGCTCAGCGAAGTTTATGTGCGGTGTCGAACACCAGGTATTAACCCCTTGAGTTTGACCCTGTGAGGGGGGCGAGCGACCTCAGTCTTGACATCTCCGTCTTTCCACTGTTCTCACTTTCCTTCTCTTCATTAGAAAACAGCAGATTAGATGGGTAAAGGAGAAGAAGGGAAGACCGGTCCTAATCTCAGATGTTTTGTGATCACAGGGCTGCTCTGCTTATTGTCAACTTCTCCTCAGATGAAGAGAATAATTAGTTCTATGATACTTCCAGTCATGCTGCCATTAGGATGCTGAGTTGTGGTCTTGTGCAAACGGATCCCTGCAGGAAAACTTGGAGCGTTCCATAAATGTTAAAGCCTATTACTCCAATGCATTTATAGACACAAACATATGCTTGGTGTTGTTCTTTTTGTGGGCTGAAGTGCTCCAGTGACGTGAATCATCTCTACATAATTAAAACAATTCCCTGAGATAATTCAATTATCTAGAAACTGAAAGAGACATTCAGAGTTGGAATTAGAGCTGTGGCTTTCCTTACTGCGAACGATAAACAGACACAGAATCGACGAATAACTCATCCACTGGCAGCTGATTTATATACTGTATATGTATTATATTTTTATACATACATGTATACACACACACAAGCAAAACTGCATATTATCACTTCAAAGGAACAAGCATTCATGACTTGGTCACATACATTTTGTGTCATTAACAACATTTTAATTGATGCACCAGCATCCATATTTACGTCTGTAAACACGCCTTCTGCACACGTGGGACACTACAAAACCACAGATTGTTTATACTGAGAGTGGTGGCGTTTAAACAATAATAATATTAATGATCCTGCAAAATATCCAATCTCCACAAAAATCTGAATAACCTGCAGCGCAAATATAGAAATGGTGAAAGTCAAATTTACTGGGTGCCTGTAACCATGTGATGTGGTTTGAAGGTTTATTAAATAACTTTCAATGAACTATAATGATATTTTGGAGACGAGTTGTTTTACAATAAAATAATAAAGGTTGATCTTAGAAATCAAACTAGCGCTTAGCTCATCAGTCCTGTTGAATGTAAATTCAATTAGTCAGAACTGATGTTTAGGAAGCTACAAGAGGGTATTCATTATTTACCACTTTTACACAAACAGATAAAAACATGTCCCAAAATGTTTTATAATTCCATACATGCAGTAAAACAGCTTTAGGATTAGGATCTGACCTTCTGATCAGACGACTCAACAGGGTCAAACTGGGAGCACATGTCCAAAAGTTAAAGGGCATCTGAAGGAACCTGATGATGAGTTCTGGTTAATCTTTTCAGGAAACTAGTTTCAGTTAATTCCATAAATGGCTAATTTGTTAAACCATTTGGCAACCACCCAAAAGCTTGAGCTCATGCAGACCCGAACAACCAGGGATTGTTACAGGATTACAGCACAAGTCACAAGCCAGAGAGTGTAATGTATATCAGACGGAACATTAAGGGGAAATTTTGTTGGAAAATTACCCCGATGCGTAGTCAAACTAACTTTAAATCATGTTTATTTTAAAGAAAGAAAAAAAAATCTTTTGATAAACACAGACTGTGCAACTAATTTGATTTGAGTAGAACAAGCTGAAAACCAAATCCCAGTTTTCTTTCAAAGTCTAAATAAGACTCGGGGTTGTATTTATTAATATCACCCTTGGTACTGAGGGAGTGAGGAACAAAGAGCTGGAGTCACAGCATGTCAACTCAGTAAAAGGCAGTGTTTGCTGCGCCCCCTCTGAAAACACTTTATTAATTGGATTTAGATATTTGCAAAATGATCTATTTAATGGGATTACCACTCGTATAATGATCTTATTTATGAGGGAAGCAATCCAAGCTTTGAGGCAGGCTGATAATGCATTTCCAGCTCTTTGGCAGTTAATGTTGTGTTACAAGGGAAGATAAAGCTGAAGTCCCATTGTAAGTGAATAGGAAGGTAAGTTAGCCCGGTGAATCGGAGCTGGTGTGGTGGCGGCTCGGACGGGCTTGAGTGGCTCTCGCATTCCAGAGTTCTGTCTGGACCGAAGGCTCGGGTCCTGCTGAACTCCTTACAAGTTCAAGGCAGATGTAAAAAGCAAATGAGAAGGGATTGGAGACAGATAGAGCCCCTGCCCCCCCCTCACCTCAGCAACATAATGACCCTTATGTTTTACAGACCCCTGATCCAACTAGCACTGACTTTATAAAAATCCACAATAAGAATTTGGAAATCTTGCATAC
Source organism: Callopanchax toddi (assembly GCA_006937965.1). Lineage (NCBI taxonomy): Eukaryota > Metazoa > Chordata > Actinopteri > Cyprinodontiformes > Nothobranchiidae > Callopanchax > Callopanchax toddi. Next base: position 328,558 of record SSNR01000040.1, on the reverse strand, counting down.
ATGTTCAACAAGACATCACAAAAAGAACATTTGCTCTTTAAATGCTTGTTTTTATGTTTTCCAGGACATTTAAGCTGCTGGATGATTTCCCTCATGAAGGTTTTAGCTTTGTTTCCTGTTTTTTTTCCCCAGCCACTAATGCAAAAAAAAAAAAAAAAAGTATATATGTAAATTCACTCCGTTTCTGCACACAGACTCACAAACATTACCATTTCAATATAACATTTGATTTATATGTGCTTTAAAAAAAAGGTTCTAATCTTTTACTTTAAAAGCATGTATTCTCAAATGAGATTATGTTAATAGACTTTCATTTGCATAAAACTGGTGAAAATATTAAACCAGATTAAAAAATCTGAATATTTAAGAGTTTTATCCGTGCTGTTAGTCAACAAATATATTCATTTTCCTGGAGAACATTAGAGCCTAAATGTGACACTCAAGTAAAGAAATACAAAACTGGTGATTCTAGTGAGCTGACCTGCTTGTTTATTACTAATTTATAGGAGCGGTTTTAAGGGGAAGCTCAGCTCTGTGTGATCTCAAAGGTTTTTTTTTTTTAAGCATTAGTTTCAGATGAAGGCTGAGGCACAACGCGAGGCTCATAAACAAAGAGCGCCCTCACAAGCCTCCATTCAGGACATTAATCTGCAGACAAGTGTCTTTTTTGTCTCTCCCAGTCTTATTTTCATCACCGTCAATTTAGTACATAGATTGAAAGTGATTCAGGTTGTGTTCTCAAGTTGCTTTCTCCCACCCCCCAGCTTTTCTTCCCTCAATGGGCCCACTGGTAGGTTCGTTTTTTTATTTCTGTGAATATATGGTCAGTGGCCACTTTATTAGGTACACCTGCTCAATCACATGGCAGCAGCTCTTCGTTGAGACGTGGTGAAGACGACTTACTGAGATTTAAGGGACTTTAAACGGTTGATGGTAGCAGACGGGCTAGACTGAATATTTCAGAAACAGACCCACGACCATCTCCAGGGTTTACAGAGAGTGGTGTGAAAGAGAAAATATCCAGTGAGCAGTTTTGTGGATAAACATGTCTGCTATCAACGGTTCTGGTTCCTTTAGATGATCACATTTCTTTTAGAGATATTTAGCTGAAATGTTCCATTTAATAAAGTAAAATTAATTCATGGACATCTGCTTTGAAAATCCAGTTAATTATATAATACATTGGCTTGCCATACTTCCAGCAGGGATGTCACAATCACATTTTTATGCATACTCACCACAAACAGGTATAGCTTTTAGCATTAGCAATGCTAACATAAGGTGTTTTTACTAGCAGCCTCTTGTAGCTGCTGAATAAAGTTTGTGTCTCAGTGGCTGAAGTGAAAAATACTTATACTTTGGTAGTTTTACCAACTTTCAGCTCCTTTGTTCTTGCCTTGGGGGAAAACGCTGTCACTTGTTTGCATCAGAATGGTGAGATGTTCTTATGAAAGAGGGAAGATGAAGTAAATTTAACATTTTGAAGATATTTTTTATTATATAAGTTTTTATAAAGCACACAATTTAACAGCACAAATGCAATTCTTAAAGAATACTGTAAGGTTATCAGGTTTTTATGAAGTTCCTGGTATCTAACTTTACCTAAAGGCACCTCAACCTTTATGTCAAATGAGTTCATTACAATTAAACAACCAGACATCAAATAGCTGTGAACTGACAGTTGTTTTATTTAACATTTAATTTTCTTAAGATATAAAAAAGGACCAACAATAAAAATGTTTTTAGCTTCTGTTTTCTTTTTTACATTCAAACTAATCCTGAATAAATGACATGTTTTTGATCAAATAACATCTTTTTTTTTATGTGTGTGAAGTGAACACACTGAAATCTGGAGCTTATGTTTCAAAAGTCCATACACATGTGCACCTACACACACACACACACATTGAGTCATTAATTGATCCATTACTTGTGAAAACTTATTTTCCGTCCTTTGAAACAATCTAATCTGTGAAATTAAAAACGCCTGTTAATTCAAAGTAAACCCGTTCATTAAGGAGCTTTTAATTGGTCGTATAAAATATTAAACATTCCTCTCATCTCATTTTAAAAGCATATTCAAAATTAATAGTTTGCCACTTTGGAAATAATGAACTCAGGCGTTCTGGAAATATTATGGGAGTTTATTTTAAGAACATTTCAGGCCAGAAAGCAACAAAAACATTACTTTCGGACACTCAGTCTTTTATTTTGAAGTTTATCAGACGTCCAGATCGTCTCCAGGGCAGCCCGGGTCACCACCCATCCCTTAAAATAAGAAATCGATTTGTGTTTGAAACCAAGAAGATGTGTTTCTTTATAAACCAATAAGGACTGTCTCATTATGTGTTGGATCATTTTATTTCTAAACCTTTTGTCTGATTTTAACAGCTGAAACAGGAACGAGTCCCTAATAATCCTGCTCTGACATCTTTGTATCATCTGCTGCTGTAAACACACACACACACACACACACACACACACAGATCTGATGTTTACTGCCCCTGGTGGCGCTCTGCTGACTGAGATCCGGACTTGGCAGCGAGCTCTCCTCGTTGCCTGGAGGCGTCTTCAGTCTCATTTATTTATTGGTTTATTTGAGTAGCTTTGTGAACTTTGGATGTGTTTGTATTTTCATGTTTTCCATTTCTTCCATCTGGTAATAACCAGTTGTGTGACAGCTTAGCTGGTGTACAGTCTGGAGTTGAGGTTATTATTCCAGCGTTGCTCCTTTGATAGCCGGGGTCAGCCTGTATTACATTAGTGTGAAACTCTTTCTTCCACCTTGTTTCAAATTTGCGAGGATTTAATCGACTGCAGATGTATCCTCCTCTCTCGTTCTGTCTTTTTATGAATCAAGAAGTCTCTAAATAATTGCTCAGCAGATTAGCCTTAATGTTTTTATGAACCCTGCTCTCCTGCACATTACTCACGTTATTATGTGTGTTTTGATGTTCCAATATTGTTTATTTAGATTTATGACGTGTCGTTGCCCGAGGTCAACGCCATATTAGAGATTTATGAAATGCCCACGAGGCAGCGCTATTCAAGCTCAATAAATCACGCCAGCTGTTTGTTTTATTGTGTAAGGTGCTTTACGCCTGATGATATGCATCTATATGACGTGCGGCTTTTTTGTTGTTGTTGCTCTTTCGGATGTTTTAGCTGGGAGCGATGGCTGCGTTTGTCAGAGTCACCGTCATATTTTACATTTATATGAATCACAAAGCGTTTGTGGATCTTTTGGCCTTGCTGTGTTTCTGAGGAGTCCCTAATGAAGCTTTTTGATTTCAAACGGAGTCATGTGACGAATGATTCCCCGCATTGTCCGAGCTGACAGCTCAAAACCCATCCTGAGGGCTCCAAAGGTGAGGAGGGTTGAAGATACGGACACGTTTCTACGGTTTCTTTCATTTGGAGAAGTAGGCGTCAAGCGTTGTGTTCTGGTGGGCAAAGACACTTAATGTCCCAAATCTACTGTATGAATAAAGTCATATTGTGAAGTGTGTGGGCTGATATGCTTGGCAGTCAACCCTGACAAGTAGATTAGCTCTTACTGGGCCACCTCTGAATGGAGTACACACGATTCAAGCATTTCCAGTCAGCATATCAAACATCTAACGCCCAGCGCCGCAGATGAAAGCACATCAAAACACGAATTTAAAGAAAAAAAAACCCCTGCTCTATGTTATGTGGCTTGTCTACAGCTGCGGTGGTTAACAGGAGTCAAAATTGGCATGTCTAAAAAGTGGGATAATAATTATAAATGTGACAGGCTGAAAACTAATTACAATTGTCTTACTGTGTCTCCCAATAATGCCTCTAACATTTCTATAAAACTCATTTAAATCTTCCACAAGTCCAAAATTCAGTCTTGCTCCAAAGCCATTTGGCACATTTTTTCTTCAGTTTACATTTAGAGAGGATTAGCTGAAGAGCTGAAAATAATCACGCCAGTTGTCTGCTACAGCGCCGAAACCGCCTCCCCGGTGGGCATTTCATTTTGTGTGTGTGTGTGTGTGTGAGTTTTTATCAATGTTACACCAAAAAAAAAATCGCACTCGTTGAGAAGTACACAAGCTGAATATCATGTCGCATTTTACAGTGACAATAAAAACTAAAAACACACACCCTTTGCTCGTGTATGCGAAGGAGTTCAAACAGTCAGCAGCAGTCTGTTTATAGCCAAGTCAAACAGACTTAACTGGGCAGATCGTGGAACAAACAGCGTTATAAATAAACCAAATTCAGCGACAGGTTTAAACATCAAACCACATCTGTACACCTAATAAAAGCCCTGGTAAACGGCCGCTTTGGAAACACGTCTGAAAGATCATCTGTCACTCATACCAGGAGAGAAAAATCCCCCCGACGCAATTAAAATAATCAAATTACATTAATAAACTAGTAGCAAGCTTCATTTTCCAGTGCATGTCCCTCATATTTCACTGTCCTCCTCTGAGACTGAGACAATGTTTGTTGGGTTTGTTTTTAGCTTTAATGAGCTCTTCAGGAATGCAGTGTCTCCCACATGTCTCGCAGAGGGCGGGTCCATCTTATTGCTGCCACATGTTGGGCTCCTAGTGACTCTTCCAGGCTTGTGTGGTCAGCCAGTTCAAAGCGCCCAGGCTCATTTGTTATACAACTTTATGTAACAACAAGCCGATGCTTCAGTGTGTGTCTGAGCAGGCAACAAAGGCACGCCGCCATTCTCTCTTTGTCCTAACTGGCTCTGCCCAGAGAGGCTTCTAGATCATCTGTTTCTCTAATTAGCATGCACGCTGGACAGTTTGGGGGTATTGTGCAGAGACGTGGTGCAGAAATCCCTCATTTGAGCTCCTTCAGTGTTTGAACTCTGACAGTAATGTTTGTGGTGTGGTGGTAGTTGATCACTGTCACTGGCAGAGTGCTGCGCCGTGCCACATATGGCAACAATCTGACATGGTAGTCCAGTCTTGAGGTTATGAGTGACTAGGTGTGAGCTTCCTGGATCAGGCCATCTCCATTAATTCTTCTGTTCTGTGCAGCTGCAGATGTGCTGCTGCTGGGTGACAAGATGTTTCAGCAAAAACACAAACTTGGACTCACTAAGCATCATGCATACTTTTATGAGTGTGTAAAATAAAGATTTAAGAGCTGGAGCACCCTCATTTACCCAAAAATCTGCTAGTCCTGTGACATTTTTTGCAAAACAGGTGAGAAAACTTCACGCTCTTTGGAGCTTCGTAGCTCTGTTAGACTTCAGAGTAGAAACATCTTTCAGAGTCTGAACAAACTGCAAAAAGTTGATGTTTATATGACTGAACTGGTGTTTTGTTAAGTTTTAAGATTTTCTAGAATGTTTATTTGAGTGTGATGATGTCACACACTCTAAAACTGGAGTGTTACAAAATTCTTGCAAACAAACTCTTCTTACGCCCACAAACTTTACACCTCTTATGCAGTTTATACATCAAAATGTAGATATTTCTGTCTTATTTTCACCCAGTGTGTCTTTCTGGGCTTTATCGCCTATGGTTTTTTTCCTCAAATCTTTCAGAAGCGCAGAGCGTACAGTCCAAAACTCCAATAGGCTCTCCGTTTATTTAAGCTCTTCCTTTTCGTGTCAAAATTGGAAGCGAAGAGTGTTTTTAACTAGTTATAACTCATTCATAAAACACTTCAGACACACACAAACTGACATGCATGCTGACATGTTAGCTCTGTTGCTTATGATTCAGGAAATATTTCAATAAAACTTACAGGTTTTGTACAATAATTGTTTGTTTGAGGCTTAACTTCTGTTAAGACTGAGGACATAGATGTGTGGTTTCCATGGAGACCCTAATGTGCCACTGACTTTTTTTTGTTACACTTCTTACATCAAAATATTTGTACTTTCTTAGGTTATAACAAAAGTAAGCCTCAAATTATGCTTGTATTTTTTAATGACATTTTCTGGATTCTCATCTGATAAAATAAAGGAAGCTTGAGAACATTTTAGCATGAAGTCAACTCCGATCACAGCTGTAGTTTGACACAAGTGCCTTAAAGTGTCTGTCTGCTACTTTATGCCTAAATAAAAACCTATGATTTGTTAAAGTGGACCAAATTACCAGGAGTAAATATCCTGCGTTCCCCTTTTCTCTTTACCCATCAACCCTCCAGAGACGTCCCCAGCCTCTCTGGACAGCTGACTCTTCGGGGACGAGGTCCACTGCATGTGCTGGCTAGTAGGCCATTTGCAATAATCTCCTTTTTACCATTTAGCGGCTAATTATGTAACATTACACCTGCCTCCCTGAGCCTTGGCTCTGGCGTAGTGCAGAACGAGTTATCCCCCCCCCCCCTCCACTCATAGGGGTGGTTAGAGTTTCTTAATGAGATTAGCCCAAAGCTGAAATCTGCTTTGTGTCCTCTGTTATATGGCGAGATAGTGGATAAGCTGAATCAAAGCTAAGAGGGGGAAATCATTGGAAGATGCAGGCAGCCGACCTCATTTCTGCCCCCCCTCCTCACCGACACCCCCGCCCCCCTGCATGAGACTTGGACAGGATTCGTTGCTATCACACATGACATTGTGTGTGAGCTTTGCATAGAAAATATCTTTGTCTCGCTCTCTGATGTTTGCTTGCTTTAGTGTTTTCGTGCCGTTTCCTTTATCTGGCTGTCCAGTTTGTATTTGCTGTTGGATCAAACTTCTCAATAGTCATATTTCAGAATTGAGGACAGATGGGATAAATATTGAGCAAAAATAATAATAATCTTAAAAAAAAGATTTAAAAATCAACAATAAGTCTGGGATGTAAGCTTGTCTATTTGTGGTTGCAGAGCCGTCTTTCTGTTTTCATTAACTTTCTCTTTGTTTAAGCCAAACTTCTAAGGCCAAGGCTGAACTCGTATTTGTCAGTGACACCATAATGTGCGAGACAGAGTAATAAAACGTCCAAACTACACCACCCAGCTACACTGGGAGCCCTTTTTTCTAACCTAATAGAACCTTAATGGCGTTGCAGCTTTCAACTTTGAGAAAAAAGATGAAAAACTAACAGTGAAGCTGAGCAGAATAACATCAACTTATACTCAAACACACACAGAAATGCAAACAAGCACACAAACAACCTCAGCTGAGAATTCTCGGAGAGAAAGAGCAAATTCTCAGCGAGCACCGCGAGCGATAACATGTAAATATTTTGCCCACTTGTGCAGAATATGATGTTGATTAAGAGAGTAAAGGTTGAGGTTAGAGAAGGGCGAGGATTAGTAGTATGGACTGCATCAGGGGTTACCATAACAGCCTGGCTGCTGGGACTAGTAATAACAACAGAAGGAATAATAATCACAGACTAATTGATTGAACCCTATGGCTTCCTTGCAGGAGTCATATTTGTAAAGCCTTAATGCCTCCACTGTAGCGGTGAAAGTAAAGCATCAGTTGCATTTTTAATTTTGTGCACTTTTTTTTCTCTTTAAGATAAAAAAAGTTGCATGTTCTTAACTTATAGAATTCCCCTTTATTCCTCATCTATATTCTCATTGACTGAGATCCTATCATTGAATTGTAGTTTGTTGAATTTACAAAGAGGCCTGGAAAGCCTGAAGCCACAAACGGCTACAGAGAGCTATTTGCTGAGCGTCAGCGGAGTATCCTGTCATGGAGAGAAAATCCCGTTTGAAGTATGGCCCTAGTCTTTCACATTGACAATAATGCTCCTGGCTTTATCGTGTCCTCCGTGCAAAGCCCATGTCTTCTCTTTTGTCCAGCTCCCTCTTCCCCACTCCTGCTCACCCCCTGGCTTTCCTCTTTTGTGTTGCTCTTCACATTCACTGCGAGGGAAACCCATCCAAACCTCGTCCGCCCCCAAGGCATGTTGGGAAGTGTAGTGTCTGGGGATTGGTGGTTCATCCTCTGAGTCTTCAACCCATTAGAGGTAAAGTGCACCTTTATGATGTGTAATATATGTAATGGTACATTCCTTTAAAAATAAAAAAGTGTTGTAAACATTGTTGTGACAGAAATTTTGATAGAGATCAGGAAGTTGATTTTTCTGAAATATATTCCTGAAATGAGACAAAAATGTCTGCCTTAAAGGGACGGTGAGTTTATTATATTATCTATGGTAGCTAGCTCTCTAAACATCCTCAGTTTGGAGAAATAGAGATTAGTTCTGACCAGACTGACAAGCTAACAGCTAGTGTCTCCCTAACTCTATCCTTAAAATGTTTTAAAGCAGTTTATGTGAACACTGTTTTACAAACATTTATGAATTTACATTACAGAATTATTTACACATAATTATCAGGGTTATTATAGTGAACTAAAACTAACGAAATAACAAAAACTAGAATTTAAAAAACATTTTTTGTTAACTGAAATAAAAAAAATGACATTTAGAAAAATAACTGAAACTAAAACTGTAATGAGCGTTAACAAAACGAACCAAAACTGACTGAATTTATAGAGAAAATCAGCTTAGTTTTAGTTGTTTATGTCTTATTAGTAATTTCCGGTTGTTTTTTTTTTTTTTTTGCGGTGCGGCGTGCCACAGCAGATCTGTCAACATTGAGCATCATGTTGGAGTCCGATTTGGGATTTTTTTATATATATATAACATGCGTAAATTGCACGCAGTCATGTTTTAAACGTGCTGTGGTGTAAATAATGTGGCGTTTTTTGCATATTTAATCATCAGGAGGCTGTTTTATCAAGTCTCAGCCACTAAAAGGCATTTTATCCAATCAGAGCCCTGCAAGGGGAGACATAAGCAGAAGATCCCTGACTTTTTCCGCAATGACATAAAACACTAAACTCGAGGATCTCAACTTAATGGGGGACCCGAGGCTGTTATCCACGGAGGACTGGTTCTGGGATTCTATCCTGGTCAAAACCCCTCTATAATGCTTTTGGAACCAGCTACCGGGACCCAGAACGAGGACCAAGGGGAACCGAGGCTGTTACCCATGGTTCTGGGTCTCAGTTATGCAAAATTTCTCTTGGCAATGCTCCATATTGCCAAAACCCTGACCCAGGACCGGGGTGACCTGGGGCTGTTACCCCAGGAGGAGGTCTGGTTCTGGGTCAAACAGGATCAGAACAGTAGGTTTATGTGCGCCGAGCCAAATCTGCCCTTTAAATGTTTTCTGTCTAGATTATAAAATAGTGTCTCAATGAACTGTTTTGTTTATTTAAGAATAAATAAATTCTCCTTCGTGACTAACTGTGAGGTTGTCTGGTCAGAGTCAATCTCTCTTTCTTCAAACTGAGGTTGTGACTTAAACAGATTCAATATTGCTGAAAATCAGGAGAATGTCATTAGCTTTTCACAAACAACACCATCCATATGTTTTATAAATCAACTATTTTTAAATTTCTTAAAGAATTCAACTGAAAACATCTATATTCCTCCACACCACTAGTCCGCGCTGTGCACGTCAGTCCACTTCAGATTAGTGTAGTTTGATCCTAATGGATAAAGCTGAGCTTGAGTTTTTAAGAGCTAGTGAACAATAACAAGTGACACGTTTGTGTTTCTCACCACAGCAGCACGAGCATCGTGCATGAGCATCTAAAAAGGACACACAAGCTTCTAAAGCTGTTAAACATGCTGCGTGATGTCAGACAGGTTGTTGAATATTAAAAACACAGAGCCTGTGTGTGTGTTTGTGCATGCTTCATGTAGTCTAGTGCATCAGCTTCACTTCCTGTTTTTAGCTCATTTGGTTGAAAAGATAACAGTTAGCTAAATGAATCATATTTATATCACATATATATCAGAAATTAGCCCCATACCAGTTTCATGTAAGTAAATCAGAACATGTTTAACATTCACAACATGCTAAATATTTAAATTATTTTTAAATACATAAATAATAAGAATTCCATTTTATTTAGTTTGTTGCTCTATAGTTTAGTTTTTAGACTGATATTTTATGCTTTCATAAGTACATTTTATTTTAAAGTAAATCTCAAATTTGACTGTTTAATATAATGAGTTAAAAAATAGTTTATTTAAAGTTGACATTTATTTCATCAGGAAGAAACCACAATAAAAACATTCCCCTGTATCAGGATTTAGCAAATTCCCCCCTGCAGTTCCTGGGTAAGTGGTTAAAATGGTATACAGTAAAATATTGAAGTGGAGAACAAAGATGTCAGCTCATGAAAAATGTACATATATGATGCAAAATGTGTATTTTGGAATCAAAACCATATAAAACATTGTTTCTTTAGGGATAACTTGTAAGGATGATGCTGAGAGAGATCCAGACTGCATCCTGTCCAAACCCAGCAGAACTATAAAGTCCTCTAGAGTTCACTCCTTGAGCCTCGTCTTTAAACATGGCGTAAAAAATCCCTCCAACCTCCCAAAATCCTCTCTCTATAAATTCAGTCAAAACACGTCACCAAATCTCATTTTTTCCATCACAACGTTACAAAAAACCAACAGTTCTTCCATCTTATTTACAAGGTTTTATTGTCAAATAAGGTTAATGTTCAGCATTTTAAATGAGCTATATTATTAGTATTCATTTGGCTGCATGGAGCTGCTCCTAAACCCAGAGCTTAAAAGCAAACGCTGCACTGTTGTTTCCCATTTGAGGCTTTGATGGCCTCTCAGAAACCTTAAGCCTGTATTTTAAACAGAGGCCTCTCATGGCATATGCATGTGCACTATCTTATCCGCTGAATATCACAATCATCCACCAGGACATCAAATATTTAAACAGGTCGTACAAACAAGACACAAAGAGGAAGGGCACGGAAACGCACCTTTTGTGGTCCCAGTGTGAAAACAATAAATGTGCAACCAGCCTTGAATATTTTCACATTCATTGACTATATGATCCATATGATCCCAACACAGAACGGGTCTGTGAACCCTCTCTGTTAAACTGTAGCAGGCATATATTACCAGGCTTACAGCTTGGCAAGCTCCATGTCCCAAAATAGATTTCAACAATACTCTATGAGGATGCATTAAATAAATCTCTGCTCGGCTAATCCGTGGAACAGTTCATATTTTCAAGAGAGACACTCCGCTAGGACAAAAGCGCCTCTTTTGCTTGCCGTGCCTTCATCTGGGGACAGACACACATAAAGAGAGATATTTAGAGAGAGGGGAGGGAATGGAGGGGGGAGGAAAATTTTCTACTAATGTGACAGCAAATTCTCCCTAAAAAAAAAATCTGCATTGTGTGCTCTTGCACTACAAAGTAGGGTTTTTTTTTCAAGCGAGTGCAATAACTTAATCTTAAAGGCAAAACGTGGACACGAGGGCCATTTTGAAACATGTTGTAGATAAATGTTAATCACATTAGCGTTTCCCAGACTTCCGTAAATCTCCATAAATAGCATACTGAGGTTGATCCCTTCTTTTTTTGTCCATTGAGGCAAAAATTACAGTTGATGAATTGCTTTTGCCATGCATGTAGGCTAATGAAAGCTTTGCTCCTGGGTCTTTCTTCACAAAGATCCATAATTTCTTCACTTTCCACTAAAATAATAACTTGTTCCACTTTGATTAATAGTTTTACCCTCTCCTATTCAGGAACTATGTGCTCATAGTTTCAAATTAATTTTTTTAGGTGAGGCTTAGTTGTTAATGCAGTAAAAACAGGCCCTTTTGTTGTTAAAGTAACAGGGAGGTAATGTCAGCTGGCAGCTCCATAAAGAATTTCCTCTCATGTCACCTAACTGCTTAACACCATATATGACACTGCTACCAGGCTGACAGATGGCTATTTAACTCAGAGTCATCACATTTGTTCGCTAAGGTGCAGAGGAACCGTAGATACACCCACTTGGGATTACCTGTTGGGATTTCACGAACATTTAAAGTAGAACCGCATGCAGCGCTTAAAGATTATGAAAACAACCATTCACTAAAACTGTCTTCAGATCTGCATTGGTGGGATTTGATGCAACTGTCACTGATGCATAACCTTCCGTCTCTTTCTCTTTATTTGTCAAAAGTTTTGAAGCAGGTCTAATAACAGAACTATTACTGTAGGTCTAATAAGTGGCAGTTAGCATGCATTAAATAATGAGCATTATTACTTTAAATTTCAAATAGCCTCTTTAAGCCATCTGTAGATGATTTGACATCAATCTTCTCTGTAACCTGTCAAAGTCATGATGAATACTCCTGGTGCATATTTCTCTGTTTTTCCTCCACAGTCCAAAAACATGCATGTTCGATTCATCAAAGACTCTGAACAGAATTTTAGAAAGAGTTAAACCAGTTTGAAGTTTGTTTCTGTGGTAGGAAGTGTCCTGAACAGCCTCAGTTCAGAGAAATGGTTTGAATCTGATGAGACTGATGAGCTAACAGCTAGTTTGAATGTAGCTAGGAGTATAAAGTGCATTGCTGCCATCTTAAAACATCTCATGAAAACTTTATTTTACAAACCTTTACACCGCCATGGACGTTTTATAAATTAGTTGTAGCACCTTTGATGAAGTTTTGCAACAATTTTTTAATATTTCTGCAAAAAAAAACCCATAATGCTTAAAAAAAGACTATTGCAGATGGTTTAAATAATAACATTTGCATGAACTGTTTTAAGACAACAATCTGACGAGTCATTTTTAGCAAATGGACCCACTTCCAAAGCAGGTCTCTGCCTTCTTAAAACGGCTCCAGACTCTAAGGTTTTTAAAGCAGTTCATGCAAACAAGATCTTTAAAACTAAAAATCAGATTACATGGTTGTTTTGAGAGAAATATTAAGAATTTCCTGCAGGACTTTACCTCTAGATTGGTGCTACATTTACATTTATATAAAAAAACACATGTAAATAACTGGACTAGCTGTTAGCTCATCAATAAAAGATTTCCTCAAACTGAGGCTGTTCAGGAAGCTATCTACAGAGGGACACATTTAAAAATGGCCAAATTATTCCTTTAAGCAGCTACAGAAATGAATGAATGGAATTTTGAGTTCTTTTTTTTGCATATTCACAGTTTTCATGTTTTACTTAATTATCAGAGGAAATAACTGTTCTTTACCGCAGATAGGAAAAGAAGCCGAACCCAATTGAGAAGATTTCCTGGTGAAAATCCATTTCCTCTTCCTACCTGTGACTTAAGCCTGAAGGTGGGCGATCCACATGGCAGTTTGGTGTTTGTATTTCCAGGCTGTCAGAAGGAATCGGCCCTGACATGGAGCAGATGCAGCAAACGAAAGCGGTAGCTGTGCGCGAGCACTGTGGGCGATTCAAACCAATTAGTGCAAATCATGGAGTACTTAAGATTATTGCCTAGTGAGTTTAACAACACTTTGACACCTTCTGAAAGTGACCTCTTTAAGGTTTTTTCCCCCCACTCATAGATTTCGGGCCACACTGCAGAACGTCGAAGTCGTTTATCCTGGCTGGAAGTTTTCATTTCGCGAGTTTGAAGTTTTATTTGTTTATTTTTTCTTTTCTGCGCCCGGTGGCAAATCTGGCTTCCATCTAAGGTCGGGGCAGACTCCCTCATTTGCAGCGAGCGAATGGGACAAACTGCCAGTCTGTAGCCTGCTGCTCCCACGTATCGGGGCTTTAGCAGAGCTACTCCAGCATGAAGTGGAAGCTGCCATCTCCATGGTGACCACCAGCTTCACCCAACCCCATCAGCCTGTGAACGGACTGTCATTAGAAATATATAAAATAAAACACACTAAAAGAAAATATTAGACGTCTCCCCATTATGTCTCATGGTAAAAACACGTGAAAACAGCCCTATGGTGCACTTGCTGGTGGGAGAATATGCACCGAATAGCTGTTCTGCTTGTGAAAAGCTAATTGAGAGCGCCTTGGCAGTGTGCGTCTCATTGAGGAGAGCGAGAGGCAGTCCCAGAGGTGCGGATGGGGCTGGTGTGATAGTTGTGAACTCTTCCAGTGTTTATGTGTCAGCCAACAGCCTTTGGAAGGAGACATTCTCCACACCGTCTTCCAGACGAGAACCAGTCCCTTCAATTAAACGAGTTAATTTGAAACCATAAGCTTGTCCTTAATTAACAAGAGCTCAGACATCTCTTGAAATTAAATATCTGAAATAAGCTATATTGATGACATAGTATTCCCTTTTCTTCAGATGTTGGGTCCCTCTTCCTCTTCCTCTATTAGTGAAGAAGGTCCATATGCAGGGCTTAGTTCGTGCAAGGCATAGATAAATGCTAAAGAGACGTAACCTCTGCAGAATGAGTGAAGTTTAGATTTCATTCAGGTGGTATGTTACCATGTCTTCTCTCACACCGTATTCCCCGTCTGCCTGACTCTACATTCAGTGCTGGAGAGAGGAGGACGAGGAAGGAGGAGAAGGAGAAAGGGAGAGAGATTGTAGCATTAAGTAAATAATTTGTATGATAATTCATTACAGCGCAGTCTTTTTCAACTTTAATTGGTCTAAATGAAGAGACATTTCACACCATGTAGATAAAAAAGAAAAAGGAGGCCAGCATAATGAAAAGAGACCTGCCTATCGGACTTCAGAGGTTTGCTCTAAATGAAAATGTAATTGCAGGCGAAATGGTACAAGAGGAGAGACCCGCACCGCAGATCCGGGGGTGTCTTCAGACAGCCGAGCAAAAGCTAATGACTGAGCAATTTGGAACATTTACTCACCCCAAAGACTCTCATTAAATCAATCACAGGCTTAAACGAGACCCACTCGCAGCGTCGGAGCCGGCCCCGCATTTATTCCAACATCAATCAGGAGGGGCCGGCTTCTTCTTCTTTCAGAAGCCATGAAAAACGCCCAAGTAATTTATTCGGGATCTTTGAGAGGATAATGGCCAATTATTTGTTTATAACACTGGTTAAATTTTCATTAGGCAGATTAATGGAATATCATGTACTGTCAACAGTGGACTGAGGGGTGGTGTGTCAGAGATAAACAGCCAAACAGATGATGTCGCTCTGTTAGTAAATTGGTTTTTCTGCAGCCCCTTTCCTCCATATGAAAATTTAAAGGTGGACAAGGCGTGGGGTGAGGGGGGGGGGTCTTATGGGGGTCTCCAGTAGGGAACACTGTGATGAGCGTTCAGCAGCTTTTAAGGCGAGTTTTAGCAAAATCTATGAAATTATTGTTTAAAGGTAAATAATCCTACAAACCATGTTTATTTACATTAATTTCACCCCCTTCCTTAAATGATCTAATCACACACAATCCATAACCAATCCCTAACCCGTCCCTATTTCACACAAGAAGCATTTGAAATGATAATTCTAGGAGCCAACTTTTTTTTTAATGAAGAGAAAAATGGACTTCTCCCAGTGACTGTGGGTGATGGTTTAATCTGGCATTATGCAGGTGACACCAGATACCTGTAAGTGGCAGTTAAGAGTGAAAGGACGACTACAAGGCGGGCAGGCTGCTGATTTGCTGACCCCATACGATGCCTAATGTTGATATAAAGCAGTTTGAACCTTAAATTGTGCTCCTGAAAGTGGTCTGGGAATTATCACTTTGAGGGTTTGAGGATATTACAGCTTCAAGTGAGTTTCCTTATCCCCCCCCCCCAAATGCTGGGTTTTTGAGCATCGAGATAAAATTTGGCATATCAAATCTTAATATGCACGCTTCACCCACTAGTGTGCAAATGATGCATCGTGGGTTCACATTTCCAAATATATGAAACCAGAATTTTAATAACGGGTTCTTATTTTGAAGATTAAGATTTTTTTTTTTCCTTTTTAGTGAAAGCTTCCAGTGACTTTCCAAAAACACGAACAGCATGTTGAACAGCATGAATCTCATTTAGGTGTCAGACTGTTACAGAGGCTATACCCACATTACATTATGATTACGTACATTTGTCCATCGTTTCTCTCCCATCAGCCTTTGTGTCCTATATGTGAGCTAATTTAGAGTCCAGGATAGCAATCTGCCAACCTCAGGGCGCACAAAGTGGCTGCTAGCCTCCCTATCAAAACACCATCGGCTGAAGGGGGTTATCGTTAGGCTGTGCTATCTGTCACGTGGCCACTGGCAGCCAGTGGGACACAAGGGCCATTTAATTAGGCCTACTGTTCCTCTCTGGTGTGAAAAACTCTCAGGCCTCTTTGAATCCCTGCTGCTCTCCCAGCAGGAAGTGGTTGGTGATAATTGACACAGGATTTCCTTGTTAACCAGCATCAGACTCTGTGGATTAAAGTGACAGAGATCTCCAGAAGAAAGTGGGGAGTAGATAAGGGGGGAGGGGAGGAGGTATAAGGGGGAGGAGTGGCGGTGGCAACAGCTATTTACCGCTCTTGAGGAAATGGCAATATCAGACCGGTGCGTGGTCCTGCCGCGAAATGTAGCTCCTACTTATCTCAACCATTTCAGCTTGGCTGATCAAAGACTGGCTTTCCTTAAAATAACCTCAGTCCAAGGTTGACTATGCTTCCGTGCCATGTTTTTTTATGTATAGAGATATTTTGGAAAAATGATCATTCTCTTCCAGTGCCCCCCGTAAAGTGGCATGGCTGGTTATGGAAGACTAGAGAGATAATCTCATTTCATTTGTACAATAATACACTATGGTGGAATAAAAGCTAATTTGCAAATGACGTAATTTCCCGCTTTGCACCAACTGGGTCACGGCCGGGCCTTCACAAAAACCATTATCAGGCAGACTGGGGAGCAGTCAGCTGTAGGTCAAAGAGGGAGCTCTCAGAAGGCATAATCCACTCACTTTTTCTAGATTTCCTCTTTTTTCTTATCCAACTATCACACAGCTTACCAACAGACAATTTACAAGTGATCTTTGAAAGGTTTTAACATTCAACTTGTCTCTGAGTCCTTGCCAACTTTATCCATCCTGATCAACCATCTCACCAGGAATGACGGGCCTTTCTGGACATTCCTCTTAGATTTAAAATGGCAATACCTCCAAAAACCAAATGTTGGTACATTTTCTTATCTCCTAATCTGTATAAAGCCTTAGTGTACAAACCTTTCTTTCAACCAGAACATCAAACAACTTTCCAAAACTGCACTTTTCCATATAATATTTTTTTTTAAATTAGAGGCATCCTTTCTAACAGTGTTGCTGAAAAACTGGACCATGCATTCATCACCTGTAGACTTGATTACTGTAATGCCATTTTAGCTGGAAGTCCAAAGTCATTAATAAAAACCTTGTAGGTAATTCAGAATGCTGCAGCTAGAATCCTGACTGGTATAGACCACATCTCCTCTGGTCATCCTCTCTGCTCTAGCTCAGCAATTGATTTTATGATTCTTATTACCTCGTACAAAGCCCTGAACAGCCTAGCCACGTCTTATTTAAAGCAGCTGATTGTCCCCTATGTCCCAGTGTCAACACTTTGCTCCAGGTCTGCTAGTTGTCCCTGAAAGTCTAGAAGAGTGCTTTTAATTTTCAGGCCTTGGCCTCTAGAGTCAGCTCCCACATACAGGACACAAACAGCCTTCCTGTTTTAAATCCCAGATTAAAACCTAGAGAGCTATCGTAATTAGCACCCATTGCTTACATCACAATTTACCAACTATCCTGTGTATTTCTTGTTTAAAATGCTTTTATTATGTATTTTAAGTCTTATTTTAATCTTTGCTTTACCTCTTTGTATTGTATGCATGTCTGCTGTTTTGTCCTCTTTGTTTTTGTTTTTTATATCGCGTCTTATTTCTACTTTGAGTCACGTTTGAAAAGTTCATTAATTATAATTTTGAGTTGAGGTAAAATTTGGTGTCATGGTAACTAAGTCATGCCCAACACATTGCACAAGATCCATCCATCCATTTTCTGAAATCGCTTTATCCTCCACAGAGGGTCACGGGGAGCTGGTGCCTGTCTCTAGCGGTCAAGGGGCGAGAGGCGGGGGACACCCTGGACGGGTCGCCAGTCCATCGCAGGGCCATGGCACAAGATCTTTACTCAAATTTTCCATTAACTGTTAAAGTCAACCTTGTCTGTTAACTAAACATCTCATGAACCACTGGATAAATTTGATAAAACTCAGAAAATAATCGCTTGTTCAACTGATAACCACTGAACTCAACTCAATTCAGTATGGCTGTTTCCACTAATTGAATATAGTCAAAACAAACATGGCTAATTCCATCAGTTTTACAGACACTGAGCTAAAGATTGATGCACCTGAGCGTCATTCATTACATGTCCTCCATGTGCTAACCGACCACATAAGCTCTTGATATATTGCTCTTGTTTTTTTCATGATTTTCTCAAAATGACAGGGTTTTTATTCAAAATACATTAAATAAAAAGTAGGGATGGGAATCGGTATCGGTCTACCGATTATATCAGCCGATATTGGCATTAAAATGCAATATTGGTAAATATCTGTATCAGTTTTTGTAATGATGACACACATGACCTTTACATACCATGCACATGTTATACATCAAACTGTTCGGCTACTTCGCCTCTCTCCCAAAATGTCAAAATATAACAAATCTGATGTATAGTTTTTTAGATATTTGTATTTATTTGGCACACATTGCATTAAATCCTGGGTTTGTTTGTTTGTTTTTTAATGAGGGCTACCCCGCTTATTATTGGAAATTAAGAATTAGACAATATCGGATATCGGTAAAAAAAAGCCAATATCAACCATCCCTAATAAAAAGTTGAACTAGTGAGAAAAATAAAAACATTTACTCACCTTGCATATCTGAGAATCTTCACCAAATCTCCAAAAACTACGGTAACATTACACTTTAGGGGAAAAAAATCTTTCCTCAGCAGCAGTTTAAATCCAAAATAAATTAAACAAAAACTGTAATTCAAACGGATTCTAGGACACCGAATGTAATTTTCTTCTGGTACGTTACATTTCTTTTTAGTCTTAGCATTTTAGCTAAAGGCCTGCAACCCACCAACAGACATAAATAACCTCAAAACAAAGTCTATGTTTGTAAAATATCCATCATTTTTAATACTAAACTTTCAAACCCTCTCTTAGAAATATCAAATAGTCTTTCAAGAACACAGGCAATCCAGAGGTGATAAATATGTTCATTACTGAGTGGCTTAAGCACAAGTGGAGTGCAAAGCCCAGAGATGAGTCACACCAACTTTGAAGTGTTTAGAGGCAATAATACACAAACATGCTGCACAGAAACTTCGCATCACTGTCCCTTCCCTTCTTATCTGTGCTTCCTCACAGGTACGGTATCTTCACCGCGCTGTTCAGACTTCAGCATGTGAGCATTAACACGCTTCAAGGTCCTTGATTTTTCCACAGGAATTACTGTGTGGCAGCCAGGAGTAGAAAGTGGAGATTTGTTCCCTTCAGTTTAAATAGGATAGACAGGGAAGCAATCACATAACCAACACATTCTCTATCAATAAAGCACAGCAGTCTAGATTTTGTCCTGAACAAAATCATTGCTTTTTAATTAAATCAGAAAGCAGATAAACACTTTTTCATCCCCACATGATTTCAGAGTGATAAGTAAACATTGGGGATGAATTATGGCGTATTGGGCATGTCACTTTTGAAAAGTGGTGTTTGGAAACAAAATTTGTTCTGGTAATAAAAAAACCAGGAGTGCTGAAGTGAAGTTTTCTATAAAACCACTTTTATGATTTCAAATGTGGAAAACCAAGAGCTGAGTAGTTATCACTTGAAGCCAGCCGCGTGTGATTCCTGGAGTTAAAGTAAATTAATCACTCAGATTATTACATTTTTAAAGTCGGTGGCAACAATCAAACATGTACCGATTCTCGAGATGGGATTTTTATTTGTTTATTTGCTGATGCTCACCTCATGCTTAAATTTTTATTTTGGTTCATTGGCTCCAGGTCAATTTGTAAAATTACTAGTTTTGACGCTTTAGTCATTTAGTACCAATATTTTTGGGGGAAAAACGATCTCCTCAAACCCACTTCAAATAATTTCATTCCTTCTTTGGCAGCCGCCCCAACAGGTTATTTTAGAGGGCACTTTGGAAATGACAATAAGCAAATTTAGACCATTTTTATTATTATTTTTAGCTCCCACCACTGAAAGGCAAAAAGAGCCAATAATAATGAGAGCCGGTAAGATTAGTTCCAAGACTGGACCAAAACAGCTTTACTGCCATCATTTCTCAACACAAGATCATCAGTCTTTAACTCATGCAACTTATGAACATTTTATAAACATTATAGTTCTAAACCACTGTTTGAGCAACTATGGATAAGATTAAAATATGTGGGTCTATGAGGGAATCTCAATGTAGCAGAAGGAGAAGATGATATGCAGAAACCATGGCAACCAGACCTATGATGATGCAGGAGTTCCAGAACCAAGAGTGGAGGAAGGGGGAGGTACCACACCATCCATTAGAGTTTTTAAGACTGAAAGCTCCTCCTGGTTTTGTGGTGAAATGCGAGGCAGCCTCACAAACATGGGGATGTTTTTCCCACTGACCTCCTGATTGATTAGGAATATTTTTTTGTATTTGACTCAGAATGGTTGGTTAAATGGTTGGTTTCTGTGAAGCACTTTGTGATTTTTTCTGTGAAAGGTGCTATATAAATAAACTTTACTTACTTACTTACTTACTTACTTAAATTTCCTTCACTTTGAGAGAAGTTGGATTTTTTATTTTTGCCTCTTTTTTTTTTATTTAAAACACACCTAACATGGTGCTTTTATTTTATGATTTGCTGCCTTAACCTAAAAGTTTTCTAAAGTAAAAAAAATTTTTTAATAAATTAACAATAAAAAAAAACTTTTTCTTTTTAAAGTCCCTATATACTGCCATAAAAATTCATACTACGCTGTTCTATGTACTGGTAAAATGATTACTAACATCCTTAAAAAACAAGACTGATGAAGGTAAATAATGTGAAACACTGAACTGGATCTTTACTGATGTGATGTAGGGTGACTATGATTTTGGGAGAAGGTAAACCTCTGAGGTAATCACTGCTCCATAGGTCTAAGTATAAGTACTTAGTGACTACAATCAGATAAGTCAGCTAGTGGAGCTAAAGCAGGCTCATAATCACTCTGCTCTTACAGTATCACTTATAGCCAATTTGTCAGGAACCCTTGAGTCATGAATCAAAGCAGAGGGAGCTTTTAATGTCTATTTTAATCACACTCAGTCAATCTGTGTGTGTCTCTGCTTCACTGGCAAACATTGTGTAAGGTGTTTAAAACAAACTAACACTTTTTTCTAAATCTTATTTCAAATTATTTGGTTGTAACTTTAGGTGCATTTTATGATTATTTCCATTAGATGGTGCAACTTGAACTCATACAGTCCAGCTGGTTGTCATATTCATATATTCATGTCTTGACCTTTCATGCCTTGAACTGTGTTCACATTATACTGACGATGCTCGATCAAGAGTAAACGTCACCTAGTTATCATCCACCTGTGTGTTAATTTGACTGGAATTTTAAAAAATTATATCATAAATCACTGGTCAGATTATAGTGAAACTCACAAAATGATGATTAAATGAGATCGAATAAACTTTTAGTCAGCCTCATTCAAGAAGGCCACCACAACTAATCGATGTTAACAAACACAAAGTGGTTTTAACTTAGTTAAAGGGAGTTAAGGTTAAAGTTTAGAGTTTAAATTTAACATCTTACCTATTTCACTTAGCTTTTAGAAAGGTTTCAGTTTGGTGAAACAAAAATGAGTTCTAACTGAACTGATGAGCTAATGGCTAACAGATGAGCTAATGGCTATAAAGGGCTGATTTCAAAATAATTCCAATTTTAAAAACTAAGGAATAGTTCATCCAAATACTTTTTTTGTAACTTGTGAATTAGGCTATCATAAGTTTTTCATTTCATAGTCAGTATTCAGACAGAATTATGAAAATCCATCCAGTAGTTTTACAACAGCTAACACTGCGGCTAATTTCTGCGGCAAATGACCACAGAATTCTATGTGAATAACAAAGTAATGTGAAATCTATAGTGATGTTAAAGTTTATTAAGTAGCATTGTATGAACTACAAACATCTGCAATTAGAGGTATTTTCAGATGACAGAAACACTTTATAGCTGCTCCCACTCAGACTAGCTATTAGCTCATCTGTCCAGTCATCATGAATCTCTGTTTCTCCAAACTGAGGCCATTCAACGAGCAGATGGAGAAATATTAGGATGCAATCCACTTTTAAAAATCTGACCTTTAATTTTGAAGATACTGAACAAAATGTTGGTGTTATTTTCAATTTTTTGGGAGATAAATTTGACCTAAACAGCTGTAAATCCATAATTTCTTAATATAAGACATTTTTGTTTATAACCCTTTGACTTCAATATACAATTTTTTTTTCTTTAATCTGAATGGAAAAGCTTTAATTTTACAGTCCAACGTTGGTTAATTTTTTTTAATTTTTTTTTAGTTCCTATTCCAGTTACCTACAGATTATGGTATTAGAGCTATTATATTAGAATTAAACCATAGGGTTGTGGCTTCTGTGGGAAAACACACAATTACAATCATAAGAACATATAAACCTCCACCATTTATAGCTGCTCCCACTCAGACTAGCTATTAGCTCATCTGTCCAGTCATCATGAATCTCTGTTTCTCCAAACTGAGGCCATTCAACAAGCATATGGAAAAAATTAGGATGCAATCCACTTTTTAAAATCTGACCTTTAATTTTGAAGATACTGAACAAAATGTTGGTGTTATCTTCAATTTTTTGGGAGATAAATTTGACCTAAACAGCTGTGAATCCATAATTTCTTAATATAAGACATTTTTTGTTTGCAACCCTTTGACATCATTATACAATTTTTTTTCTGGAATCTGAATGGAAAAGCTTTAATTTTACAGTCCAACGTTGCTTAATATTTTTTTTTTTCAGAAAAGTAGAGTTGTTATTCCAGTTACCTACAGAATATGGTAAAAGAGCTATTATATTAGCATTAAACCATAGGGTTGTGGCTTATGTGGGAAAACACACAATTACAAACATAAGAACATATAAACCTCCACCATTTATAGCTGCTCCCACTCAGACTAGCTATTAGCTCATCTCTCCAGTCATCATGAATCTCTGTTTCTCCAAACTGAGGCCATTCAACGAGCAGATGGAAAAATAATAAGATGCAATCCACTTTTAAAAATCTGACCTTTAATTTTGAAGATACTGAACAAAATGTTGGTGTTATTTTCAATTTTCGGGGAGATAAATTTGACCTAAACAGCTGTAAATCCATAATTTCTTAATATAAGACATTTTTGTTTATAACCCTATGACATCATTATACAATTTATTTTTTCTTTAATCTGAATGGAAAAGCTTTAATTTTACAGTCCAACGTTCGTTAATAATAATTTTTTTTTCAGAAAAGTAGAGTTGTTATTCCAGTTACCTACAGAATATGGTAATAGAGCTATTATATTAGAATTAAACCATAGGGTTGTGGCTTCTGTGGGAAAACATACAATTACAAACATAAGAACATATAAACCTCCACCATTTAGCGAGTGTTAGGAGTTGACTGTTATTTACAATTAAATAAAGTTGACTGGAGATCCAGGATGAGCCTGAGGGACAGTTGACACCCTCCACTGTGAGCCCCCGTGTCCCAGAGGAGCAGTTCATGAATTAATACTCAACTAGGAAACTGGGTCTGTCCCTCCTTTATCTCTGTAAAACATATTCCTCTGTAACAATGGATACCCAATTTTTCATACTAATAATGAAGTTAAGAAGACTGACGCTTATTAGACCTCATCTGGCTGCATGGCTGGGCAAAGTATTAAACTCCATCTATTCTAAAAACAAATGTTACGTATTACACTAAGTCTGCTAAAATCCCACTGATCAGTTAGGTGGTGGGCTTAGCTATTTACTTTAAAAATGTTTTATTGTTACGTACAGTGACAGGGCTTCACCCTCTAATCAGTTTGAGTGTTTTATGTAGCAACACATAATAAAATCACAGCTTAAGTTTTATGATTTGGGGACATTTTACAATAAAATGTTCAAAACTTTGCAAACATTCTGTAAACAAACTCTTCCTTCTCCCACAAACTTTACACCCCTTATAGAGTTTATACATCAAAATGTTGATATCTTTGTCTTCTTTCACTCACCGTGTCTCTCACAGGTTTAAGACTTATAGTTTTTTTCTCAAATTCCCTCAAAGTGTGGAATGTGAACTCTCAGAGCTCAGAATTTTATCCTCAAAACTGGAAGTGAAGGGTCTTTTTAACTTGTCATATCTCGTGCATAAAATGCAGACGACGCATATACATTCTGATATTTGATGACCTTCTGCCACCTAAGAATTGTTTCTATTTGATCTATATTTCTTCTTCTAATGTAGACATTTTGTCTGAGTTAGATGGTTCTAAATTACTATTAAAGGAAGTTGATATTTAGTGGATGTTCTGGCAGTAGCTCTGAATTGTTCTGTAACAGTTTCCAGGCCAATGTGTTACTTTTAATATACGATAAGCCTGTGAGGTAAAACATTCTTATCATTTTAGTTACTGAATCACTCGCAGAGGATTTTCATTCATCACTTTTCCTAAATCAGAACATTTTGTTCTCACATGTTAATGTTTATTATCCAAAAAATATAAATTTTTACTCTTCTTTTGCACCGTTTATTAGTCTGATTAGTAGAAATTATTATATCTTTTGCAAACTGGTGTCATCAAACTCAATTAAAAAGAAGCTTTGGTGAAAACTAACCACTCGTTTGTGGGATGTTCTTTTTTCAAGGCTTGATGAAATCCTAGCATGACAGGAAGGAAGTGGGTTGAAGGGAGGAGAAAGGCATGACCTCTGTAGGCCACACCACCCTGGCCAAAGGATTAACTAAACACCGGCCACTGACAAACCTGCAGGAAATCAGAAGCATATGCTAGGAGAGGGCTGTGCTGAGGTGCTTATTTGTTTTCTGCTAAATTAATGAGGGCTAATTGTTAATGTCATTACATCACGAGAGGGGCACAGAAAAGGGCAGAGGTAAAAAAAAAAAAGAAAAGAGAGAGAGAAAATCAAGGAATGCTGCTCATCATTCCTGCTCAAAATACCACAGATGCTGGGGTCGGACTGCTCCGAAGATTAAGATCTATTCTGCTAACCAAGAGCAGACCATCGCTACACCCTGTTCAGGACACGGGCAGCTATCACACATCTCTCACAGGCTGAGGTCAAGTAGTAATCCTCTCTGGTTCAAACGGCGTAAACTGGTCAAAAATCACAGCGACGACATCAAAAATGCTCTTTACCATGAAATAATAAGCAGTTTTCAGCAAATGTTATCTCCTGAAGTGGACAATAACATTTAATATTCTGAGACCTTAGATCATTTAAACTCTACAAAAGTTAAAAATTAAGGGATCAGCTCGGCGTGGCCAATAATTCACCGACGGACCAGACAGGAGGTCAGTGTCTGCTTACAATCTACACCACTCTGTTCAAATCTCCAGAGCGAGAGCAGCTGTGGGAGAGAGAGGATGGTGGCTCGGCACTGCGCAGGTGATTTAGGAGACAGCAAGGGGCTTTAGAAGAGGAAAACAAGTTCATTACACTTCCATACTTACTTATCACTCCCCAAAGACCTGTCAGGGAAGGAGAAATAAGCTCTCCTCAAAAAGTTATTAGGAAAAGCCCCAAGGTGGACATGTCATTTTCAATTCGTACCCTGACCCTTGAACTCAAACCTTCTGAAGTCACCGTTTCCTTCCAAACAGTTTACTCTATTGCTCAACAAACCCGAGTTTTACGCTTCTTTTGCTAATAGCATAAGCCGGTTTTCTGCACAGATCTGTGTAGGTTACAGAGGTGGGGTGATGGCAAATGATTACAAATGTCTCTGTTCTAGTATAACCGGATCAGGCTGACTCACAGCTTACCCAACAAGGTCCTGGTTGTTTCAAAGCAGCTGAATTATCAATTAAATTTGTTTACTAATTCTGCGTTACACCTCAAATAGAAAACAAGATGCTTATAGAAATTACAGTCTACCCACGGAATATAATTAGGGAACGTCTTCTTAACGCCTCCCACAAGACTTTGTTTGAAATTTTATCTTTTAAATGTGGAAAATGATCTGTTACTCTTTTTTTTTTTAAATGCTATTTCTTGTAAATCATAGTTCGTGTTTGCGATAAAAAGAAAGTAACAGCATTTTGTAAATCAGGATCAGTTTTAAAAACAAACATGACTCATATACTGTATGTTTCACCTATTTTCTAGCCAAAAATTCAAAACTCAAATTCTTTTCTCAGCCTGTGAACTCATCATTGCTAATTTGAGTGATTAAACACAACATTGATCTAATTGAAATAGAAACTCTGGTCACAAAGGAGGAGTGTGTATTAGTATAACACAAATGAAGTGTGTTTCTGTGTAAAAGTTTTAAATAATTACTATCTTATTCATCGTAGAAAGCTTCTTGAACAACCTCTGTTTGGAGAAGTATAGAGTCAAGACCAATGAGTGTTGCTGCTGTCTTAATACAACCCCATTTTACTATTATAAATGTTGCATTACATGGTTACGTAAATGGATATCTGTGGTTATTTAACAGTGTAAATAATAAAATGTGGCACTTCTGCAATTGAGGCGTCAGATCCAGCATTTCTTTTTTTATTTTTCTGTTGAAATAATAATAGTGTTGAATTCATAGCATAGTCAATGTTTATAAAATAATGTTAACATAAACCATTTAGAATTTTAGGAGAGTGAAGCAGTTTTATTTTGGCAGCAATCCTCAAAGTTGGGTCCATTCATTCAGTAAAATGAGCTCAAAAATGAAAATGGCCGCCTTGAATGTATTGTTGCCATCTTAAAACAGCTTCATTCACCTATATTTCATGAATATTCATGCAGTTATCATTTTATAAACCTTTACATCACTATCAATTTCTCATTATTATTTCTGGAGGAGATTCCTGCCAGACTCGACTCTTTGACGTGTCAGAACGGCTACATTTTGATGCTGCTGGTGATATTTGTGCTTGAAAATAACTACAGAATTCCATGTAAATTACCATGGGATGTAAAACTGATGGCCTTGTAAAGGTTAATAATGACTGCATGAGTCACTTTGAAATATTATAGTTTGTAGCTGATTTAATATGACAGCATTGCACTCAGGTTTTAGCTAAACTCAAGCTAGCTATTAGCTTATTAGTCCTGAAGGATGTAAACTATTTTTCTACAAAAAGGTCATCCATAAAGCTAGCTGCAACAGGTAAGATGGTGATTATTTATATTTTTTACACAGAAACATATTTCAGAACGGGCATAATTTTTCTTTAACTCAACCAAAACGGTTTAAACCGAGCTAGCTACACAGGATAGAGTTTAGCACAATTTGTTGTTACACTACAGAACAGCTAGCAACCAGAGCCCAGGGGAAGGGGCGTGGCCTTTTATATGAAGCCACTAATTAGTAGGAACACAACAGCTGGGAGTGGCAGACCCCAAACACAGAAACGCAGATCAGCCGAGCTAATTATGACCCACCTTAAAACAGAAGTCATATATCAGTTCTGCTGCCAGAATCCAGCTTTTAAATTATGAGGTTACCAAACAAGTGTGTTCCTGCTAAAGCTACATTCTTCTACTAAAAGTACAGATCATAATAAAATCAACAGGTAAGCTATTAAACTGGTGCTGAGCCTCTAATTACTCCAACAAAACCGCCACTCAATAAAACCAACAGGAATTTCATCCTGTGTTGTGCAGCTCTTAACGGAAATGTTGCACGTCAAGGAAGGAAATATAGCATCCCACATACCGGGTTGATGTTAGCGTCCTCCTTACTGGGAGCTTCACATACCGCAAGTCAGTGTTATTTGCTTTATAGTGTAGATTTATACAACTGTTTGAAATTTAAGTAAATTTGAGATGTTATGATAAGAAAAAAATATATTTTCTTCATTTATTTAGGTGTAAAGTCATTGTAAATAATATTAGCATTAGGTTATTAGAGAACGAAGCAAAAACTACTGCAGAAAAGAAAATAGTGGAATTATAATGATAAAATATGAATTTACATTTTAAAATGCTGATTTAAAATATTTGATTGGTCCATCCTATAAAGGTGGCTTCAGTCTTTTAAGTAATGAGTTTTTGCAGCTGAATGAAGTTTTTTCAGATGGAGCGGTCCACTAATCAAAGCGTCCCTAAAAAAAAAAAAAAAGAATCGATATTAGTTTACCCTCCCCCCGTCTGTGAACCTTGCCACAACCCCCCGGCTCCTGAACCCACTTTGTACACTTTAGGCCTTGATAACAAACCAACATCTGCAGAACTTACAAGTGCTTTACCAGAGTTAATTGAGTAAATTAAAGCAAGCTGCAGAGCAGTGTTGATCTATGATCCCCTGTTGAGGGCCCAGAAGTGAGACAACAGATTTACTGCACCGACAGTGGGCGGCCTTTTGTTCGGGCCTTGGTTCATGGGAAGTTTGAGTTCAGAGAGGATTAAAATTTTTAGGGAACAAATGGAGGAATTTAAATGCAATAAAAGGAGCACTCTGCTAGATTTGAGCAGGAATCTAGGTGTGATTTATTCATTTTAAGCTCCGTGACCGTCTTCTTTGTTTTATAAATACCTATTCCCTATTATTTCAGATGATTAGCTCTTTTAGCAAACCATTTGCTTCTAGTTGAGAGAAATGCACATAAACACAAAGAAAACCAAAGGGGAAATAACTGATCTTCACTTAGAGGTATTATTCTTTACTAAAATGACTTTAAAGAGTCAAAGAAACACTGTCTAAACATTGAAGCTCTGAGTTTCTAATTGAATATTCTAGCCGGAGACCGACTTAGTTTTAGCTCATTGATGAATGTAATTGTTTTTCTTTTTGTCCTGTTTCTAAAACTCCATAATAATCAGAATTCTTTTTCAAGCAGCAGAAATAACTGGACCGGCACTAAGGTTGCTCATCAGTCAGGTTTATTCTGTAAATGCACCTTA
The DNA here is from genome assembly GCA_006937965.1 of Callopanchax toddi. NCBI lineage: Eukaryota > Metazoa > Chordata > Actinopteri > Cyprinodontiformes > Nothobranchiidae > Callopanchax > Callopanchax toddi. The sequence goes on along the minus strand of SSNR01000040.1, from coordinate 299,708 downwards.
AATCCATGCAGGAGGAAAAAAAACATTTCAAATAAGAATGTGTAAATCAACAAACGTCAACTCCTGGAAAACATTAGGTTTATTTTTTGGTTAGTAAAAAGTCCTATACATTTATATGAGGGGGCGGGACTTAAATGTCATTCTGGATCCAGCCACTTGGGGGTTATTTGTGTCAGCTTCTGGATTGCTATTGGATGTCTACCAAATTTAGATAGCATCATCGTTCCAGAAAAATTAAAATTTATGTTCACTCTGACTCCCTGTTTGGACATCTGGGCTTCCATAGCAGCTCTTCTCTGCTTTTATAGCAGCTCTATCTGTCCATGTTTTCTTCTTGTGATGAACTGATCAAGTAGAGGATGAATATTTCTTTGGTTCTTATCTAAAATATGCTTAAATATTGTTTCCTATATGATAAAAATCATTTTAGAAGTTATTTGTTATTTAAGCATAACAAAGTTTGATCAAGTGAACAGATTATAGTATAGATTTAGTGTGCCCTGCAGAAGGACAGTTTTTGTGTTTGGGGCTTCACTAGATGCTCTTATTTTGACAAGTCACACTGCAGCATTGTTGTGTTTTTGGCTGAAGAGGAGAAATTATTGCAGTGTTTATTATTTTAATATTTGCAAAAATTATCGTCATTATTTTTTCAGTAATCAAGCAGCTTTAAAGTGGTTGGTTCCATAAAAACTGAGTCCTCTAAGAGACGCGTGATCATAAATAAAACCATCCAATCACACCTGTTTTTATCAGACATTTTTTAAATGTGGTTTAAATTACCTTTTTATTATTTTTACTGTCTTTTAGTGCAATATTACATAGTTTTCTTTATTCGGCTCGTCTTTCTTTCTGGTTTTTAATTTATAAAAACAGCTGTCAACTACAAAGTGTTTCGACTAAACCTTTCAAAATAAAATGCAACAAGACATGTAATTATAATGCACAATGAAATAGGGTAAAAATATACAATCATGACATGATAGATAACTGATGTGGGATATTGCTAATACGCTGAAACAATTTGATCTGCTGCAGAAATAAAATGCTGAATGTTTTTGAAGATCTGAAAACGTATTAGTGATTCTGACTGTTGGTTCGAAACATTTTCAAAGAAAAGCAGGTCTTGAATTCATCTTTCAAAGATTTTTTTCAAACAAATTATGAAGTAAATCTAACATTTTTACTGACATTTTCACATTTTTAATAGCGTTCACATAATTGCGGTTTGTTTTTCTTGTTTTAAAGATTTTATAATGATTGCAACTTTTCTAAACTTCTCATATATATTTTTTGCAAACAAACTCTTTTTACTTTCAAAACTTTCTTTTCACTGCAGACAAATGATTCATCAAACAAATGACTATTTGTTTTATTTTACCTATCAGGTCTCTCACTGCTTTAATGACTTACAATTTTCTCTCTAGTTCCCTCAGGATGTTGAACCAAAAGCTTCCATAGACTTCCACTTTATCTGAGCTCAGGATCTAAACCATTACAAAAGGTAAGTCGTCGAGTTTTAGATAAAAAAATGAACAGAAAAGAGTCGATCAAATACGTACATGAGAATTACATTAACGGTGACATCATTACTTCAATTTCATGTTAACTTGGACACATATAGCATTCGCACACACACATACACACACACACACACACACAGAGCCCCATCTGTCTAATGAGGAAATTCACAAGTAGAAATAAAAACATATGTTCTTGTCACTGAACATGACTGAACATTAAGGCTGATTCTGGCTCCGTTTCCCTCTCAGCTTACCACCAGATCTTTTTCATGTTCCTTGTCTCATTATCTTGGCCAACGACACACACACTATGTTTGCTATGCCAATACATTTTCTCATGATTTGGACTCAAAAGATAATTAGCCATGTTTGTATCAAAGGGCTGCCAGCCACAACGTCTCTTGAAACCTTTCATGCCCAGACGAGTCCAACAATTGACACCATCCCTCCCTCATTCATACACAGTGGAGTCAGTGCAGGAGGCGCTCACAATGGGAAGGGGAGGGAGTGACACACAAAGAGGAGGCCAAGAGAGAGAGGAGGAGAGGGGGCGGCGGGAGGAAGGAGAGAAATAGTGGGCCAAACTCGTTTTCCGCTTGATGGGTTAGCTGCAGAGAATGCGCCTTTACTAGGTAAATGATTAAGGGGATGGGAGGGGGACCTGTGCTGCTCTGCTATTACTTCAAAAGGCCTCCAAAGGAAGGTTAAATGAAAAGCAAATGTGTTGCGCTGCTGCTCAAATACCTCAAATGTTTTAGCAGGTGCAAGCAATGAAGAGGTGGGCAGCTGAAGCAGTGCACTGCACCTTGCTTGGGAATTGTGGATCTTCCTGTTTGAGATCGTGTCCAATAAGTAAAGGGAGAGCCAGATTGGTAAGAGAGAGGTCGAGCTCTGCTCCGTGGTCTCGCCACCGTGACCTTTAGCCGACACGCAGGTGGGAAGGTAACTGGGTGAGAGCGACGTAACAGAGGTGCTGGAGATTTAGGGTTTTAATAGCAGCATCTTTGTGAAGTTGAACCCAGGAGGATAAAGCTACAAAAAAATAGGAAAAGCTTTGTTTTTCATTTCTGCTCCTGGCTAGCTCTGTTTGATAAATCACTTTTATTAAATGTGTTCTATGGACTCATTTCAAAAATAACATGTGAAAGGTTCAAAAGCAAAGATCCAGATCACTCAGTTTAATTCATATTATCATGAGACCAGATTCTTTAATACGGGTCACCTTTAAGTAGTTTATAAAGTGTTCGAACGGTCCGTCGCACACAGGTGTAATGATTGTCTCTCATAGTTTAAAAGTGGAAAAACAACCTGTCTGTGTTCATTTGTCTCTCTGTTAGCAAAATATCTCATCAACCACTGGATGGATTTTAGAGAAACTCTCAAAACGTAATGATGTAAATCTACATAAATGACTACAACTCAGTCATTTTTACAGATATTGAGCTCAAACCTGGAGTCATGATAAGAGTCACCCCAACACACAGTCTGAGCATATAGGATTGCAGTTTAAAACCATTAACTATTATTCAATTCAAGAAGGTTGACATAAGCAACGACCTTAGAAAACAGAAAGATGGTCAATTAGTCAGTCATTTGTAAAGATATTAAGATAAAATTGGTTGTACGAGCTGAGGGCCGTTCCTAGAGCACACAGCAGGACCCGACCCAATCTGGCAGCCTGAGCAGATCCAGTACCTACACCAGCAGTACTCCTTTAGCTTTAGCTTAGCAGAAAACACTGTAAGTGAATGGTAACAACTAGCATTAGGAGAAAAAAGTCCCTAAAAATCACTCAATGGTGATACTAATTCTGCTCTACTCTCTCATGATCCACTAGGTAGATAGGAATAAAACTCTGAGACTGTAATAATTGAATGTACCTTTTACAGTCAATTCACTTTTTAGATTTAACCTCGTTCAAAATGGCTGCTAAGCCAACTCCACCTAACAGGTACAAACTAGTATTACAGGTAATAAAGTAAAACTCAAAGTGGTTTAAAACTATGTCATGAAAGACGGTGGGTAATATGCATTCCTTCAAGCAATTCTAGGTCTTTCATTTTTACAAATTTATAAACAAATAAACAAATTTACTGACATTTTGTTAAAAGAATCCCAAATAATATCTGTAAAAACCCAAAATGGGATACTTCAGTGACGTGCTGTCACACATTTTTACAGAATGATGTACTTCTGTTCCTCTTAGTGAATTAAATTGCAACATATTTTCTTAGAACTGTATAGTTTTAGGGTGAAAACATGTTTGTGGGATTTATTGTGTCTTCTGAGACAGACAAAGAATGTTGTAAAAGTTGTCTTCAGCCCGGCCCTTTGTTGGTTGTCTTTTTGTGGTTTGGTGTCATGCGAGCATCGTTGTATTAAATACCCCACAACCCAACTAAGATACTATCCTCACTGGGCTTAAAACAGACAAAGAGCAACATCAACTCCTCTGGGAGCGCGTAGATGAAGTTCCTGTTGTAGATCCTCCATGAATCAACAGGTTCTGTTATATAATCACAACGCTGTGATCCCAGGTCTCCTGGAGGCACAGCGATTACCCCGGCGTGGTCATTATCACTCTCTCCGTATCAGCACAGACAGCTTAGCTGCACATTAAACCACATTGAGTTTGTGCTGCACCTATGCAGTAAGGAGTGTTCATTATAATATGTGTGAGCTTTAATAAGAACACATTTCTTCTCATGTGCAAACATAAAGAACTAAAGCAGGAAGGTTGCTGCTCAAGGTACAAATGATGACATTTAATCAATAATATTCCAAAAAGCTGCTTTTAGAACAAAGTCTTGCCTCTTTTTTATAATTATAAATCACTTAGAACTAACTGTTATTCATAAATAAATAGGTGACAGAACAGCTCATGAAATCCTGAATGCACACGTTTGAATCCCAGGCTGTTCCCTCGTTGTCTGGAGCTCTTTAAATCCACGTCCGAGGTGTACAGGTGTTGATTAATCCTCTCGACATTTTCCTCAGACATTCTTTCTGTGGATGGCGGGGAAATGAAAAGCCCCGCCGTGATATTTTGGAAGCCCCTCTGACTTACATGGGTTCGCTGCTGTGATGGCCTACATTATGAAGTTTAAAGCTAGTGGGGGTCGGTTCCCACTTGACCCCACGTGGACTCCAGAAAACTACCCCACAAAGCCGACTCTTCAGGTACCGCTTACACCAGACACCTGCTGCTCAGCCGCTGTAAATTACTTTATGTTAAAGCATATTTTATTTTATAGCATTGCACTAAACACATAGACACAGACAGTAAAACTAACCCACTTCTTTCACCACTGGAGTAAATAAAAAGCTGCTTTTTCTGCATGACCTGGAGCAACATGGAAGTTTTATTAATGTGAAAAAAATACATCAATAATGAGTCATAATGAGTGCTTGACAAGATTACAAACAGCCAAAAAGGAATAATCAATATCCCTGATGGTTTATCCATAACAAATAAGGGTCACAATAATGTGCTCAGTTAAAAAAAGTGGCTGAAAACTAACTGTGGAGTAAATGAATAAATATCTGATCATTAGCTGACAGGGTTTTATGGATTGTTTTGAAGTGTTTCTGTACAAAAGTTATAGATAATTACCATCTTAGGTCACTTCCTGAACAGTAATGAGCTAATGGCTAGTCTGAACCAGCTAAGTCAGATTTTAGTGCTGATGCTTATCAGGGGGTCCAACTTGCAGCTTGTGTGGCCGTTTGTGGCCCTCTGAATGATTTTATGACCCCAAAGGTTTCTTTTCTTCTGGCCTGTCAACACAGACACATGTGACAAGTGAGACATTTACTGATCTGAGGCCTGCATGGTGAAAAAAGTTTTTAAAAATCCCAAAAAGCACATTTTTGTTGTTGGGGAAACAAACTCTTGTATCTCCACTGATGCAACTTTTCGGCAAATGGAAAAAAAAGTTTTATATTTAATAAACTTTGTGTATCAAACTTTTTAACAGACTTTTCATTGAAAATTTTGAAAAATGCCCAGTTGAGCTGATTTATGTAAAAACATGAAAATGATGAAACATGGTGGCGTGAGGTCTTAAGTTACACTGAGCCAGCAGAGTGATCCATGTCTTACTGTCATGCATCAGCCCAAGACAACAGAAACTAATCAACCCAATACCACTCAGAGGCAAACACACTGGACTTTATTCATGTTTCTAGTGTAAAAATATTATAAATATCTGTTTTTGACCTAAAATCTAAATAGTCTGTGTAAATTGTTCTAGAATAGACAGTAAATTTTAAAGTCCTAATACAATTTTGGGCTATTCAAGATATTGCTAACTAACAGTTTTGGTTCACGTGTTAAAACGTTTGAACACCACTGCATTACGCTGTCATTTGCATGGAATTCAATGGTTATTTACAAGCAGCAGCTAAATGTAGCATAACCAGTGTCCCCTTTGGTAAAGTCTAACAGGAACTTTTTTATTTTTCTGCTAAAAGAACAGTGAAATCCCAAACTAGATGTAGGATCAGCTTTGTTTAGCTTGTTAGTTTGATCCACAACTCCAAAGCTGTTAGTTTTACAACAATTTGCGCAAATGTTATTTTAAAGACCCTTGCAAAACCAGCAGTTTCACAATAAATTGGAATTTTAAAAAAAACTCCTTCCTGACTTGAGCTCTGGGTGGGCTGGAAGTGATAGAATTTAATGTAAAATTCACAAATGTTTATTAAAAATGAAAAAACATGAACCGCTGCGACATTTTGGAGGTTTAATAGCCATTAACCAGTCAGTCCTTCATGATTTGGACCTTATTGCTTCCTCTGTAACTAAACACATCTTTGAGGCCTTTATGTTTCCATCACATTTATAGAGAATTAGTTTTAGTAAATACAGCCTGATCTGAAAAATGTGTGCACTTTAGAAAGGATAACTAAGGGGTGGAAATTATGCAAAGAGGCATCTCTACCAAAAGATTTTATTTTTGAGGGTCAGGTTGAGAACTTACCAGCGGAGCAGCGAGAGGAATCTTGGCTTCTGCACTTATCTGGAGTGTGGGGCGCCTTCCTCCCTCTTTCCTCCATTTCTCCTCTATCTCTGGAACCAAACTTATCAAATAATGTGCAGTAAGATCATTTTTAGCTTTCGTCTGACAAACTGATATAAATTTCAATCTCTCTCTGACAGAAGTTTTCATTTTGCCAAGAGTGCAAAAAGAGGCGTGTGTGTGTGTTTGTGTGTGTGTGTTGAGAAGTGTACAACACGCATCTTGCGAACATCAGTTAAACTGTGACCATGTAAAGAGGAGCTGGCCAGAAAAATGTTGTGTTTTCAAACAGCACTCAGGAAGAACAAACACTTTCATCTGTGAGTCAATCAGTAAACTGCAATTCTTTCACGTCTCGCACGATTTTGGAGCCAAAGTAACGCCTCTGTTCCCCACCAGAGAATCACTTAATAACTCAGTTCTTATTCCTCGCGTACGTTCTCATTATTACCAATACCACCTGTGAGGAATCTCGTTGGTCCAGATGAGAAAAACCTGGTGTGATGACTGACTGTCTGTCAGGTGACGCAGAAAGCTGCTCGGGTTGGGATGCTTTTCAGAGACGCGCCATTGGCACCCTGGTCCGGTCTGGCACCGGCCTCAGGAGCTGGAATCTTGCACCCTCATTACACCTCTGCCACTCTAATTACAACCTGTTCGAGAGCTGTTATCCTACACTTCACAGTGACAATGACAGCACCTCCTCTTAGAGGCCTGGCAACTTTTCTGTACTGAAACTCAATACAGCACCCCTTTAAATAAAAGACGCTGGACACTGGGAAGGACTCTTTATTTGCCGTTAGTAGGAAAAACAAGAACTGCTTGACTTCATAAATATCATGATCATGGTAATTTAACACAATCGCTCATTGATCAGGGGAACACACTGCATTAACACTCACCAGTCAGTTTATTAGGTACAACACACAAAGGTAATCAGCCAATCACATGACAAGAGGAGATATCCTGTGTGTGGAAGAAAATGTTTTGTTGTGTTCAGAGGAGACTGGGCAGACTGGTTCTAGATGATAGAAAGACATAATAACCAAACAAGGTCTGCAGATCTCTGAACCACAACCTGTTGAACCTTAAGCAGATGGACCACAGCAGCAGGTGTCTCTCCTGTCAGCTAAGAACAGGAAACTGAGGCTACAATTCACACAGGATCACCAGAACTGGACCAGAACTGGACCAGAAGAGACTAGAAAAACATTTCTAATGACCTGATTTCAGGTGAAACATTCAAATGGTCAGAATTTGGTGTCAACATGAAAGCTGGATCCATTCTGCCTGGTATCAATAGTTCCGGCTGCTGGTGTTGTAATAGCGAGGGGATGTTTTCTTGTCCCACTTTGGGCCCTTTAGTACCAACTGATCCTGGTTGTTGCTGACCATGTCCATCCCTTTAGGACCAGTTGACCCATCTTCTGATGCTAACTGGTTTCTAGATCATTCTGATGAGTTCACTGGACCCCATGACCTCCAGTTACCAGATCTCAATCCAGTACAGAACCTGGTGGATCAGGAGATTCAAATCATGAATGGTCCCGTGTGATGTTGTCATGGCAACATGAACCAGAACCTCTGAGGAATGTTTCCAACACTTTATTAAATCTGTAAGACTAAAAGACATCCAACAGTAGCATGGTGTACCTAATAAAGTGACCTCTTCAGCCAAAAACACAACAGAACGCTGTAGTGCAGCTTACCAAAATAAAAGCTTCGAGTGACACCCCTAACAAATGCATAAAGCGTCACTTTGTAGGGCGCACTAGACTTTATAGTGTGATCTCTGCTCACTTCATATATGTGTGTATTTTAAAGGATTCATTTTAGAAATACTATATAGTATTAGTTTACAAACAGACAGTCATGAAAGCACAGCTTTTATAGCAAAGGTTTAATGAGTTCACATTTTAAGGAGACTTCAGACACCAATTAATGCCAGCTGGTGGCAGAGAAACACTGTTTAGTAGTGAATAAAACGTATGAGGTTAAGAACTAAGAGTCAATAATTACTTTAATCACACTAGAATTAATAAAGACAGCCATAAAAGAGCTTATCAGGCCTGCTCAACATAAGTGTCATATTTTTGAAACATTCAGGCAGTTTAAAACACATGTAGACATCAACTAAATAAATACACATTTCTATTTAGTGAATAAGTCCAACAGTGCTGCTATAAAAGTAGAGAAGAGCTGCTATGGAAGCCTGGATGTTCAAACGGGGAGATAAAATGGGAGATTATTTAAAAAACAAAAAGCAAGTGTATTCTTTTATATGTGTGATACACCACCGGTGTGTTTTACCCTCGTTCTGCCATCTTCTGCGTCTGAGTTGCATTATTTCAAAATAAAAGCATGCATTCAAAGTGGAATGGGACAAAAGTATTTGAATAATCTGTGATTGTTTGTAGCCAAAATTTGAAATCAAAATACAAATGTGATTAATTGCACGTCAGCTGAGGCCTGTGTTTTCCTTGGGGTAAATATTTACCTTTTTAATCATGTGACTACAGTTTCCTTTTGAATTTTTAAGATGATCGCTTTGATGAATTCAAATAAACAATGATGAAATCATCGTCTCCAAAACCTCGTTCGTTTTCATTGAGGAGAAATTCATTTACACATCTACAGGCAGTAAATTTGGCTGTAAATGTGTCCTATCACACACACACATGCGTACACACACGCACACACATTATTGTTTGAGATCCTGTGTTATGCTGACAAATCCTCTCGTGGCAGCAATCACCTAAGCGTCTTCCATGAAAGGGATGTACATATTCCTCCACTTATTTCAGAATTTATTGTGTTCATCTCTAATCCAGAGATGGGCTTCTTGTGTAATATTTAATCATTTTTAGTGCTCCACCAGCTTGTTAGACAAGATCCTAATTATTTTATCAACTGGCAACAGGAAAGCAAAAACAGATTTGTGTTTTAACATTTAAAAGGGCATATTTTAAATTATAAAAAAATCTGGAAAATTCTGCTGCAACATCAAAAAAAAAAAAACCATGGTGCATCTATGTGAACACCTTGCAGGTTCTTTCTGAATGCAGCATCCTCATTGTTTTGATAACACGCCTGACTTTTGAGCTGCGCGAGCGGCGGCTGCCTACTGTATGTCCTCTCTGAACATAAACATATTACACAGCATAATGTTTTCATAAAAGTCCATACCAGGCTGTGCACATCTTAAAAGGTTTATGACGACTATTTAGCATGATGAGAGCAAAGCTTAACATGGCCGTGTCAAGATAACATGCAAGCGTTCGTGTTGTTTTCATTGGCTGTCAGCACAGATTTTACAGTGGCTGTGGGGAAGAGCAGCATATGTGCTTAAGATGCTCTTGCAAGGGCTGTCACTGCAGGGGAGCAGGGACAGGCATGGGAAGGCACAAAAATAGAACAAGAGAGACAGAGAGCTCTCCTGTCCAAAAAGATGATGAGGAAGAATAGGGCACAGTGTATAATTTGACTGGAGTAGGGGGATAATAGGGAAGCAGTATTTTATTTGAAATGGCAGATCTTCTCTCATTCAGACCTCATTTGGTTGCCTGTGTTGTATTTGTTTTTAATGCATGTGTAAGAGTGTTGGAACAGAAACTAGGTGGAGCTATTCCTCAAGGCACTATCTCACCGGGCTGACTGGAGGAGAATGGTCTGAGACACAAAATTGTGAGAAAATATGTGAATTCTTTTGTCGGAATAAGGCTGAGTTGGTACAGAAAATGATTTTGTGACAAGTTTTATAAAATCACCAGTCCATATTATTAGGTACACCTTTAGTTGAATCTACTTCTTGTCTTCAGAACCGCCTTCATTTTACTTGTCATGGATTCAGTAACATTCCTCAGAGGTTCTGATCCATGTTGTCATGACAGCATCACACAGGTCCATCCATGACATGAATCTCCTGTTCCACCACATCTCAAAGGTTCTGGACTGGATTGAGATCTGGTGACTGTGGAGGTCACTGGAGTTCAGAGAAATCATAAAGGGACTCAGTAACAATACTCAGGTAGGCTGTGGAGGTTAAACAGGATAAAAGTCGGCCACTGTTACGCCACCTGCAGCCTGAACAGCTGATACAAGGCAGGATGGATCCATGCTTTCTTGTTGTTGACACCAAATTCTGACCATCTGAATGTTGATGCTGAATCTCAACAATGAGACTCATCAGACCAGGAAACGCTTCTCCGGTCTCTTCTGGTCCAGTTCTGGTGAACCTGTGTGAATTGTAGTCTAAGTTTCCTGAGATGCTGTCATGTCATTGGCTGATTTGACATTCTGAACAAGCAACAGTAGGAACAACGTTTCTAATAAAGTGATCCATATTAAGGCCATGCTATGGTCACATTAGCTATTTAACGTGATTGCAAGCAAGACATTTGTCCCAAAAATCTTCCCACATTTCTCAGACTTCCGATTCTTAGAAAATAAATGGAGAACGCTTCCAGACAGGTTCCAGAAGGATTTCAAACATTATTAACAATTTTCTGATGATTTTAGGAGAATTAATGTCTTCCAAATTTATTGAAGATTCCAGCAACACAAGAGCAAGGCCCTGTGACCCATGCAAGGAAATGAAGAACCTTCACAAACACTTTGAGACATTTTTGGAAACTAGCTCAAAACTGTTTGGAAATTGTTGCCAACATTTGCAGCCCAGCGAGTTACCGGATTTACATCTGCCCACAAAGACCCAGGAGAGGGGAGGAGAGAAGACAATGTTTGGGACAGAGCCTGGAACAAGACCTGAGAAGAGAAGCTAAACACTTGTCACCCAGGATCTAGAGGGTCTCATATTTAAACCGCAGCTTTAGGCTGCTTTTTGCAGGCGGGTGAAGAATGAGGAAAATATCTGCGCGGTTCATTCTTTATCAAATTGGTGCTCCCTTACACCCCTAAAGATGGCACCCAACAGGAATTAATCTACAGGGAGATTGTGTTGCTGTAATGCTGAGTTGAAATTTGCAGACTAAATTACTCTTTGGCTCTATCTCTCCCATCAGCCGTGCATCATAAAAGCAGGGGTTTAGTGTGAGATGAAAAATCTCACTCCAGCATGCCTCTCCTCAGCTGCTCCCCCTCACACCATAATCGTCAGAAGGCAAGCCAGCTTAGTCAACCCTGTGCTACGGGCCAGGATAATAATTGCTGTATTAATTGGTGTTGTCCAGGCTAGACAGAATATAAGAGATCCCACTGGGGCTAATAATTAATGTTTTTTACCCTCGATTTCTCTCCTCTTGCTCCACCATAAGCACACACACACACACACATTCAGCCCCTCCTGGCCTCTTTTGCTGTATCATTAGGCGCTAATTTAAGTAACAGGATGATGACATCTCAAGTATTTTTAGACGAAGCAGTCAACATCAGCGTTGGTGTTTTTCTCTGATCTGTTTCATGACGGCCATGTTGGTGTTTGACACAAAACCTATGCCAGGTTTCTTTAATAGAAACTAAACAGTCTGGACACTTGTGAAGCTCTATCCATCTATTCATCCATTTTCTTAACTGCTTCATCCAGTAAGGGTCACTAGGAGCTGGTGCTTATCTCCCTAGACAGGTCGCCAGTCCATCACAGGGACACTTATAGACTAGACTTACAGTCATTCACACCTAGGAACAATCTACAGTCGCCAATTAACCTAGCATGCATGTTTTTGTTCTGTAGGAAGAAGCTGGAATACCCAGAAGGAAACCTTGCAACCTTCTTGCTGCGAGGCAACAGTGCTATCAACTGCACCACCATGCAGATAAAGCAACTTACAGACAAACAAGTGCAGAAAGTCTCAGACTCTCTCTCTTTCTTTGTCTTAGTCTTTGTTCTCCCAGCCAGACGGCTGCTGGAGAACAACCCCTCCATGTGGGAACCTTCTGAAGTGTCTTGTCGAAGGACAGTGAGTCAGTCTGAAGAATGCCAAGTAGAAACCCCTTTAATAAAAGCATGAGTTCAGTTTTATGCAACCCACTACCTTCAGGAAACAGATAATTACAGGCTGTATTATGTGCTGTGGTATCATGTCAGTAAGTGTACCGACTGCACAGGAGACTGCTGAATATGTAATTACTGCATGCATTCCAATTATAAAACAATGATTACACTGCGTGATACTTTTAATGGCACATCTGGGGATTTTTTTTTTTTTTTAGCTGCTACTTAACACAAATTTTACTGTGGTGCAAAACACATCTCAGTTTAAGTGGGAAGAAACAAACTTTTAAAATGGGGATCAGTGAGGACTCACAATGGGTTTGTTTTAAGAACTTGTAATGTGTACTTCTTATTTTTAACCATCAAAGAATGTCTTTAAACATTTGTTAGAATTCAAATTTTCCTCAAGTCACTGCATTTTGCCCTTAAGCTGCAGGAATTATGAACATGTTCAGAATATCGGGACTCAGATTTTCTCTTAAACTATTAAGAGATTCGTTTGGGGCATCTTAGTTTCTGTGAGTCAAAAGTGTGAGAAATAGGACTGTAGGACTGTAGGGACTGGCCACCAAACTGTAAATAAAATCAGGGAAAACTGCAAGCAAACTGAGACACAAGTCGACTGGTGCAGTTTTTATGTGATTACATCATTTACCCCATGACCCAGTCAGATATAAAGTACCAATTCAGTGTGAGTCCATAAATAATTTGTGCATTTTCTTGCAATTTTGTCTCCAACTAGTCGCCACCAGCCACAGCCCAGTGGGGTTCCATCTTTATGCAATAGGGAATTAGAACCTGCTGTGTTAAACAACCTGACAGGGTTAGCTGACCATCTGCTTTGGTACACACTGAACCTAATACCCAAATCACACCTGTGTAAAGGTGCAAATTAGTGTCCACTTGACCAACTATGGTGTGGTGCAAAATCAAGATGACAGCATGAACTGCTCAGGGGCATCGAGCTCAATCAGTTTAATTTCCTGACACCCTGCATCCATATCTGGATGTTAGCTTCTTGCACTATAATGTTTTAGATTTGTTGTTATTTGGGGAATTATTTATATTTTTAATATATAATATAGAAAAACATTTCTTATTTGTAATTTTTTAATGATTAATTTTTCTAAATTATGTTGTTTTTTTATGTTCATGCAGGACCTGCTAATCCTAAACAGCTAGATAAAATTAAAGTGAGCACCAAACAAAAGTTCAGGTCTGAGGAGGTTATAATAAAAATTAAGACATTTTTGCTGAGAATGATGGACCTTTATAAGCTGTTTCTTTTTTTTTTTTTCAAGCTATTTTTGATGGATTCACATCACATTTTAAGAATTTGTCAGGAAGAGTCAGTGTGTCCTTTTTATTGGTTCATATTGTATTACTATATTATTAAAACATATTAATAACACCGGCCTCACGTCCACTTCCAGTGCCTTGCAGGATTGATTGTAAAAGGTTATTTTTTAACCCTTTAAAGCCTGAAATAATAAATAATAATAATTTTAAAAGTCTAGTTTTTTAAACTATTTGTTGGTTAAGCGTAATATAACAACTTAACCATAACCTGTTTTAGCTTATTAGTGTAATTATATAACGATAAAACAACAATAAAGAAATAAAATTGGTACTTTCCTTCCATAGATCACCAGAGGGCAGAGGACATGTGTAGGACTCAGTATGGTAGTTTTATGATGAAACTACTCATGCTAATACTCCATCTGGATACTTAAAGGACAGAACGATGCCAGTTTGTGACAATAATCTACAAGAGGTTAAATCTCTTAACAGACTCTGAACTGTTAGACTCAGTGAGGACACTTAGGTCAGTAAACCAGCTGTTCCTGGGGGTCCCTGAGACCAGGCTCAGGTCCAGAAGTGACCGAGACTCTGGACCTGAGCCTGCGTGGCACATCAGATCAGCCGAGACCTTTAATCTCTTTAATGACACCTCTTTTCTCCTTCAGGTTGAGTTGAACTCCAGCACCGACTTTTATTGCTATCATATTTTTATCATTGATATTTATGGTTTGTTTTAATAGTTTGCGATTTGTGCAGAGTATATTTCACTTTTATCTGTTCAGCACTGTGGTCAGCATTTTGTTTTTATAATTAGAGCTCTATAAATAAAGTATAACTTGTTCTTGTGAGAATCTAGGTTTCAAAATAAAAGTCATGCAGCTTGAGTTCATATTTGTCTGGGAGGACAGACAAAGTGCCACCATCACGGTAGATTATTTGGAGCCTTTTTTAGTTTCTTTGAACAGAAACGTTTTCTCTTTTCATTTTGCTCAGATTATGAAGTCAGAGCATTCAAACTAACAGCTCTGGCCCCATCATGCACCTCTCTGCTCTAGCAGCTTTTTTTCCCTTCAACATCTGCAGCAGGCCTTTGCAGAGGGCACGACACAAGGGAAACCTACAGTATTACTTTTCACTCACACTCACCTTTGACTCGTGGGTGTTACCGGAGTGAACTATCAACTAATCAGCTTTCTACACATATCTTCCTAATGTCGACAGTTTGCCTGTAATTCTGTTCATCCGAGTCTGTGTGGAAAACGGTGAACTCTGTGTCACTTGAATCAAGGAGTCATTAGTTGTGGAACAGATTGTCTTTTCTTCCTTCGGATAAACAGGCCTGAGTGCTTACATACGATCCCTTCGACTAGCGTCCTGACTAACTGACGGCGTGAGCAGCAATCAGGCTGGAGGTCAAGTGGACGACAGCACACGGCCTGTATAGCAACATTTAAACTTCCTCACAGAAAAATACAGCATTTGTTCAAATTCATTAGAAAATATTTCATATTTCAGCTTAACAAAGTGGAATTATAGCAACAAATAGATCAATATAGTTTGATATTTATAATCATTTTTGGTAAGAACATGAAATAGGAACCTTGAAACTCCTCTTCTTGGCTAATGCTGACTAATGATGGTTTTTTATTTAGTCAAAACGTCTGTGCGATCCCCTCCTGCAGAAACCCGGTGTTCTGTGGGCCCCCAACCCCCCTAAGCTCTGATAAACTACGTTAAACTACGTCCAAAACAATGACATGTTTAAATGGTTTAATTTATCTCCATTTCTAAATGAGATACTGCATAAAACACAAGGCATTTCTCTCTTTTAGGCCTTTTAAAAAGGCATGCTGCCTTCCTGAAAGCATTTTAAAGGTTACGATTTCCTCAGATGATAAAGCAGTACCTTTTAATGAAATTCTAATTAGTAATTTCATGGACTTTTTTACCAGCCATATCTGATTAGAGCACATTTTCACAGCCTACTTTAATTAAGTGCACTTAGAGCACAGTTTCATACGTTCAACAATTCAAAGAAAGGAGCTCAGCTTCTTTAAAAAAAAGGACTTTGTAAACACTAATGTTGTAATTTCCTTTTATAATTAGGTTTAATTGTCTTATTTTGGGTGCCACTCAGAGGGATATCTGACAATAATGTGTTTAGTTTTTACTCTTTGACTAAGAAACACATTTTTTTAGAGATCAATGATCAGAACAGATAATAAAGCCAACAATTCAGTCTAATTTAAAGGCAATGTGTTGTTTTTGGTGTGTTAAGTTCAGTTCAGTTCCAAGCATTCAGTTGACCATCAACATGTTGTATAAAATAACTAGACAAAGGGATTTTATTTGTCCTGTGGCGACACTCCAGGTGGATATAATGGTGGGTCTGAGGGCCACGCTACGCCAAAGCAGATTTTATTCTATTAAAATTAGTTAGTTATTTTATACACAGTGTTTTTGTGCAGGGGAGTAGGCAGGACTTGTATTTCCCCATCCCAGTATGGATGTAAGATGGGAATTAATCATTTATTAATAGCATTAAAGCCTTAAAGCATTATACCAGTATATCACATGCAGTAAAGTTTACTGCATGTGATATAGAGAATCAGATGTTTTATTTTCTCTACTTTGTTGACCACTACAGGCTCTCTACAGTAAGCATGGTTTCATTGTCTCGTCGTTTCCACCACAAAGTGAACAACCTTCAGTTTCCAGTTTTCTTCCCCTTCTAAGATTGTGTAAGTCGTTGCACCATTGGCTGCAAGGGCAATAAAAGCAGCAATGTGTTGATAGTTTGGTTGATTTAATTTATAACCAATCATTAAACAAACTCATTTTATCGGGTTATTTTTTTTAAAAAACAGGTCATGCAATGGTAGTGAATCTAATAAGCCATGCAGTAATGCACTTAGCTTCCTGCAGTACCTTAACTAAACAGCAGGTGCAGCTAGAACAAAAGTTGCGTGAATGACAGCAGAAGAAGAGTATACAGAACGTAAACTCTTCATACACAAAAGTAACTGAAATGTCAATTTATTGGTGCGTGTCAGGGATTGTGTTGTCATTCTTTTAGAACATTATTCTAAGAAACCTTGTTGGTTACTGTTATAACTGTATTACTGCCCAACCCCATGGCAGCGCCTATAAACAGGATGTGTTGGCTTCACTTTTCAGAAGGAACAGGAGATGTTTCTTTACGTCATTGTCACAGTTAGTCCAACGTTTTATACCTTGGATCCTCCACACACAACCAAACCAGGAAAGACTCTCTGTGGTCGTCCAGTAATCCCAGGAACTATTTACAACATACAGGTTATTCAGGTGGAATTCTCAGTAGCCAGTTTCAGATCGGTAAACACACTAACGCCCTTGAACATTAAAAAAGGAGTGATAAGAGTTTTAGCTCCTGTGAATTGTGTTGATTATTTAATTTAAAGGCAACACAATTAGACCCCTGCTGTTCTCTTTTTCTATTTGGAGCTTTTTTTCTGAGCTTAAACACATTTGTAAATTCAAGGATACAGACTTATTTCCAGAGATTTTCTTTAGACAGTTGATTCTGTGGTTGTAGGATGTCCTGCCAGTGGTTCCTGCTTTACCACATTTTTAGGAAATACAACATAATCCCATTATACTTTATACAAGTAGGCTGTGTGTTTCTTATGCCATTTTGTCACAGCCAATTACATCCTACTGGCATGCTGTTAAGCCTAAAGACTTTTGACCAAAGAGCCTCAAGACGTAATCTGTTTTAACTTTTATTCAAATAGCTTTCCACTTTGAGATCTAATCCTGGTTTCACAGCGTGAACTCTGACCCCAAATATCCACCGGACTGCAGTTTGTATTAAATGTTCATCGGAGTTTGATGTGGGAGTCAAAGGGGAGTAGGTTTGACACAGTCTTCAACCAGCCACCCCACCAGTGGACTGTCTAAGGTCCCTAACCACACAAGTGTTTCCACAGTGGTGAAACTGTTTCAGTCTGACATCCCGGTGTTGGGAAACACAGTTATAAAAATGCACAAAGCATGACAGACCACCTTGGCCCTACCTCCTCACCCCATCTCTCATTTTAAACATGGAGCCCAGCCTGTCAAGTCACATTCTGGAGCTGTAATTTAGACTAATAATTACCAGACATCACCACAATGAAACATCAGTGTCTGAACTTCTTTGGACCAAACTGAATTTTAATACATTTGGAAAAGGTTGGCCGGAGGCAAGAACCCTGCACACTGGGAAAGGCAGCGCACATGTGGAAGCACTTTGAAAAGTGATAAATGGTTTGAAATCCACAGCGTCCCCGAAAATGGAAATTAGGCCCGAACAGGTGTTAAATGGGAACCACTGGTGAATTTTGAACAGGGGAAAGAAAACGTCCCTGGTCTTTGGGGCCAGATGTGACAGGGTCCAGAGTGGTATGAGGAGGGCTTTGGTGAGTGGTCATGGCCCGAGGTGTGTGATATGTGGAGGCCCGGTGTGACCTCCCCTCTAAGAAGTAACAGATCACTTGTGTCAGCTGTTCTGGAGGAGTTGTTTTACTCTCCTACCCTCCCAGCTGCCAAAAACTTGTTCTCTCAGGAGGGAAAAAAAAAGGAATTTTATCAATTTAGTTGCAGATAGCGTGTGTAAAATCATCTTCACATGTGATCTGCTGTACATATGAGGTATTCCGCAGCTTGCTTATTTCCATCACCTCTGGCACTATGTTAATTTATATGGCTGCTGTCTTTTATGTGTATAATTGCCACAGACTGAAGTTTTAATCACAGTGAAATGGTCTAGTTTAACCGCCATCAAGTGAGGGAAACTTTTGATTGACGGGACTTGAGCCAGAACCTAAATGCTAATCAAGCCTAGCTTCTCTTCTCAGCCAGGTTAGCCATTTACATTGTCAGACATCATGAATAAAAGGCAAATTAGTGGCTGTTTCTGGCTTTAGAGTAAACAAGAAAAGTTAAATGTGTTTCATTGTTGGAAATAAAGTTTCCAGTCTCCATCAGAGCAATATGATCCGCCTATTTCCCTAGCTAAACACCCAGCCTCCAGTTCTGTCAAACACACATACCGTCTTCATGTCCGATCAACATTTCTGATGAGGTTTCCTTCTTCTTCTTTTTTTTCTCCAGCTAATCACACATTTTCTGCTGATTTCGTGGAAACATTCTCAGACGCCGTGAATCGTCCTCTTGTTTTAGCTCCATGTGCTCAGATTGTTGTTTTTTTCCCAGCTGTCAAAGCAAGGGGAGTTGACATTGGGCACGTCCGAGGCACTGGGTGATGTCAGTGCGTCGCTATAATATGCCCACAGAATTCATCACACTGCAGAAGATTGCCACACTCATTGAGAAAACGGACAGCTGTTAGGACGCCGTCGTATAGACTTCACACTAATAGAGCGGCGTGCCGCCCAGATGGATCCTAATCCTATCTATACATCAGCATAAGTTAACCATTTCATTAACCCCACTGTCCAAACCGCTGCTGTGGGTTTGTTGTGTA
This sequence comes from Callopanchax toddi, assembly GCA_006937965.1. Lineage (NCBI taxonomy): Eukaryota > Metazoa > Chordata > Actinopteri > Cyprinodontiformes > Nothobranchiidae > Callopanchax > Callopanchax toddi. The sequence goes on along the minus strand of SSNR01000040.1, from coordinate 280,406 downwards.
GCTGCATTGTTTAGCCATGACATCACAGTGTATTTATAATGACTATCCATTAATAACACACACAAACTCATTTACTAGAACCTGTCTTCTTTAAAATCACAGGAACAAAGAGTGGGAGGGTGGAAATCAATCCTGGCTTTGTGCCTAAACCACTGACCTGTTCACGCTTTGAAGTTTGCGGCGTTAAAATAAAAATAAAAAAAACGCATCTGAGAAGTTATTTAACTACAAACAGAGCCTACCTTCCCCATTCCAGCTGCATAATCAGGCATAATAAGTGACTGCAAAGGTCCACTTAATGTATTTCTAGCACTGGAGACCTGCTAATCCTGTCAGGGGAATGAAATAGAGAAGGGGGAGGGCATGCAGCAGCTTTGCCATGGAACTGAGCATTTAACTCCATAACCATGCAGGCAAATGCCTGGGCGCCTTTCATACAAAAAGAAAAAGAGAGACACAAAAGGCCCAGCCTCATATTTCAGCCCAAAGTGTGGATTCATTTTTCTGCATTAGTGGCCATCGAGGAACAGTGGAAACAACATCAACCACAGCAGCTTTTCTGACTGGGATGAGTCCTCATAAACCAGCGCCATCGTCAGAGTATTCTTTTGTGCTATTTGTAATAAACCCCTAAGTTTTTTGTTTTTCTTTCTGATTGACCCATCTGTCAGATTTAAACATTTTGTGGAAGACTCTGCATTAACCAAATATGTTTGACATTCGTTTTCCCCTGAATTTGACGATGATTTGATTGTATTTGGGCCTGAAATATTCCTGAGACAGTGGCATTTACTAGTCTTAAACATCAACGTGCTGTCAGTGATGAAAGGCAGACGACTGAAAACGACCAGAGGAAAATGTTGAGCCTTCAAGCACTGCTGCCCTGTGAATAATGAAAGCATTAAATGGGAAGAAAACAAACAAAGAGTCCCAAATCCACAAACACACCGAGGCTCATCAGATATCGCGTTTTCCCCAGCTCTGTTTGTCAAAACACCTATTATGGTGGTCTTTGAAATTCAGGGACCCCATTAACAGTTCAAGCATATAATCACATTGCCGTAATGAGGTATTAATTAAGCAAGGGGCATCTATTGGCCCACTAAACAGCCTCATAAACAATTGACAGGAGATTTGTGATTTTTGACTCCCTGACCCTATTAAACAAATCAATATTGGGTTTTGCAGAAATGCTCTCCGGCTGGCTCACTCTGGTCTTTGCCAATCAGCTCTGTTGAATACTAATGAGGGAATTAACTGCCTGGTATTCTGCATGTGTCCCATCAAACAGATCCTTATCAAGTGAGTCTCATTTGCATGGAAGAAGACTGCTTTGTAGGTAAAGATTTCACAATATGTCACTCATTATGCAAACCCAACCCACCCCGACTCATTCTCCCCCACTTGCCACTTGTTTTCTGTTGAGTAGCCTCATGACCACAGAGAAACACAGTCGTAGTACTGCGCCAGAATTCCTCGTTTTTGTTTTCCCCTGTGATGACCACGCCAGCCCCTCCCTACCTTTCACCCTTTGACTCCTGGAGAAAGGCGCCAGAAATAGAGAAGAACAGTTCCATTTTCATCCTCATCTCCTGCACAGGGTTAACATTTCCTCTTAGTTCTCCTTTTGACATGAATGCCTGCTGGTTGGATCCTGGACTTGCGCTTCTTGATTGCATATGGTGATTAAAGGCTTATTGTTCCTTGACATTACCCACCACCGTTCATGCCACCATTTTAACCTAAGATCATCAGATGTTGAGAAATGATTTTAGCTGTTTTGGTCTAACATTGAAAACAACATTTTGTTATTGTAATAAGTCCTCCTGGACACCTTCCTGGGGAGGAGTTTTGGGCATGTCCTGCTGGCAGGAGTCCCCCAGATTGACCTAGTAGAGAAAGTACATCTCCAATCTGGCCCGGGGACGCTTTGGGAGGAGCTGGTGGAGGTAGCTGAGGAAAGGATGGTCTGGGATTCCCTGGATGGGGTGTTGTCCCCACAACCTGGACCCGGATAAGTGGAAGAAGGCGAGGCGTGGTAATAAGTAGCACAGTGTTCACAAAAACTTTGTTTGGGGGACCAATCAGCAGTACTTTCAGGTACTTCAGCAACTGTTTTATAACCAATAAAACCTGAGGAAGCTGTGTTTTGATCGTTAAATGAAGATAAAACTGCACAAGCACTAAATTGTGGCCGTTACAACGCGTTTTGGAAATACTTATTCGAAAAGACAGATGCCGACACTAATCTCACTTCTGATCTTCTGATTCTGAATCCGTACATGCAGTAGTTCCATTGGAAGTGTCTACGTCCACCAAGAAGCCCGAGAGCCCGAGAAAAGGAAAGCACCTCAGAACCTCCTACATGATCGGAGGCAATGAAGTCTGCAGGAATACTTTGACTTTTCCCATATGATGAGTTTCATTACACCTGACTGAGAGAGAGAGAGAGAGAGAGAGAGAGAGAGAGAGAGAGTTACGACTTGGAGGAGAAGCAGGTCGGTCAACATCTCTGACGATTTTAATTTTTTCGTCAAATAATATTAAAATGCGTTGGTTATGTGTGTATGTTACTATTTCATTGTTTTTGTATATTATTTGTTGTTATCTTTGTATTTTTATTATGCTTAAGGTAACCTTTTGTTCATCGTTGATTGTGTATTTATGTTAAAGTGTGTATACATCAATAAAGTTCTAGTACCTTGTACATACAATGACTATGACACTATATTTTGGTTCAGTTTCTGTAAAATGGATTGAGTCCCTTTTGTCTTTGATAATGTTGGTTAGCTGTGACGGCCATTTTGACTCTGGTTGACTCCCAAAGTTAATGAGTCGTAGATGATCATCCAGTGATTACCTCCTAAGAGTTTCTTTAAAGTCCATTAAGTGGTCCATTAAATATTTAACCCAACGTTTCAAACAAACACACTCAGACACAGGCAAAACAGTTTCCCACCTTTTGCATTTTCAGAAAGTGCCTTTTGTGCTGGATTCAAATGTGTGTGAATCTCAGTAGCATTTCTTTAAAATGGTCATTATGACATGATCAAATATCAAACAGAGTGCATTCTTTATAGATCATAGCAGCAGAGCTTTCTAAGGTTTCAGCAGGTGAGCCCAGATGGACAGAGCATCTAATTTAATCTATCATGGGAGTGTTCTCTGCACTCCTTACCCTGTGAAATGAGTGACAGGGAACGACCTGTTGTCTTTGTGCTGTGTGTGTGGCCATGGGGTGGTAAGTTAATGCAGGAGATTGACTCCTAATTGCAGAGGGGAACGCTCATCGTTTCTCATTAACGAGACAGAGTCAGAGCCTGAAGATTTTCTCATCACACAAACACTCCTCCACCAGCCTGTTTAGATTATTGGCTTCCTAGATGTGATTTTTCCAGAGCACAGATTGTGAACATGAGATGAGTGAAGCCAGAGCAAAAGGAACATGGTTGTGTGTGTCTCGTCACATCATTATGTCAGCTGACATCAGAACGCAAGCTGATAGGACAGTTTAAAAAATAAAGGATGTTTGGTTGCTCTGGGTTACCTCAATCTGCATCTGCTGTCATTTCAACTTTCCCCAAACCAATTTCTCTAATGCCATTAATTAAGCACGCTACAAGAGCGTCCCAACATTGTCAGTTGGTATCAACCCCTAACTTTACCTCAGCCCATCTACATGACCTCCACTGATGGACATCCTCTGGAATCTAATCTACTCAGCCCAATCCATTTAGTTTCTTACCGTTTCCTCTCCTTCAACTTCTCTTATCCTCATTATGATTCCATCTTTGCAACCCCCCACCCCCACCCCATCTATGTTGGACCCTAGGCAGGTTCCTGCTGTGAGGACCAAACTTCAATCAGTTTAGCATCCAGCTCCAGGCTGGGACAAGTTCTTGGGATTCTGCAGATCATAACCCAGCAAAACTGGAAGGTCCACTATCTAACGACTAAAACCTAGTGGAGGGTTTCAATGAGAGATGTACCACCACGTGTCTTTCTCACCATCTCTGTAGCACAGCCATACTTTCCAGCATGGCCTCAACTTCTGGCCTACTGTTCTACCTCTACAGATTCTTCTTTGTTGAGAAGAAGGATGACAGTCTGTGTATTGACAATTAATATCCGATAGAAGAACAATTTTCCTAATGTCAGTCACTCCGTACTCCCTCTCCAACGCCACTAACTTCATTAACATGTCCTTAAGTATATATGTATGGCTATAATCTCTCTTGGTCTTTGAATTTTGGTCATGTGTTTTTGGCCTTTACTAAAGTCCTTCTGTGTTCCAGTACATTATAAACAATGTCCATCAGGACATTTAGGCCAGTGGTTCTTTGCATATCTATCCCAGACATAAGAGGATGATCAGTCATGCGAGAATAACTGTCCAACGGCCCAACTGAATGTTGGACCAGTCTACTGATGCAAAAAAGTTTTGGTCTCTGCACAACTGCATTCCACTTTTAGGGTCACCAAAGGTCTGACTGGACATTCTGTGTTTTGAAAAAAGCTTTCTGGTGGCCGTCAATGACCAGAGACACTAAGGAGTTTGTGACACAGTGTGCCCAGTGAGCTTCACCAAGTCAATCCAACATGTCCCAGTCTCTGTCTTAGTCCATGGACCCACATCATACTTGATTTTGTCACTGGACCTTCTAAAGCTGACGAGAAGAATGCAGTCTTTACCATTGGGTCCTCTTTCTGGATTCCCCCCAACTAAGGACACTGCAGAATTAGGGATAGAACATGTTTGTTTGCAAAGATTCCTGAAGTTTTTCTGCACTTGACCAGTGCCTTGGAAAGCCTGTCTTCCAACCAGTGTGGGTACATTTCTGTGGAGGTTTCTTCTCAGGAACTTCACACCTGTCCACACTATCTCACTTTTTCAAAATCATCACAGTTCCATAGCCACTGGACCCTCCCGCTTTGATTGCATTCAAAGTATTCAACCATTAATCTTTCAAAAGCAGGAGGCTTAGCAGCTGGGTCACCAGTGTTAGAAAGCCAGGAGTCATTTATAAAATTTTCCTAAATAGCTTTACCGAACTGAGTGACCCATAACCTAATAATGTTGGAGATTGTTTTCTACAAAAAAACAACAGTTTTTTTAAATTAAATATTGTCTGTTAATGTATTGTTGAGCAGGTTAAAAAAATGACCATAAAATGTTGTGCTTTTTGTATTTAATAAATACCGTTTATGTGTCTGGCGCGTACTGTCAACTGGTCCATCTAGAAACGTTTGGACACCACTGGTTTACATGGAGGGGGTGGGGCTTAAAACTTGTACAAGAACCATCCACTAGGAGGTGGAAGGTCATAGGTTCAACTTTCGGGTTCTGTTCAGACGTCTAACAATTCTCTATACAGTCGATGGTGATGCTGGCTTGTGTCAGTTCTCTTTATTTGGGTTAATCATGTGACAACAGAGATGTGTGTTAGCACAACATGTGTGTTCAAGAGAGTTATTGATGTGTGTGCTACAGGAGGAGGGTGTTTCTGAAGTGGAGCAGTCACATGAGTGATGCAACCCCCAAAAAAGGCAGGGCTCAATCTAAGGTGCAGGTGAAACGTCTTCACAGCACCTAACGAGACGGACAAGAAGGCTGTTTATAGGATCAGGTTTCGCTTGCATTTTGTCCAGCCTCCACATCAAAAGACAATGTTAATTTGAGGACTACACCAATAGAAAGTGAGTGTTTTCTGATGGATACAGATGTTGTGTGTAAAGCAGAGCAGGGGAGACGGACTGGAGGAGTGCAGCTCCTCTGTGTGTCTGTGAGTCTGTAGGTGGGGGGTTAACCTCCACCTAAAGAACGACCACTTGCTCCCCATGATGCATAACCGGGAGGGATTAGAGAGCACAAAGCAGCAGACTGTTTGGTGGAGCACTAAAATGTGCTCCTTTGGGGCTCATTGAAAAATGATTGCCGATTAAGTGTTTGAAGTCTTCCAAAGACGAGTGTACGTTTTAGCTGGATGACGATGAAACTCTATCTTTCCTGCTTATGCAGGCAATTTTCCTTCTCTTTTTCCACTAACTGTACCATGATGTGTGTTCCTTTCTCACACTTGGAGTTGAGGTTGCCAAACTCATTTCACCTCTTGGAACCCGGCTTGACTGGAAGCCAGACAACCAAAAGTGATAAGAGTGAATTAAGTTGCTACTCTCCAGCAGGAAGGTCATTATACCACCAGAGAGTGGCATTGATTTCCCTATGAGAACCGCAGGTGAGCATGGAGGAAATAACTTGGGTTTGGTCTAAATAGCAAATAATACATAGTTTATGAAGAATGTTTTATGTAAATGCTGAAGATAAAATTCCATGAATAAATTCATGCATGAAAGGTTGGGTCGTGTCCTCAAATCATACTTAGAGCACAATAACAGCCATCATTTTTAAGGAGTTATTTTAAGGTACAGCATGGATTCACCCTTTAAGTAAGTTATTTTTCTCAGAAGAATTATTATTTTATTATGTATTAAAAAAAACAACAAACTTGGAATCCCAGAGAGAAAAACCTTCCAGATCAAACCAGAGGTTGTAAATCCACCATGATGCCGGGGTCCATCAGTTGCTCTGCATATGGAACTCTGCTTCCTTTTGATTAATTGAACCACTAAGAAGACTAATACTCTGAAGTGAGCTGGAGGAAATCATTTGTACAAGAGACAATGTTGAGAGTAATGACAAACAGTTTAGTGTTTCCCTGGTTGCACCTCAATTCCTCCCAATGTCCGCTTTGAAACTGCTGCACTTTCCAATACATTATCATGTTACACTCATTTGTTTTCATTATTCCATCAAAGCGAATCTGGTCATGCAGCGGCCATTTTCTGCTTTACGGAGACCTAGAGAACAAATGTGACTCCGGAGTCACATTGAGGTTATGCAAACAATGAGGAATTTGCAGTTTAATAAAGGGTTAGGCTCACATTCTTAAGTTACTACCTAAAGAAAGCAACAACCGCTGGACTTTAGGGTGAAAACATCATTCAGCGTTTCATCTACAGGAAATCAAATTTTTATTTCTGTATGAGGATTAGGATAATTTACTGGTGTCATATCAAGTCTGACATTTTATTTCAAGAAATGGCGCTGCAGAGTCTAAAGTGTTTTACCCAAATTGGTATTGGTAAACAGTAAAAGTCTTATTTAGGAGTTGTAAAAGTAACCGAGCCCTGGATGTTGGGTACTCTCACAGAGAAGCTGGAGGGCAAGGGGTGAAAGGAGACACTGGCCCCTGTGGACAGGTGGAGGTAAACCGAGATCCTTACCACCCAAGGGGAGAATGAACTTGAGACGTCTTCCTCATCGTCTCGTGAAGGTGGAGGTCAGCAGACAGCCATGCAGATCTGCAGAGATGCCCCCAGTCAGCAGGAGGGACCGGACCCCAACTTCCCTCTAATGAAATGAAGCCACCAGAAAGTCAGGTCACTCTCAATTAGGACTCATAAAATATAATCAAAACTTCAAAAGCTGGGCTCGGGTGGTCAGGACAGAACAGAGGACAGCTTTGTGCTGAAGGAGATGTTACTCGTGCGTGAAACAGACACACCTTGTTCAGTGACTGAGATGTATCTTTCAATCAAGCAGAGAACATGCACCCTTAAAGTTAGCACCATTGTTGAGCTCTTCTCCAAAGAGTCAAGAAGTAATTAACATTAGGAAAACTATTCACACACCGGTGTCAAGTGTTACTATTCATTCATGGGTGATTTGAACCATTTATGGTTCTTTTATATCAACTTGTAACAGAAATCAGAATGTAGTCATGACTATTTGTAACTTCTAGGTTATTTTATTGTTTTATTTTGAAAACTGGCATTGTTTGGCGTACCCTCATCTTTAAATGAGGGTACAAAATGCTTGATTTGTTTATATACTTTATAAAAAAAAATAGTCATTGTTTGTTCATGTATGTCCTGTGATTACATAAAGATGAAATTCAAAACTGGACATAAAAAATTTAATTTGTTCATATTTGGATGTGATCCAACAAATCTTAACAGTTGATTTGGTTTTTTACATTTTACAGTGACATTCCAATAAATGAGAGACGTATTTTAGCTGAAGCATCCTCTCCCGACTGTGTGATGCATAGTAGCTAGCAAGCTGTCCCGCCGTCCTTTGGACCAGTTTTCAAAAATGGTGGCCTAAATCACAAATTTGATGGCAAAGCCGTCCTTGTTTTGTGTAATATCTAATCGTGAATTTTCATTTTGTGTAAGTAAAATAAAATCTGAATTTTGCCAAAGCTGGTCGGCAAAAAGACCGGAATCACACTGGTGTGATGTAAAAAGAGGGAGAGATAATTACGGCGAGCTGAGGAGACGAGGTCCGCTGCAGGAAAAATTAAACACTTAACAAAAGTAAGAAAAGTTTTCTGTAAGTTTTATTAGTGTAGGAATTACCAGAAATTAAAGAAGAAGAAAAAAAGAAGAATCAAATTAGAAAAAAGTCTCATCGGAAAGAGAGGAAGTGCGCTACCATTAGCCTTTAGCTAACAGTCCACATGAAAACCCACCAGAGTTTATTGACACCCATTTAGATGAAGCCAGTTCTTCATTTTTACGAAATCAGGGAAATGTTTATGTTTAATGATTAACAGGATGATGTTTAAACCTCTTAATAAAGCACTAAAGTTTAGGTGAAACACTTTTTACTCTATTTTCGTTGACATTTTTCAATATTCATAAAAATTTGTATATCTTTCTATTGAAACGTTGAAATTGTATTAATTTGACATAGATGGGGGAAAAGTTGCTGATAAAAAAGAATAAACACTTTTACATAGGCCTCCATTCAATCACATGTTTAATATTATGAATGGCAGCCTATTGATAAATATTATTTTTCTCTTTCTTGACAGATATTTAACTATACTACAGCAATTTCCCACCACAGGGACAGTGAATGATGTAAAAAGCCATTAGAAGAGCAATTTTCTTATTACACTCATTTTTGAGAATTAAGAACCATAAAGCATGTTTATATCTCTCACAAGTTGAACAAAAATTTACTTTATTAGCCAAAAAATTCTTGCACACTAACGAAGCGTTATTTGCCGTAGGCTGCACCCAAGGGTGACGTCTCAACTCCCTGACTCATTACACCTGCCCATCACTCCCAGCCTTTTGGCTAATTCACACTGGATTTGTGTCACCACTCAAAGGCAGAAAGCTGTACAGACCTGCATTCTGGAAGGAAGCTCTCTGTTAACAACGGTACTTTTGAAAGTAGATCAAAAAGATAAGTGAGATTGAGCAGGTAATAAATCACTTTAACTGACTCATTATTTAACTATCTCTGATGTGCTGATACTATCTGGTCCAGGCTGTGAAGACTTTACAGGATCACTGTTGGAACAATCTCACTTTGTGTTTTACAAATTTCGCAACTTTCAGCAAAAAAAAAAAAATGCTTTAGATCTAAGAAGAAACTGTGAAAGAATGATGATGATGCTTCAGCAAACTTTACCTCTCTCCACAAAATAAAGTTGTATTTTATTTTGTTGCATCATTAGGACTTCTTCTGATTAAATGTGAGTTATTTCTTCCCACTGTCGTCCCGTGTTTGCTCAGGATGGTTTATGGCATCAAATTATCTCATGAACCACAGGCAGAGGCGGTTCTAAGGGGGGCAGAAAGCTTGGGCCCCCTGTGCCCCCCCCCCCCTGCTTGTATATTCATGTTTCAAGGTATTGTATCCAAAGCAACTGTAACTGAATTGCTGTTATTGCTGTAATTATACACTAAAACTTGAATTACTTAAAGAGCAAATTGCAGGTTTTTTAAAATTCTGATCAAATTCTGCCCAAAAACACTATTTGAAATGTTTATTGAGGGCATTTTGTTTTACAATACATTTTTAAACCATTTTATAGTCAAAAGTGCCCTTTTTCAGCAATGCTTCTAGAAACGCTTTTTTTAATCTCAGCTTGTGACGTTACGACGTTACGTGACGTTACGATGGGGAGTAATAAGCTAGGTGCAGATGTATGATAATTATCGTATTTGTAGGATAATTTAGCACTCTGTACGATCAATAATTCCATATATATGATCATTTAAGCCCTTTGTTGTGTGGAATCTGCATAAGAGATGCTTGTTTTAATTTATTAAAGCTACTTTAAAGGTTATAATTTTGCACAGTGTTTGATACACTGATATGTGTCTGTGTGGGTCATCAGGCATGTCAGCCTGTAACTTTAAACATCTTTTTTAAACATCTTTGTTTAAAATGTAGTTTTTGTTTTTTGATGGAGGTTTCTTCCTGTTTAAAGGGAGTCGTTCCTTCCTGCCATCATGTTTACTCAGGATGAGACGGACTGATGAGGGTTTAATGCAGTCTGCAGTTTTCTTTATATTTATTGACATTATAATCCACTGAACCTGATTATATCTGTCAATTTGATTTAATCGGCCTGTAATAAATAGTACATAATTTGATATAATTTGAACCTTTTTTGTTGCATAATGCCCTGCGATGACATTTGTCGTAAATTAGCGCTAGAGAAATAAACGGAATTAGATTTCAGTGTAAGAAAAATAAACAGGTTAGATGTACATTTTCCCACAGGGAAACCATGCAAAGGAACTCTGCAGAGACAGAGAAGGTGCAGCGGAGGAAAAGTTTATTTTTCCTCATACATTCCTCCACCTCAGCTCTGTCATGAGCGATTTTCTGCTTCGCTGCAAATCCTAATTGATCAAGTTCAATCTTAGCTTTACATTCAATGGGAAGGATGATGTAATTTGATACTGATATTTTGCTCATGTTGTTTATGGCAACACACTGTCTAGACAAAGGAATATGTAGACAATAATAGTGTTTAGAGAATCATTAAAAGTGATTACGGTTCACTTACTTTTGGTGGATGATGCCAGTTGGGCTGCAGCAGCTTGACTGTTATTTTAAGGCCTCTGGTGCTTTGGTTTCTCATAGGCTTCACATACTGAGTCAACAGTGAGAAGGCAATAGTGTAATTTATTAAAGGTAGACCGTGTGATGCTGTCAGATCTTGCTTTTTCAATGGTTGCATTCTGTTGTTTGGTTTCTTAATGGATGAAATACTGTTGCACAAACCATCAACATTTTCATTCACCTAGAATGTTCCACCCTTCCAACAAACCTGATCATGTAATATGCCAGAAAATAATCTCAATACCTCAATAAATAATAATTGATTAGTCCTTTATTAACACTTATTAATCCATAAACTCTAAATACATCTATTTTATAATTGTATTGATTTTTTTTAAAGCTCAACATTCATTTCAGCAAGCTTCATTACATGAAGTTTTTTCAACTTTTTTCATCAAAACTTTTTTTAAACCAAAAAACCCCCCAAAACGTTCCCGGATCAGGAGCACATTTCCTTCCTACATACCTTTTTAACAAGACAATTAAGACGCTCTCAAACATCAGTCACTGCAGGCTTTATTGGCATTCATTTCTTCAGGGTAGCACAGCAGCCTCCCAGAGGGGCTGCTAAATCAACCTTAAGACCCAAGACTATAGCGCTTTAACCCCTTGACCAACTCCTCCCCCTTCTAAAAGCTTATCCTTTAGACATTTACTAATAAACAACAGGTCAGCACCTGCAATGGCAGGTGATTTATTTGACCCCGAACAGCTACAACGAGCAGGCGAGTGAGGAGGGCGGCAGGGCGAAACTACCCAGACTGAAAAACCATCTCCCAAACCCCGAAGGACCGGAAGTCGGCACTCCTTACCACTCACTTAGTTCTGCTTCTCATTTGGCCGTATTTTTTATTTCACTGGTAACGAAGGCTGAATAATTCCAGTTTATCACCTGGTGGAGGCCTTAGGGGGATAGGTGTTTCGTTTTATGACATCATAGGGTCCTGCCTGCCAATCACCTCGAGCCGTTGATTTGGGGAAGCAATGATAAAGGATTAAAGCGTGTTTCTACCTCTTCTGTCCAGTGAAATGAGCTGATCAGACAAGGTACAGCGCAGGATGTTGTAGAAGGACCTAACTAGAGGAGAAATATTGGGTAACAGGAAATTAAAAAATTCTTGCAATGCCGATTCACCTCTCAAAAGTTCTGCAGCCTGACCTCTCTGTGAACTCCAGCCATCACGGGTCCCTTTTATTGTTGCTGCTGCCAAAACATCTTAAAGGAAGAATGAACATCCAAACCATTACACCTCTGTCTTTGTTGCTGTTGTTATTGGCATCAGAACGAGAACAATATGTGCTGAACTTCACAAACAATTAAAGTTTCACACCGACACAACCTGAGACAACCTGAAAAAGTTAATGACAATTCAGGAAGGTTAATGATCCTCCGAGTTAGAGCCAGCGTTGAACATCAGGCCTTCTCTCTGAATGGAGGTAGATCTTCAGCGTTTCATTTCCTGTTTAAAATGTGTAAATCTTCCACAGCTTTGCTGAATAGTGACACTGAGTTTTTATTCAGCCTCTCAGAAGCTGGTGGTTTTCCTGAAATCACAGGAAAAAGGAACCATATCTTTTACATGTTCTTTAAACTATGTGGGCTCAACACATTTACAGTCAGGCTTTTAGATGTTAAACCATGTGCAGCCGTGGTCAAAAGTTTTGGGAATGACACAAATATTAATTGTCACAAAGTTTGCTGCCTTGGTTTTTATTGTCCAGTCTGTATAAACCCCTAATGGTCAGCATTTATTTGTAGTCAGTTTGCCATAAAATACAGAAATCAGTTCTCACTGCACCTGCAGGCTTCAGGGCACCAAAGAGAGTCCAACATTGTCTGGTGTCAAGAAGGGCAGCAAAGAAGCAACTTCTCTCCAAAAACTCAACAGCAGGGACAGACTGATATTCTGCTAAAGGTCCAGGGATTGGAATACTGAAAGTCATTTTCTCCGATGAATCCACTTTCTGATTGTTTGGAGCATCTGGAAAAAAGATGGAGAAGAGTAGGTCCTGTGTCCTGCAGACAGTGAAGCATCCTGAGATCATTCATGTGTGAATTAGCCTCAGAACAGCCAGGAATAAACAATGGTACCTAAACATCCTCCCAGAGGAACTCCGCCAAACATCCAAGAACAGTTCGGTGATGAAAAATGTCTTGTTTAGCATTATTATCATTATTATTATTCCAGCTAGATGGAGCCATAAGGCTAAAGACTGAGTGGTTCAGGGAACAAGACATTTTTTGGTCATTGTCCAGGAAATTCTAGAGGCAAGTGGACAAATAATAATCCACAAATTCTGACAAACTCCAAACACTGATTATAAAGAATGGGCTTCCATCACACAGGATTTGGCCCTTAAGCTGACTGATATGATGTCAGAGTGAATTAAAAGTGGGAGCAGCCCTGTAAAGATTGACTTGTTGCATGAATTTAATGTAATTGTCAATAAAAACCTTTGAATCCTTTGAACTCTATTTCAGTAACCATAGAAACATCTGACAAGATCTAAAAACACTGAAGCAGCAAACTTCTCTAAACTTTTGGCCGTTCATGCTTCTTTATATATTTAAAACACTCAGATGGAAAATTTCCACTCCACTAAACGATCCCAGAGTTCGACTGTACGCTTTAACTGCTGCTGTAATGAATTATGTGACCATATTACACCATAACCTACAAGTTAGAGCTGACAGGCTCTGTAAATCTGTAAACAGGTGTGAATTAGTACAGAGCACTAGAATAAAACTGCAACCACTCAAATCTTTTATTCTCAGGAACAGCAACCTTAAGCCTGAATGTAAAACATTAACACTCAGGAGAAATTAGTGTTGTGCCGCTTTAAAGTTCAGCAGCATGTGGGAACAGTTAGAAAAAACCATTTAGAGTGCAGGGTGATGAACAATCAGACTGATTTCCTCCAGTTTTCAGCACACACTCCGTGACTTCACTAAAGATTTAGTGATTTCACTTTTTGATTCAAGGCAGTCGCTGCGCCAAGTGCAGCTGCAGACATGAACACACGCCTGAAAGGCGAGGGTGTAACTACAGCATCATGAACGAGCAGCACTCAATATTTCACTCACTGCTGTTACTAGTAAAACAAAGTAGAAACCATAACGCCGTCATGTCCGTGTGAATCTCAATGTTAGCTTGTTAAAATGTCGAGCTGGGTTTTGCAGGAGAATATTTTGGCTATTTTGAAGTATTTCTGTGCAAAAATATTTTAAAATTATGATCTTAGATGGTAGCTTCCTGAAAGGCCTCAGTTTGGAGAAATGGTTTAGTTTGAACAGGACTGATGAGCTAATGGCGTCAGAATGCAGCAAAGACAGAAGTGTTTTACTGCCGTCTTAAAACTTCATTCCTAAAGTTTCACAGCAGTTCATGCAAACATTTTTTATAAACTTTTACACCACCAGCAGCAAAACACTATGGTGCTTCCAGGCTGTTATAACAAACAGAACAAGGCAAAACTAGCAGCAATGCAAAGGTTTACAAGAAACAGCTTTTTAAAGATGGCTCCTCTTCTAAGGTGAACTGTCTTAAAATAGCAAACATGATATATCTTTGGGGGCTTTTCACCTTTTTTTCTATTTTTCTTCTTATTCACTTGGAATAAATTGGGTAAAACATTAGATATAGATGAGTTTCTCAGTTTGACTTTGTTTTCCTTAATTTAAGAAACTGTGTTTTGAGAAATTTTGGTCGGTGAAGTAAGAAATAGTGTTTTCTGTTTTTACTGTGTTTCTTTAAATGACTAACTGTTTTACAAAGGAAGTGAGAATGTTGAAGTATTGTAACATTAAGTATGTTTGAAATAAATAAACAAAAGTTTTTTACATCAGCTTCATTCTTGCTTCATATTTTAGAAGAATTCCTGCTAGCCTTGACCTCTGAATTCACCAGAAATGCTACATGTTGCTACTTGTAATATTTACACTTGTAAAAAAAAACCAATAGAATTCCATGTAAATAACTATCAAACAAACCAGAGAGCATTGTAAAGGTTTACAAAACAACATTCAAATAAACTGATAGGAGCTGTTTTAAGAAGGCAGCAGCATATTTTGGTCTTCGCTACATTCAGACTAGCCGTTAGCTTCTGTCTGATGTAAACTCTATTTCTCCAAACTGAGGCAGTTCTACAATCAGTAAGGTAGGTATTATTTCTCTTTTAAACTATACATCCACCAAAAAAGGCAGATTTTTATATTTGAATAAAAACATGAAGAAAATGAGCATTTATTATGAAAATATATCAAAGAAAATTATATTTAATTTTTTTTTTTTAATCTAATCAATGTTTGTTGACCTTTTGCTAGTATTTGATGTCCCTTTGTCCTGATTATTTCAAAGAGGATTTTTAAGAATTTGCTCTAAAATGAAAGTTTTGCTAGAAATAAGAGAAAAATCTTAAACCAAAAGAAAAATATCAGAACCCACAGCAGACAATATTCTCTAAAGCTGATCAAATTCACGTGTTCTGCTTTGTTATTTTATTTTAGGAGCGAACAATCAACATTGTCAGCTTTTAAGCGGACAATGCTAACAGTTTGCATACACCCAGCAGATGGAGAAACATTTGTATGTATTTGGCATCTGATTGGTGTAAATCCAAAAATAACACCGGTGTTAGAGCCGCTGTCTGTCTGTACAAACGTCCCAGGTAAATGTGGCTCCGTTTTACCAGATGGCTAAATGAGTCTGTTGTTTGAGCAGGTAGCATGAAGTGCTTTTTAGCTTAAATCACCGTCCTGCTTCTAAACAGCTAAAGTGAGAAAGAGTGATGTGTTTTATCAACAATGAAACATTTATCTGAGAAGCATTCAGACATTTGAAGCAGATGTTTTTCTTTTTTTGGTCATTATTTAATAACGTGGATTATTCTTCTTATATTAAACTAAAATGAATTTTATTTCGTGGCGCATTTTTACAGTCGCTTACTTCTGTCAGCCTAATTCTGATGTATAGCCAAACAATCATTTGGATTAATTGCAAAAAAAAAAAAAGAAAAAAAGAACTATTCGGTGCTGACACATGACGATAAACGTGTGTGTTTGTGTATTTCTGTGGATATTTTTCTCCGTCACAAACATGAGGACTTAAGTGGAGTGTGAGTTGTGTTTGAAAGGTTGTAAACCTGCTGAGGCTCTTTAATTTCCCCTCTCTTCAGCAGCATGAGGGATGGTTCAAAGGGTGACTCTCTGACAGGGCGTGTGATCGCTCCTCTGTCCTTTATCTGCCTCCCCACATTAGCACGTAAATGAGGCTGCACTTTGGGTTTAGGGAGCTGCTCAGTGTAAACAGGAGTTGAACTGTTATTGTTGGACAGATTTCTGACATTCTAACACTTTGGTTTCATTAACATTCAAAAAGGGCTCTGATTTTGACGCTGCTTCTGTTTGCACTGATTTTTTAATACTTTGCAGTGGGGATTGTATACAAAGTACTCCACACGTACTTGGTATCTCTACGGCTGAGGGAGTTATACTCTTCTCTGACAGCTAACTGAGTGTTGTGGACAAGATAACCTGTTTAAAGGGAAATTTTCAAAATGTGCTTCTTTATCATCATTAAGTCATGTCATTAAGATTAACCTTTTTGGGCAAGGGACCAAAATTATATGGGCCATTGTTCTTGGCCCAGTCCAGCACAGCTCTGTACCTTTTTACTTGTTAAAGATTCCTGGGCTTTTTTGTTGTTGTTGTTGTTGTTGTTGTTGTTGTTGTTGTTGTTGTAAGAAATCAAGCTTATATTAGCCACCAGCCAGCTAAGACCAAAGTGTATTGCTGCCATCTTAAAGGCATATTATGCAGTTTTGGCTTGTTTTAGCCCCCCTAGTGTTCGTTTTAAATCACTGTCATAAAAACATTGTCTTTGCTCAAAAACACCTAAATCTACCTGTTGAAATGTCTCCTCTGCCTTCATAGCTTTCTACTGGAGCGGTTCATCATCACCCATTCAAAGAAATCAGCTGTGTTCAAGCAGGGAGAGATCGAAAAAAAATCAGGACTCATGAGCTAAAAATACTCCAGTGCTAGCATATCAGCTAGCCACATTGGCCTAACCCTCACGAGATACGTGACTTTGCGAGTCTTCAGGGCACCGGACCAGACTCAGAAGTTGCAAATGCGGTATTCTGGACACAAGCAGCAGATGGGGCTGAGTGACTTTTCATTAACTCTGTAAATATTAGCACATACTGGCTCAAGGAAAATATTTAAAATAAGAAAAAGTTACATAGTGTGCCTTTAAAATAGTTCCAATCCCTCATAGTTTTTCATGGAATGTTACTTATTACCCTTTTAACTGCTGAATTCCACATTTATTCATATGAAAATCTGTAGTTATTCATAAATGTCAGGTAATGTTTCATCCAGGGTTCAACATTTTTAAGAACTGCTGTGAAATTGAAGAAACTGGAGTTTTAAGATGGCAGCAATCAGCTTTAGAGTTGGGTCCATTTATCATGTTGACTAATTTTAAAATGGTTTGTCCAAATGGACCGGACTCTAAAGTAGAGTCTTAAAACTGCTTCACCGTAATTATTTATAACTTTTCCACCAAAATAATTTGAAAAATGTCTGAAAAAGTTCAAATGTTTTAGCTCTTCTCACTGAAATCCTCACTTGGACTTGTTTTTGTTGCATTGATCACAGCAGGGGAGCCAACAACAAAATGATTGCAGTATTAAATAATTAGTGCTATATTTAAATGTGGCTTGTGTTGCTTGCTGAAGTGTGTTCTCAGGCCTTCAGTAGAGTGACTGCAGGGTCCTGAAACTCCATTGTGATTAGAGCAGAGCTTATCGCATGGGAGAGAACTGGCAGCCTCTTAAAAGGTATTATATGTGCTCTCGTTCTCCTTCCCTCTGTCTGACAGGAGCCCTTGGGATAAAAGGGAAAGGCGGTGGAAAAAGAGACATCGGTTCCCGACATGGGGAAGTCTTTGTTTCTTTTCTCTCCATCCCAAGTCTCTCCAGGAATCCTAATTTCCACCATTCACCTACCTATCAGCAGATAAAAGCTCCTTGAAGAGGGGGATTTCCTCAATTGAGAAAGCTTGTAACCAGTCTGCATAAGGGAGGAAGCCACACAAAGCTCCAGAGTGAGAAGAGGTTGAAGCACAGATTTCAAATCGCTTTGTTCCGAGGGACAGTTGCACAGAAGCTGATTCAAAATCTGGCTGGGAATCTCTGAGCTGCAAGTTTGCTTCAGAGCGGCGACACAACACGAGACTCTCTGCACGAGAAACCAAACCGCTGATGCAGTTTTTGTTGCTTTCTCCAAACAACTCTGATTACTTTTTCAATTTTAAGGTGATTTTTTTTTGTTGTTGTTTTGTTTTGTTGGCAGAGGATGGGGGGGGGGGGGTGATTAGATGGTGATGTTCAGGGAATGCCAGGCTTGGCAGCTGATGTTCTTAATTCAGCTGCTTGGCATCTGAATTAGGGAGGAGAAAGTCCATGTCAGTCTCTGGGGAGAGGGAGGTGTTAACTTCTAATGGCTTTCTCTGCCACAGCCCTGACATCTGCAGGGCTCCCAGCAAAGGAGAGTGAGGCCTTTTTGAAAAATTAATGGAGCTGAATGGATCTCACAGCAAGGAGAGGGCTGGATTAATCAGCACATTAAGGGCTAGCCCCGGATTGGAAATAATTATTGGAGCTGACAAGGTGCAGAGGTGCCAGTGCCAGTTCCTTTCAGAAATGCATTTTAAAAGCAGTTTAAAAAGCCTTCAGATGTGAGCATTATCTTGTGTGACCAAATTAGGAGCAAATGAGAAAAGTTTATCTGGCATTTTGGAGTATTGAAAAAGCTTAGGCTTTATAAATTATACAGCGTTTGCATGTGTGTGCGTGCAAAAAGATGTGTCTTTAAATCATCCTTTCTTTTAAGAAAAAAAAATGAGTTCAATTGAATTGAACTGAAATGGCATCAGTTTATATTTAAAAGTGATTTTTTTTTCTCTCTGCAGATTGCACAAAACTTTAAGGGGGATTAAATTTAAATGGGTGCTTAAAACTATAATGCTGTTTGTGTAAATGAAAGGTGGATATCTTAACACCCTGAAAGAGCCAGACGGTAAACTGATTACTGTTGACCACCCATGAAAAAGGAGGTGGAGGTGGGGGGTGGGGGAGGAAAATGGACTAATAAGCGTCGTGTTTTTCTGCCTCTCAGAAATAATCCTCCATTTTTCCGGTGAAGCGATTGGCCACGGGTTGCAGTCATCATTAATATTCCCGACGTCTTAAACATCAGCTGACAGATGTTTCCATCAGAGCAGAATCAAGGCGATGCTAAACCAGTCAAAGACTTGCAGCTAAATGGACGATACTGTTGTTTTACTTTTGTCCCATGTTTATAAAGTAAAATCATAGGTTTAAGAAATGTTCCTTAGGTTGGGATCTGTTGGTGTCAATCACTGGGGAATTAAAAATAATACTAAAACGAGATAAGTATCAGAGTACACACAGTACTTTAAATATGTCTTTAAAATGTGCTAAAAGTTTAAACTTTAGCGAGCCGTTCAGAACCTGCTGGATATGAATGACTTTTAGTCTGCAGGATGAAAACATGATGCAACCAGCATTAAGTCTGTTGTCTTTTTGTGATTTTATAAGCAAAGATTAAACCTTGTGTTTTTGCTAAAACCTTCAAACATCTTAAGTAGAAACCATTTTATTCAGTGAGAGTGGTGCCATGGAGAACGCCACATTGTGTCCCAGAAGTGCCAATCTGCGCAACGGCTCTGAGGATTATTTATTAATTTATCGTCCTTTATTTAGCCAGGAAATGTCCCATTGAGTTTCAGAAACTATTTTCCAAGGGAGTCCTGGATTATCACCTATAGGGCATGTTGTGATCTGTGGGGGAAACTGGAGCGCCCAGAGAAAACCCACATATGCATGGGGAGAACGTGCAACTCCGCGCAGAAAGGCCA
Organism: Callopanchax toddi; assembly: GCA_006937965.1. Lineage (NCBI taxonomy): Eukaryota > Metazoa > Chordata > Actinopteri > Cyprinodontiformes > Nothobranchiidae > Callopanchax > Callopanchax toddi. Next base: position 260,528 of record SSNR01000040.1, on the reverse strand, counting down.
CAGCTGGGATTTGAACCTGCGACCTTCTTGCTGCAAGGCAACAGTGCTAACAGCTGTGCCACCATGCAGCCCAGGATGAGCCACAGTGGTAATTTGACACTTGATTGTGGCTGAGACATACGTCATGACTGTGTGGAGTACTTTACGACACATCACGACAATACTGCTAGTGGAGCAGAACAAAAACATAGACGAGGAGAGTTTTATTGATTCCTTTTTCATTGTTTATTTCATTCAAGAATTTAAAGCGAGTCACACAGAACACATCGGTAGTTCTGACCACGTACAGACAAGAGATGCACTTCATGCTCCAGATTTTTGGTGTTCTCAGTTCCCGTGAGGTGATGTGAGTATCGTGCTATCAGGCAGATAACACTTAACGCTGTGAGACCAGAAGATGCACCAAATAAGCGACACGGCGCGGTCGCTTCTGATGGGACACAGGCTTTATTGTGAAGAGTTTTTACAGGAAGTTACATCTTATTTGGGTGACAGGACACCAAAGGCAGCTGTAAAACCAAATAAACTTGTATTTTAGCAATTCTGTCATGTATATGCATAACCTGCAGTTACAACAGCATCCAAAATTATACGAGTTAAACTACTTTAACATGTGGGACAGATTCAGGAGAGGCTGGTGACCAAGTCTCAAAAGTTAACACAACTTGAGACATAATTAAAGACACTTTCTGACTAATTTGACAAGAACATTGGTTTGATAGTCGAACAGATAGGACTTTATACTAAATGCTGTGCATAAAAATAAAAATGTTAAATTTTGCATATTTTTTTTTTGCAATTTTGTGCCACCAACTTGTCACCAACAGCAGCCCAGTAAGAAGCTGGCGACATGTCGGTATTATAAAAGGTTACTTTAACAAGTACTTGTTTTGCTACTTAAATAGTTGGATCTTTAATTTCATGTAAAACTCAAATAGATGATTAAACTCATAAAAACATTTTATTGTGTAATCTGGAGCTGCTCCAGTAAAGCAAAGTGCTGCAGCTTCACTTTGTGATTCCTTCACATTTTCTGCTTCGGTGAACGTTAAACAATATTCGAAACGCTCGATGATCAGAGGATATCTCTAGAGGATATCTACAGGTTGCTCTGAGTAAAACGTCTGTGATTGTGCCCTGAGAGGAAACTAATATGACCAAATGGAAAAACAGTAATAGTGTTTACATCATCACAGTGGTATGAGGACAACACCTTTGAAGAGAGGCGGTCCAACCTTCAAAAGGAAGTCTGTGAGGAATGCAAATGTTTACTTGACGTTTTGATCTTTAAAGCCCCTCGATCAGATATGCAACCTTGGATAGGGATCTTCATTATGGCTGTTATTCCCTTTTAACTACAATAGCTCTCCAGGTAATGAGAAAACTCTCAGTAGTAAATTGGAGGACCCGTGTGGCAGCTATCATCTTTGTGATCTGGTTTATACGACAATAAAAAAGTCATAAACTTCAGGCCACCGTAGAAACTCTAACGCTTGAGCAATTACTTCACTGATATGGACATAATTCTGTTGTCTCGATTGTTGTCATGTCTTTACACGAAGCATGACTAAAGTAAGACCCCAGAAAAACAGGTGGATTATGGTTTTATATAGAAGCTCAATTTTGATTTAACCATTTCTAGAAGCAATCTATGGAAATAGATAGCAGCAAAAAAAAAAGATACGTCCCAGTAAGGTCACCTCAAGGTCAGACTGCAATGATCAGAGAAACCATAAATAAAAAAAACACTCCATCTCAGACTCTACAGGCCTCAGTCAGCAGGTTAAAGGTTACATTTGATGGCAGAACTTTAAAAATAAAAAGACTAAGCAGGTGGCTTGTTTGGAAGAGACGGCAGCACGGTTTAGTTTTGTAAAGTTGCGTCTGAATGAACCACAAGACCTCTAGCAAGTAGAGATGTTTACCCATAATGCACAGCATCTTGTCTGGTGAAGTAGCACAAACAGCTCACGCACGGTGGTGGAGGGCTGATGATTTGGGCTCCTTGCAGTATAAAGTCCACCATGAACTCCTCTGTAGGTCAAAGTGTTCTAGAGTCTGAGTCTAGATTGGACCATACTGGGCCATAAAGCTGGACAATGATCCCAAACACAGCAGCAGATCTACAACAAAACGACTGATAAATAAAAAAAATCAAGATGCTGCAAAGCTCCAGTCAGAGTCCAGACCAGAACTTGACTGAAACGCTGTGGTGGGATCATTTTATCAGGTCCTGATACGAAAAACCCTCAAACCGGAGGAGGTTGGACCTTCTTCTCGCGACACAGCGAGACTAAGATGAACAGTTTGCTGTCTCTGACATGAGGTCAACACGAAGACCAACAAATTAGCAAGCTCTAATCCGTTAAATTAGCGGTTAAGACGAAAACCATGACGTTCCACACACACACACACAAACAGAAATGCTAGCTAGGAGCCAAGCTTTCCTGGCAGTCTACATTATATTTTCTAATTTACATAATAAGAGAGTTTTTTTTTATTCCCAGAGATTAAAATCAAGTTTAATAATTTACAAGGAGGCTCGTAGCTTCCAGAAACGATTATGTCTGACTTCCCACAAATGGTTGTTTTCACAAAAACATGTCATTGTTGAGAGTCCCGCCTACCATCAGAAGCCCTCGGGCCGCCGCCGCCTCAGGTACGCGTCTCAGGTTAATGTTTGAATCTCGGTGTTGATCTTAAAAACATTCAGAGGTCCATCTTTAGGTGAGAGTCACGTGTTTCTAAGAGAGAAGAAATTCATCTGAATGTTTACACATTAAATGCTGCCATCACAAGGTCTCATCCCAAATTATGTGCAACAAAAGTAACGGAGTTGCTGTTGGATATTTTTCATGCCTTTAAATACCCAAAACCTCCTGTTGGGGAGAAATAAAACCTCATACAGAATAAAAATAATGATCCTTTATGTCAAACACACATACAAGTAGGAGATCATTAAGAGTGTTCCTCACAAATTGTGTAATTAAACTTCCCTAAAGCCTCCAAAAGACATTTTATGAAGGCCGAAGGTCCTAGTCTGCCTCAGTGAGTGCTGATGGTACAGTGTGGAGGCTGTGATAAAGGGCAGCTGCCAGCGATTTAATGAGGAAGCAGGGGATGTGGGGGCCCCCCCACCGCAACTCATCGCCACCTAATAGCACCACTAATCCCTGCAGAGATGGTGCTGTACACACAATTGGTCATCTCTTCATGTGGCAAAATATCCCAGCAACACTTTCTCACACCCGGCATTGCCAGTTAGCTGTTCACAATCACTCTGAAATGGTGCCTCTTTCAGGAAGGTTGACAGAAGAACGGATCTCTCTCTCTCTCTCTCTCTCAGGTGATTCCTCTGAAACGCGCTTGTTTCTTGCTAACACCGTAACTTCATCCACTTTAGAGCTGAAGACATTGTTTGCAGGTGTAAAGGGTTACAGGGTGCAAAGATGTGCCCATTATTTTTCTCTGCAAGCCTCCCTTGTGTATGACTGCTGTTGGCCACATGCTGCTAAACTGCAGGGCAATGAGCGCTCATGCTTCCACGGTTACGGCGTTAAGGGTGAGGACAGATCCATCAGCTTTTCGTGTTATTTAAAGCAGTCTTAATTGGCCCTGGGTGTGAAATGTGATCTATGAATTGCCGGTTCATTTGTTTTTCACAACACTGTGCTTTTATAAAGTGACCTGTTAGCTTTGAGAGGAATTGGGTCCCACATTTTCTTTCGTGATCTATTCAGCAGGAGCCTTATGCATATGTGCAGCTGTACTTTAGTCCACCCATCAAACAGAGCGAGGTTTGATAGGTGGTGTCGAGGGAGAAAGGTGGGCGATAATGTCTCTTTCTGCATGTTTAAGTTCATTTGTTTGTAAAATATCTAACGAAGCGCTGGGTGGATTTTAATGAAACTCTCAGAATATCTTCACTGGACTACAGCTGATACGCTCTTGGTGTTAAAATAGCCGTCAGAGCTAATCGACATTAGCAAACAAAACACTCGTTATAACCCTTAAACTCTCTGCGTGGCATCTTTATCTTTGTTTATCTATAAAATAGGCCTCTCCTCCTCCTGATAGGTTAATTTTTGTATGTTGCTTTGTATAAAAGCATCTGCAGAGCAAAAAGAGAAATACAAAATTACCGTAATGACACTAAAGTGCAGCTTCTTTTTGTAAAATGTTTGCCTACATTTCTTCCTTTTTCAATTTTTCCGATGTGGACAGCAGCAACCGATCTGTAATCTTTCAAGGAATGAGTCTCATTAGAAACCCTGAGCGAACATAACTCGCTGCCCGTGCACATCGCTCTCCAGCTCCACGCACACAGATGAACATATGGAAAGCGAATCGCGGGTGAAATCCAAAAGCGTGAAAATCCAAACCACACTCGACCAAAACGCATTCCACAGAGGAGTTTGCAGCACTCGCAGCGTCACAGATCAGGAAGGTAATGCGTCTAACAGGAACGTCAAGGCAGCTTGTAAAACATCTCAATATGTGAACACGAGTGCACGAATAACATGACTCATTTAGAGCATGTAGGACATTTCGTTCACAGCTGGGAGCTCGTCTTGTTTTCTTGTGGGGAGATACTTATTCCGCTCGTCTGGATAATAATTCACAGATTTACTGTCTCGCAGAAAACACCCATTCTATGACTTAAGTTGTTACTTTCTTCTCAGCGGGGCTCTGGAGAAGAGGAAACTATGATTCTTCGCCTCTCAGTATGTTTTTAGGAAATCACTTTGTCATGTTGGGGCACTTCCTCTATAGTTTAGGGGAATACACACATGTAGTGCTGCCCACCTGCCCAACACACACACACACACACTTACATTGACTATCCCTCTGTCTGTCTCGGATCCAGACGCTGTGCTCTGGGCACAGTCTGAGCTGCCAGCTGAGGCGAGAGCATTTCTCTGGCAAAGAGCAAAGAGGCCAGATGATACAGACAGAGGAGAGGGGATAATGCTCTCTTCTTTACGGGAAGCCTGCACTTACAGCCATTCAGCATGACAGACCCATAATGCACTTATAACCTCGACTTGAATGAAGAACACAGTCTGGGTGACGTTTTATGCTCCAACTTTTGTCTTGCACCTGCTCCGGGAAAAGTGTGCTTCTGACTCTGACACTGTTATTAATTTCAGCAGCATATTTGTTCTGCTTTAACAGCTGATAAAGTTCTGCCTTGAATCCTCGCAGTAATAAATTACTGCCTATGAGAATTGCTTATGATGATGTGGAGACAGAACCCCTCTGCTCTGAATCTCAGTGTTTTATGGTGCAAAGAAAGAGCGGACTGTTAGTCGTTCTGCCTTTATTAGTTAATCAAAAGCTCTTGATGGCGCAAATGAATCTTAGTGAGCGAGGGAGGAAGACACGGGGCTAAAGAGGGCAAAACTCAAGGGGTGGTGCTGCATATTTCTCTCCCAGGAGGATTATTCAGGGTTTTGTTGAGTTGAGGCGGGAAATGCCAATCGGAAATTTATGACAGCGTAAAGGTTTTAGTTTGGTCAGTTTTTAAAGTGAGTAAAAACATTGAGAAGGAAGTTTTCCCCTCATTTCAAGATGTAAAAAACGTGAATTTATCAAGTTTTTCACATGTGAACCCATGAGATCTGTTCAAAGTTACACAGAAGACATGAGCAGAGCATGTGTTTTACGTGTTAATTTAGCATGTTTTTACACTTTATTTTTTCTTCATGTAAAGTTCCAATTGTTTTTTGTTCCAAATTCACATAAAAAAACATGTTTTTTTACATGCAGTTTATGTTGTTTTTGGAATTTTGAGAAAACAATAAGCAACTTTTTCTTTCTCTAGAATAAAGTTCTTAATAAAACGTTCAAATATCTTTATAATTAATACACAATGTTGGGGGCGGGGTCAAAATGTAAAAAAGGCAAGAAGTTCAGAAAAAATTAAAAATGTCTAAATATCAGGAAAAACCTTTAAAAAAATGTAAGGGTAGCTACAATCTAAATGTTAGAGAAAATGTTCAAATTTTACAACAAAGTCAAAATGCTGAAAAGTCTAAAGGTTTTCTAAAAGTTCCCAATAAATAGTTCAAATTGGGGGGGGGGGGAGTAAAAAGGTGACAAAAGTCAAACCATATTGGGGGGACTAAAAAGGAAAATTTCCCAAAATTTAACAAGTTCAGAAAAAATATTAAACTCTGCAAATATCAGGAAAAAATGTCCAAATGTTAAAAAAAAGGGAAAATGTGAAAACAAGTTGTAAATGTTACAAGAAAATCAAAATGTTAGGGAAAAGTTTACATTTTACAAGTCGAAATGCTGAGAAAAAGTCAAAACATTTGAAAAAGTAAAATTGTTGAGAAAAAAAATTAAATATAATCTCTTTATAGTCAAACTGTGAACCACTTCTCAAATTTTTCAAGATCCTATAGGCTTTTCTAAAGAGCAATAACAGTAATAAATAATAATAAATAATAAAAGTAGTAAATCGACTTTTATCTCAAAACTGGAAAACAAATTAAAAATCTTCCTCCTCATTGTTTTCTTCTGAGCAGCTTTAATGCTCCATCATAAATATTAAGGATGAGTATTTTGTATATTGGAGCCTAATTATCAAACATAAAAGACGTTTGACTCCACAGCTCCTTTGCACATGTGGCCTCCTGATTTTTTGCTTCATGCTGGTGAAAAGATAAATCTGTGTTGTCTTTATCTCGTGACGGAGAGCACATGTGATGAGCGCCGAGAGAAAACAGAAAAGGACTGGAGCTTTCGCAGCTATTGCCCCATCACCCCTGACAAATGGAGCAGCAGCAGAGAGGCCACTCTGAGTAAGTTTTAACTTTTGGCAGCCCCTCGCAGGTGTGGGTGATCTTTCATCCTCAGAGCACTCCTCCGCTGCCTTGGTGTCCTATCTCTGGCCTCCATCAAAAGTGAACGTGCTGCCCCAGGTTCAGATTAACTCCACACTGACAGACCAGAAGGCCTCCCTTCCTCCTGGCCCTTTCCACCTCGACTCACACATCTCCTGCGACGGGGGAAATTAGGGCCAGTTTAGCAGATCTTACAGGACCACTAAATATCGCCTCAGATCACTCGCTGATTGCCTGGCTCAATCCATTGTGTCCCTCCCACAGGCTCCACTCCCCTTCGCTTATCTTTGCCCACGGCCAAAAGCAGCTTCTCTGCTCTGCACACACACACACACACACACACACACACACACACACACACACACACACACACACACACACACACACACACACACACACACACACACACACACACACACAAACACACACACACACACACACAAACACACACACAATCCACCCTCCAGCTTGTCCTGAGAAAATATATAACTTATTGTGAGCAGCCTCTCAGCCGAGTCAATAGATAATATCAGCTTGGACCGCTCCCTTGTCACAATGTTTGCTTTCTGGTTTTCAAATACACTCAAAAGTTAATGTTTCTTTAAAATTTGGACTAAAAATGGTGGCTGGTTGTGTTCATGACAAACTGTAAGAGCTTTTTTATTGGTTATTATTCATCCCAGACTGGATTCTGTGGTAACGTGTTTACCCGGAGCACGCTGAGTTCTGTAGCCACCACTCTGAGGTAAATGAAGGAGAATTAGCAGTGAAGGATGGACAAATCCTGGTAATTATTGGGAGAAAATGCGTGCATTTATAAATCAGAACATACAAGATGTGCATTATGCAGCAATTACGGATGATCGGCCTTCCTATAGCAAACAGGTTAAACGTCCGTGTTCGGGTGAGACCCATCATTTGTCTCTCCTTGTCAGTTTCCTGTTTTTCTGAGCAACTCCCTTGACCCGGCTGGCAGGCTGTTGGCCCTGAAGAGCACTTTCCCTTTCCTCATGCTGCTCCGGGCCCAAAGGGAAGAAAGAGTGAGGAGTGGATGTGGAGCTGGAGGTGGGAGGAGGGTTGTCTAACTTAATGTGACCCACTGCTCAGGTCAGTGAGCCGCTTACGGGGTCTGTCCAAACATAGGAGCTGGTTTTACTAAAGAAGTGCACATTTAATGCAACGCTTTACTTAAAGGGACACTTAGAAGTGTGTTTCTGTGCAGCTGTGTGTTGTAGTAATCCACAAGACTTATGGGAAAATACTCTGTGAACCGATGTCAACCAACAGTCAGACATGGTGGTGGCAGTGTGATGGTCTGGGGCTGCAGGCCCTGGACTGGACCACTTGCTGTGACTGATGGAATCACCAATCGAGTCCAACAGAAGCGTTAGCTACATAAAGGAACCATTAGAGGTAAAAGGGTTTCTTTTATTCCAAATATCTCAGCTGACTGGTCACATGTGGACCGTTTTGGTTCTGTCACTGTGTCCCTCTGCAGCTCAGACTACTCCACCTCTTTGGTCCTTCCCTAAATCACACAGAGAGTGAAAGAAGGCGTCTGAGGCCCAGCTGGAAGCCACCCAGCAGCCCTCTCCTCGTCTTCACCCTGAAAACCTGCCTCTGTATGTGGCCAGAAACTTCTCACAAGTTGTTTCGCTGAAATCTGTGAAGCAATTTGGCTGCAATTGCTTTGGTTCAGTGAGACGCATCAGCATTTGGTTTGGGCCTTACCCAGGGTGCACTCCTCCTATGACAAAGGCGCTCTACAATGCATCCAGCTGTGTGTACTTAACTCTTTCTCTTGACATATTTTCACCAAAAAGCTCAGCCCTGATCTAATCACGATGCTGCGGAGAGAACAATCCGAGCAGGGGCCTGGGTGTGTGTGTGTGTGGGTGTGTGTGTGTGTGTTTGTGGCGCACAGACTGGAGCAGTTTGAGAGTTTACTCTGCTGTTTGGGTATCACATGATCTAAGGAGGAATGTAGAAATCAGCCAGATTTATTATTCCAGTGTGACTGAGTGTTCTCAAAGGCCAAAGACAGGGATGTTTCTTCTTCTTGCTCCAGGAGGCGTTTAAGGTATCTTTGAAGTAGCTGTAAGACTTTTCGGGGGCACTAAACGGCCTTCATTCTAGGAAGACAAGATGCATCGCGCTCTTCAGAAGTGTGTAGTCATTTAGATTGAATTTTTATGAGCGCCCCGAGGCAACCGTCCCAAACAGACTTAAGGTTCTTTGCTCGTACGAAGGCTGGTGTTAAGACCTCGCACAGGAAAGAAAGGAATTCGGATCGTCTGTTTTTAGCAGCTCTCAAACTAGAACTCGGGTTAGACGTGGTAAAAGGTTCTGTTTGTGACTGTAAACAGTGGCTCTAATTTACTGTAATGGTTCTAAACCTCTGAGAGATGCAATGGCCAGTCTCAGTAGTTTAATTATCTGCCTAATTTATATTAACACTTGCTCTCCTCTCAGGGATAATTATGTGTCTTGTGTGCGGCTGAGCTTAATAAGGTTAACTTGAGTCTTTAATGGGAGTTCGGTCACCTTAAAGAGGAGGAAAAGTTGTTTTTCTCCCGTACAGATAATGACCAGTAAGGCTTTTTGAAATCCCGGCGGAGCGCCTTGGTACCACAAACCGACTCTCAGTGGTAACAGCGAGGAGAGAAGGTGGGCAATTATAGTTCTGGTTGAGAGGCGGGTGGTTTACGAGGCGAAAACCTCCTCCGAGCTGACCGGTTGGAGATAAAAATCAAAGAATGTTCCTATCAGATCGGTGCAACCTCGCTATCACTCACCGTGTTGCCTCTGCGTTGACATTTTCAGGAAATCTCGGCTCTTTCGCCAGCCGCGAGTCGCCGTGCACTGAAGTGAATCATGTTTAGCAGGTATTAATAAGGCTGATAAGAGCTCTAGCTTGCTTCTTGATATCATCTGAATTCCTAAAGTCCTGTGATCACACTCCGTTTCCCTCTCGGTTCATACGTGATATATAATTCACCCCCAATACAAAAGACTGCTTTTTTTTTCCCCTCAACATAAAGGTTTATTTGCTGCACCCCTCCTGTTTCTAGCTCAGCTGTTTTTGCTGCAGGTCAGGGAAGAAAACTATCTTATCTGTAACTAGGGGGATTTATTAGTGTGAAAAAGATAATTGCTATTCATAGGCCACTTGGGGCTGATTTACGACCACTAATATTTAGGATACCTTGAGCCGTTTATCCAGCTTCTTTTTCTTTTCTTTTTTTTTTTCATCTGCAGCCCTGCCCGCAGCGTGGAGGAAAGAGAGGTCATGTCGGACGATGAGGGATGTGCAGAGCAACGCCCCCACTCAGAGCAATTTGCCTGAAAACTAATGCATGAGGAAGTACATGAAAAGGCCTCATCCACGTAGGTCTGCCTGGAGCCGACATAAACACCTGTTCTTCTTAATCTGTAACGAGTCTGCAGCCACGATCGGTCTAAACCTCCTGAGGAATCCAAAAAAAACAACAAACAACATTTATTTTATTGTCTTAAAGGAAGAAATACCTGGAACGGCCTTGTTTTCTGCTTTCCTTCAGATTAAAGGTCGTCATGTTGATGAAACGACCCGATTCACAGGTAGATTTATTTAGTTTAACTTGGTTTGAGGTGAAACAGGAAATGAAGAGTGTGTGCTGATCCTCCAGGTGGCAGTGGGGGCTTCATCAAAACTGCTCAGATGTGAGGTCACGGGTTCAAAAGCCAGGTGTTGTGCCTTACAGCAGGACACATCCTGGTCTTTTACTACGAGAATCGTTTCAGAGAGGAAACAGTTAACCCAAAACAAAAGCTGGAACAAGGTATTTTGTCGTTTTGATGCACAAACTATTCATTTTTCTTTTATTTTCCTCACAAAATCCATAAATCTGCATGAGATTACCTCAAATTTTCTACACCTGAACGGTTTTCCATTTTATTTTAGTGGATACGTTTAATTGTAGATTATTATCACGTTTAATTTTCAATTGAAAAGAGCCAATCGGTTGATGCAAAGCAAAGAAAAGCAGGCCCGAGAACACTCCCCTCGTTTTTCCACCTCAGTGATTTAATTTCTCCTGCTCGTAACGTGTCACTTTGTCTGGAAACGTATGCATCCTGCATATTGCGACTCTTAATAATGCTAATCTTTTTGACAGAGGACAAATCTCATGGAGGGATAATCTGAGATAAATATAGTTAATTGAGGCCAGGTGAACTTTCTTTATCAGCGGCACAGTCAACCAATCTGAAGTTAATGTGATAATTAAAATGGAGATGTCTTCAACGAGAACAGAGCGTGGTCCTGTCCTGCAGCCATTTGCCTCAAATAATCTGATTTCACAACACATCAGAAATCTGTGGCAAATTAGTCGGGTTGGAGATGCAGCGATACGTCCTATAGAGACGGCTAAACATGATCTGAGAGCCACGAGCACGAAGGACGTCTTCCAGAGGTTTTTCCTCGACTACCTTCTGCTCTTTAATGACGCTGCAAATGTTCATATAGTAATGCATCGTCTCCCTGTTCCTATACTGAGCCCGACCACCAGTAACACCCCTGAGGAACGTCGTCCTAATTACTCACTCTGCTTGACAGAATCTCGTTAATTACAAACTTCATTAGCCTGCAGGACTTTGTTTTTCTTCAATAAAGGAGTGAGCAGGGGACAGCTGGGGTCAAGGTGCATCGGAGGCAAGGTATATGTGCTTTAGCACCTTAGTCCTCCACACTTTTTTATTATTTTTTTTTCTAAAGATGTTAAGACCTTAGTCAGAGGTTTAATTAGATTCATGGTGAGAATCAGACACCTTTTAAGCAGCCTCTGGAGTCCTCCTAAAAGGACAGCGAGATCCAGGGTAGGAGAATCTAATTGACCTACTGCTGCCTTTCATGTGTGAAGTGCTCTGATTCGCCATGTCTTCACCTCCAAATACAAAACAGCCTGCAGCACTTGTGCACCCTGCTACCATTACACCTCGCTCATGAACACAAAGGAGGGACGGTCAGTGGTGGGGGGTCACAAACAAGAGACCATTAAGGAGAGCAGAGCATCATGGCAGGAACGTAGCCTTAAAAACAGATGATATGGACAATAATTAACACAATATTTGTTCCAGTTTCTAAACAAGCATCTGTTTTACAGACTAAAACCCTGTGACAGTTATTTGTTTTACAAAATTCTAATTTTTCAGATTTTACTTTTCTGAATTCTGATTTTTTTTTTTTTCACTCAAGAGTGCATTATTATATTGTTGATTACTAAAACTTTTAAATGTCAAAATAAAAATATCAAAACATACATGATTAGACCAGTCTTTTTTTTTTAAATACAGCAAATAAAAAGTTTCAGTTCAGCAGAACACTCATTACTTTATTAAATGCAATATAAATATAAAATATATAAAAATGTTAAAAATCTGCCTAAAAATCATTACATTTAAAATATTCCAGCTGTTTTTTGCAAATCACTTCACAAAACGTTCATGTTTCAAATGAGAGGAAATAAACCATTTCCTTATAAAAAACCCTTCACATGAAACCATATTTGTTACATAAAATATAGTTTTAAAACATTATTTTATTGACTTTTTTCCATTTTTTTTTTATTTTCACCTAAACAGGTGTGTTATTATAATAAATATCTCATTCTGCTCATAGTCTGATGTTTTCACGTGGAAGTTAGCTAGATGAAGCTAACACCAGCTCACTTCCTGTTTGCGTTGACGTGTTTTCTTGTGGAACTGGATGATCACATGTTCTCCAAACTTAAAGGCTTTGTTTGAACGTTGTTCAGCTTTAAACATTGTGTTTTAGTTAAATGTGGTGCTGCAGCCTCGGGTCTCCATGTGTACTCTCACCTCTGCACTTCCTTGCCTGTTTCCTCCTGTCTCACACACAAACACACACAGAGGCTTTTATAAAACTTTAAAATCTAAATCATCATCATCATCATGCTGAGCTGTGTTTCTGCACTGTTGCTTTGCAGGAACGAGGTTGTGGGTTTGTTTCCCGGCTCTGCAGCCTCTCTGCGTGGAGTTGGCATGTTCTCCCCATGCTTGAGTGGGTTCTCTGGGTGGTTTCCTCCCACAGACCAAAAACATGCATGTTAGCTCAAATGGTGACTTAAAAATTGTGCATATGTGTGAGTGGGTTTTTGTCTTGCTCGTCTCGGTGGCCCTGTGATGGACCACCAGCGCCCTGCAACCCTCACTGGGGATGAAGCAGTTCAAGGTGGATGAATTTCTTGGATTGTATCTCCTAAATAGGCCTGATATTAGGCATGTGTATTATAATCTATACATATTCTTTTTAAATGTGAACTCTGGATATTTTGAGTTTTATATAATCAGAGAACTTATGCAACAAATTTTTGTTTCTTTCAAGACAAAGCTTAGTGGTATTCCAAGTATCCTGCAGAGGGACATCTTATTTTAGTGTTTCTGGTGTGTTTTGAGCTGAAGAGGAGAAATAAATTTAATATTTTGATCTCAAATTGTGTTAAATAATCCTTTCAGTGTTGACCAAAATGATCATGATTTTAAAAAATAATAATCAAGCAGCCTGAGAATAAAGACAGAGAATCTTCTGTGCCAAAACTTTTAAAAACAAACAGGATTTTAAAGGAATTCCATATTTAACAGGAAGCCAGTGAATGATCAGATATAATCCTGCTGTAACTGATGAAGACATCTTATTTTCCATCAGGGTGCAGGAGTAGAACATTATGAGTAAATGATCAGCAGGTTTAATTTGGGTTAGTTTCTCTGTGGAGCTGCTAAGTTGTTCATTTGCCTGTAATAGATGTCCCAGCCTGAATTACTGCTACTAATCATTTACGCTTCCCGTCAAGCAGGACTCTCAAGGCAGCCGCTCGCTGAAAGCCCCACGTTCCTGCTCAGATCAAATAACTAAACACCTTCTGCTCTCCTTCTTCATTGTTTAAACATGTCAGCGTTTAGATGTCAGACACTTCAGCGTACTGTATATCTCCTCATAACACATTTCAAACATATGGCTGCAGCGTTTTTACTGCAGGGAATTCAGGAACATCTGCCGCCGGTGGAAAAGAGCGAGAAACGTACACCTTCTTTTCCATTTTACAACTTCATATTCTTCACATTACTTTCATGTTTTCTATCAAGCTGGCGATTAGTCACAGCTTAAGTTGCAGCCTCAAAGCTCATGATACAAAACCACTTCTGCGGTGGGTGTTTGTGCTCATCATACAGTCAGCCGAGGACATTCAATTACTTGAAACAAGCCCACAGACTATTTGGTTTAACTGCATTTTTCCACTAATAAAAAAAACAAAAAAACAACAGAGAATACCTACCATTCTCCCACAAATACATGAAACACACTGAATCCCCACAGAGAATATAATGTGTGAATATTAGTTATGTTCAAATCAACTTCAGGAGGGGGGGGGGGGGGGGGGGGGGGGGGGGGCGATTTGACAGCACCGACCAGAGAGCTGGCTCAGATTTAAAGTGGTTACACAAATTGATTCAGTGTCAAACAAAATGCGAATTAGAGCCGCCGTAAGTTTGGATCAACATTCATAAAGATGTTGATACGGAGCAGCTGTAACTTCATAAATTAACTCAAGTGTCAAACAGAAATCCATTTGTTGTGTGAAATGGAAGCAGCCTCCTGAATCAGGCTTCAGCCTTACGTACATTTAACATTTAAAGGCACACTAAGTAACTTTTTCATATTTTAAAATCTTTTTCTTGAGCCAGTATGTGTTAATATGACCCACAGCACAGCAGGGGGAGCGGGAAAACAGTTCGTTTTTATGACAGTGATCTAAAACAGACACTAGGGGGTGCTAAAAACAAGCCAGTATTGCCTAGTGTGCCTTTAAGGATTTAAACTAAGAGAAGCTGGGGAAAGAAGAGACCGGATTTTCAAAACTTCAAGAAAGATTTTCATTTAGGAAAACTAGAAAATGTTTTTTAATTTATGAACAGATGTTATTTCTTGCATTAAAATAATTAATGTTGCAAATACCCCAGGCTGTTAGCTGTTAGCTCCGCCAGTAGAAACCTCATTCAGAGTTTAAACAGGTAACAGGATGGTGACGTTAGCATTAGCTTTGTGTTATCTTTTACTTTTTCTACACTATCACAGTTTAAGTTTTACGATTTTTGGAGATTTTCCACAGAATGTGCGACAGTCAGCTGATGATGTCACACTCTAACTTTTGAAAAGTCTAAAATGATCAAATATTTTTACAAACAAACAGTTCTTTCTCCTACAGCCTGTTAGAACAAATACAAATTATACATCAAAACGTCTTTCACGCCGTGTCTCTCACTGCTGTACGACTTAAGGGTTTTCTCTCAAATTCCCTCAGCGTAGACAGAGTTTACACCCGGGCTCTAAAAGTTACATATTCTCCTCAAAATTGGAAGAGAAGGGTCTTTTTAACTCGCTATATTTCCTACATTCAACACCTCAGAAGAATAAAAATGTACACACATGATCATCAGGGCCTTCTGTCACTCAAAGGTTAGAATTCAGGGCCTCTGTTAAAACTCCTTTAACTCAGTTCGCTTCTCATCCCTACTGTCGGGTAGGTGTCTGGTTACCATGGTGACCTTAATGAACCACTTGCAACAGTATAAACAGTTCTAGATTGTAGTTCTCATTATGCTTCTTATGCAGTTTATTTGTATTCATTATAAAGTTGAATTTAGAACTTAAGGCCGTGCATTCATTTTCTTTAGGAATGTTTTGATTTATGCACCCTAGGAAAAAAAGACAGGGGGAAGAAACATAGGAAATGAAAGTGAGTAGTCTATTTTCAGTTCATTTCACAGACATTTGTGTTAAAATAAAGACTAAGAAAAGCAGCTCCCTAAAACAAGCTGCTGCACTTCCCTCTCTACACTCCTCTGTCAGGCTCAGCTGGAGGAAACCTGGTATTTTCCATCACCCAGAGCCAGATTTTGCTGCCCCCCGGCCACCAAGAGGGGGAGACACTGTGAAGCTCAGATGGGTGCAAAGCAGGGTCAGGGGAACAGGTGTCCACAATTTCACCTTTCTGCAGTTCTGATTCATAATAGAGGAAAGAGCAGAGTGGAAGTCTGGTTTGTGATATGAGTTATAATGTGAGCATATCCTGCCACTAACACCACCGTGTTGGTAGTTTAAACAGGAGGAGGTGGTCCTGCAAAAGCAGCTTATAAAACCTGCTGTTGTTTGTAAAAAATGCCATTTATATGATGACTCGAGCAAACAGATCAGTGATGATGACGAGGGAGGGGACTCGCAGGTCAAGAGACACAAAAAAATGTCAGCCGGCACATGTTATATATTTAGTGAGGCCTTTGTTTGTTTTATTTAGGGAGCGAATTGAGGATTTTCCAAACTGCAAGGCCCCTGAGGTATTTTATCAGGTGTACAGTCCACCATATGCTGCACATTATTGTGCAGAGGGGAATTCTTGTTGCTGATACAACCTATAAAATGTTTAGAGGTTGGAACTTCAGAGGACGGGGCGTCAACATTCACTCCATTCTAACAGTTATTTGCAAATGAAACTGGAGCAAATAATAGTCCAAAATGCTGCCGTGTCAGTAAAGATAATAAAGGATCTCTGTTTGCTGTGCTTCATAGATAATGAATGCAGTGATGCTTATAATTACAGGAGGAAAGGTCTCTGAGCCTTTAAACCCAACAGAAAATGACAGAAAAGTTCAAAATGCAATGAAAAATTATAGCTTTTCATTTAAAAAGAACAAGAAAGAGAGAGATGTTTGGTCCAGTGGATCTTCATCCTGCTGTCTTTTGTTTTTGTTTCAGTTCAAAATAAAAACTGATTCAAATAAAAGAGCTAAAAAACAAAAATATGTCGCAGTAAAAGCTTTAGTGTTCTCTTATCTTTGCATCCAGACTTTCTTCTACTTCTTCAAAGACCTGATGGTTCTCCAGGATTTCTGAAATACTTTTTTTTTTTTTTTTTTTTACTTTGGTTGCTTTTTTGTTGTTGTTGTTTATTTCCTGTCCAGTCCTTCTAACTCATCATGACAATAGAGGACAAAAAAGGAAGAAAATAATCATATAATATATTTATAATCATAATATTCAATAAAGACCTGAAACAGCATCCATCATGTGTTAGTTGATCTTTGGAAATTACTTGTTTCTCTTTGCCAAACTTTGCTATCTTTGATATTTTAGCTGTGTTTTTGTGACAGGTTGCTGATAAATATCATACAGCTCTAATATCAAACTGTGTTCATCTCTTGAATTTAGGGCTATTTTTATGTCTAAAAGATTCATAGGATACATTTCAATGGCTTAATAAACAACAAATGAACATTATTCTAGTAGAAGGAGTGAAACTAAAGTTTAAAAAACAAGAACTGCTGATCAAGACTCATTAATAACATTATAAATGGCTTCTTGAAAAAAAAAATAAGAAAAAATCTTATAAATGGTTGTAAAGTTAGACAAACAACAGAATTTGAGCTAAAAATATCAGAAATCATCTAAAAATAAAAGCATATTTGGTTTTGTCAAGTGAAGTCTGAGCATAAATAAAAAGACTTTAGTATATATTCTTATTGTCATCAAGCCTAAATATGATTTATATTTCAATATGAATGCAACTCTTTCAATGAGCAGGATAGAAGACAAAAAGTAGAGAAAGGATGAGGAGAGGAAACGACACAGAAAAGAATCAAATCTGTGAAACAAGAAGCACAGAAACTCTGAGATGATTAAAAAAAACCTGAATCTCAATTCAACAAGACAAACGATGACTAAGCAGAATGAGAGCTCTGATTGTTCATTTTGTTATGTTGAATTAAAGGCCTGTTGGCAAATAACAGCATCTTAGATTCAAACCTAAATTAATAATTAACATATATTTTCAAAATAAAAGTCTCTGATGCAGCAAAGTTACCAACTAATTACATAAATAAATTATTAAATCTAATGAAAACATTTTAGGTTTAGTTGTATCTTTTGGTTTGAAAAGAGGAAGTTTTCTTCTGTCCCGTAGCTGAAAGCAAGCCTCCTAACCTGCTGGTTTGATTTTCAGTTTTAGTTTTTTTTCTAAGCTTAAACACAGATTATTTAATGTTAGCTATTGTTAGCAGCAAATGATGGAGTGAGCTTTACTTTCTGATTTTTAGCTGTTAGTTTGGTGCAGCTGCATAAAAGAAGAGCTGCAGCAGCTCAAGCGTAAACATGCGCCCTCTTGTGGAAGGTATGGGTACTGCATCACTTGCACCTGTCTTGTTAACACCAGATATTTGGTGTCATTCCATAAACAAATTAGGACTGTCCTGAAAAGTTTATTTACAACTTGCTTTGTCTCCATTTGTTCACGGTTCTTCAACATTTTATTGCTCTCCAATACCTCCCAAAAATGTCTCCCGTTGCTCATTTCTGACTCACGTAAGCTAAACTGTGAACGGTTACGCCAGCATCTCTCTTGCAAGCATCATTTGTGAGAAAGTCTCCATTTGTTTGCACAAGTCTCAGTGTCTTGCTGTGGTGTCATAGCGTGATTTTAAAAGATTAAAAGCCACATGTCCTTGCAAAATAGCTTGAAGACGTCTGGACTCCTGAATTTAGTTCCCATGAGTCCTATAACATTCGTGAAATGGGATGACCCTGAGAGGCGTTGGAGACCAAATTGCAAATGAAATGAAGACAAATCACCCAAAAATTGGGATGTAAATAAGACATTTTGTGACTAAAATATGAAACTATTTGCACCACAGTCACACAACTTGTGTTTTTGATTGGTCAGCGGTCTTCAGTCTCTTTAGCATCACATACTGGTTTTCTACTTTTCCACAGACACATCACACGCTTCACAAAATCAACAAACATCTCAAATAAAGCCTGTCAGGCTGTAATATTAATTTTTTAAATCAGAATCTTTCAGACCATATTTAAAAAAACTGAACTTTATACTGTAAATGATCCAGACCGGCCCACGGCCCAGTGGTTGGAGACCTCCGTCCCACGTGACCTGACCTTCACTTGTTGGAGAAGTTTTATTTTCTTATTCAACTCAAACTGAAATTTTCCTTCATATTTCCAAGAGCACAGTAAAACCCTGCTTTAACAATTTGATTCTTGTGATGCATTGTGGGTATTTTCTGCCAGCATGCATTCATTTGCTTATGTCCGATCAATAAGACTAAATAAAAAAGTGCACCAGTGTCACTAAAGGCGCGTTCACGTGAGCGCACTTGCGCCTCAAACCCCGGAACAGGAAATTCTGCAAAACGGATAAAACTGACTAGAAAATCACACAAATCGTATAAAAACATGATTAATATTTACTATTATTTATTTTTAGCTTATAATTTTTCCAGGCGGCAGGTGCCTCGTTTGCGTCAGACTGCAGAAATCAAGCGGAAAACTTTGCACCGTTTATTGGTGCGCGTCTACACGCTGTATTACTGCTCCGAATAAACACCTTTCTCTGTTTTCATTTGATTCGTGATTTTTATTTTTTCGTCCACCAGAAATCAAAATGTTTATTCCAAGTCGTGTCTTTGAACGCACCACGCGCCCCGGCTCCTCCAAATGTCTTCTAATCCACAACAGGACGGAAATAATTGATATGGTAATTGGTCATTATAGTCGTGTCCATTTATCTCCACGAGGCCGGAGGACCTGCTGGATTCTCTCCTTTCACGGATCCATTTCAGAGGCAGTTTGTGGAACAGGCCGGATCAGGTTAGTGGTGACAGGCCCGTTCCGCAGGTGCCACCTCGCAGACTTTTGTTGTCCCCCTGATGAGCTGCTGCCTGGAATCCGCCCAGAAAGGCTCCCTCCACAGATCGCATGTTGACAAACTATCCTAAAGCCACCCGCTTTCAAAAGCCACTTCTCCCATCTTTAACGATGTCACTTCGATCAATTATTGACTTTGCGCTCCAATACGAGCCCTGTCTTCTCCCTCGGCTACTATTCACATTACTAGTGTCGGCGGGCCTAATTATACCTACTAATTGCAGATTAGAGGTTTTGGGTCAGTGGGGTCACCTGATAGGACTCTTTTCAGTGGAGGATAATCATTTTAGACTCGATGTTTAATGCAGGCGGACTTCTTTCGTCTCCAACCAGCTCGGTTGTGCGTAATTAACGAATATTAGAAATATTCCAGATGCTGTGATGATTTGTCGGTTCTTATTGGGCCGCGCGGAGCTGGAGTTTAGATAAGCGGGTCACCAAAGGTCCCCAGAGTTGACCTTTGGCCCGCAGTACAAGCATGGGAGAGGGGTCGGATCTGTGAGGGCCCACGACGCGCAGTCCTCCTGTTTGAAGCAATTATTAGACCTTAAAGTCTCAATTTGATGGAGTTTTAAAAAAAGAAAATGAATATGATTGAAGGATGCGCTGTTTGCCTTGGATTTTGCGCATTTTTTTGTTTGTTTTGTTTTGGCGCAAAACCATTTTCCCCCCTCATTTATTTAGAATTTAAACATTTTGTCGTTTTGCTCTAATACACGCTTTAACTTATAAAAACTATTTTTTGCAAAAATGTGAAGGCGTTTGAATAAAATGCGAAACATTATTAGACTCATATTTCCGCAGGAATTATTTTTAAAAAGCAAATGAAATGTTTTAAAACTTGCGCCTTTTTTTTACTCGATCTGGACGTGAAGGGGTTAAAATAAGACGTGTTTTCACTTCGATTAATTCAAACGTTGAATTCTAAATTTGTAAAACGTTTCTGCAAAAACAAAAAGTTTCTACATTTTAATCATTTTCTGCAACGTCTTTAATCAAACGCAATATATTGTGCTACAAGCCTCATGCGTCCAAACACAAGGTGCATGTGTGTGTGCGCGTGTGCGTGTGTGTGCAAATTTGTTCGCGGCGGATCAAGGCTTACCGCCTCCACTGCACTTTCTTTATCTTAATTCCAACTTGAAAAGATATAATTATCTAGTTTGAACAGGACTGCTATCAAATCCTGCTTTATAGGCAGGGTGGGGAGAAGCTCGAGTGGATTGTGGAGCTCTGAGCTGCTCGGTGTTGCCTGAGATAGGAGTAATGAAGTTGTGGAGTCCGGAGATACAAAGGGCATTAACCTCATTAGCATGAAACCTTTTCTTCTAACTATTGTGGGACCCTTTCAGGCCTCTAATCCCCCCGATTTCAAAGCTGGGTTTGTAATAAAGCTTTTATTGTTTTATTTTATTTTTATTTCTATTTTTTCCCCTCTAAAATACTCTATTTCGTTTTTTATATCATTTATTGACTGATTGGGTGTTTTAGGAAACAATTAAATGAACAAAAACAGATTATATTTTTAATTTTCTTATTTTTAAAGATAATTTAGCTTCTTTTTAAATCTGTAAATATTTTTTCCAGAACGCTCCTGTTTGATGGAGCCCACAAGACAAGATTTTAAACAAAGATCCCATTTTGCGGCGCATTGCAACCTCCTCTTATCGCGTCGTGAGGGGTAGTCAGATTGTACTAAATTATGTCCAACCAAGCCCCCTCGGATCCGTGGATTAAGAGATTAAAGTGGACCACTGGGCAATGCCTCCTCCTCCCCCTCCTCCCTCTTTTCTCTCTCTCTCTCTCTCTCTCTCTCTCTTTCTCCCCCCTCATATTACTCGCATGATAATTGCCCAAACTGATTTGCACTTCAACAAAAAGCTTGCATAGTGGCCTCTTTGTAGCCGGAGCGCTGCAGACGCTGCAGCCTCCTTAAAAAAATTAAAGCAGTAAGACCAGAAAAGAAAAAAAAAACACCCGGAAAGGAACTGTTTTACTGCCTGTTTTTTTTTTTTAAACTGCAGATTTCTTTTAAAAAGTAATAATTCCTCATTTAGACAAAAAGATGAAAAAACTTTCATCCTCGCATCTTAAAAAATTTTTTAAATGTGTTTGAGCCAAACTTGACTGTATCTAAAATAAATCAGGGAAAATACCCGGATGGTCTGGAGCTTCTAAGAAGAAAACTTCAAAAAATTCTGAATCATTTCAACAAAATCAGGCCAAATTTTTTTTTATTCAAATGAGGAACTGTTTCTAAAAAAAAAAATGTTTCAACTTCTTCAAATTGTTCAGCAAAAATATCCAAACTCTTCTCAAATCCCGCCTCCTTCCATCCGCCCTACAATCAAGAGCTCGTGCTATCACTGCGCGCATATTGATAAAACTTTATTGACAAAATATTGACAATTACATACTTCTTTGAAGTATATTTTGTGTTAAAATTGTAGCAAACTTAACACAAACACAAACAGTATTTACATTCTCTAAAAGAGGGTTTTAACAGAAGTGTTTTCTGTACATGGAATACGTTCAGTGCCTGAAGTTTTTGTTTTTTATTTGTATTTTTTTGTCAGTTCTTTAGTGTTTAAAGTCCTTCAGTAACTTTCTCCGGAGGGTCAAAGTGGATCAGAGCCACTTAAAGCTTTGGGTTAAAGGAAAAGTCCTGATGCCTTTGAATCTGTGGTCTGAGACACATTTTAGTTTTAAAAAATGAAAATAAAAAGAATCCCCCTTATTAAAATTCATTGTTGTTGTCTTTTCTTTTAAAAAAAAACACTATAACGCAGCACCGCTACTTCATATGTTTTCACAATCACTTTTACACGAGAATCATTAAGTAAAAACTGCACACTTTGTAAAAAATGACCCCAAAAAGCGACATCTGTCAGTTTGAAAACGACAAAAAGAAGATTGGATTCTTGTTTCTTTTCAAAATAAAAGCATTATTCAGGAAAATACATCATGCAATTAAAAATTTACCCAAAAAATTTAAAAAATTAAAAATGTTTGGGGGGTTTTTGGATATTGATTTAAAAAAAAAAAACAAATGAGAGAAAAAACTTCTGAAGTGCAAAATATGGATCGGAGAAAACAATAGAATTAGATGTGAGTGGATGTGGGTTCAGGTACCGAGACGCTGCGTTTCCTGGCTCGTTTGGACCGACGGACCCGCACGGTGCGGCAGAGACTCCCTCAGCCCGTCCTGACTTTGTCCCCTCTCATCCTTTAATCCAGTCCTCCTTCATCCAGACTGTTCGAGTCTTTTTTTTTTCTTTTTTTTTAATCGTCCGAAGTGACATCGATCTCCTCCGGACTCGCCTGTTTCGTCGCCAGTCTCCACCGGTTTATGTGATGCGATCCTTTCTTCTTCTGCTGAGACTCCGAACCCTCCTCCTCCAGCTTCTGCCGCTTGAACTTCGTCCTCCGGTTCTGAAACCAAACTTTTACCTGAGAAGGAAAAAAAGGGGGGGGGGGGTAAAGAAAAGAGGGCAAACGAAGCGGGGTTGGTCAGTGCGTAAAAACTGAGAATAAAACCCAACAAGATCACATATAAAATCAAAATATCCTAAATTATATCTACTAAATAATAACACTCTGATCATTAATATTATTTTATTTAATTTGTATCTAAATCAGGTGGATTCAACGTTCAAATAATGTTTATAAAACGCATAAAAATAGAATTCTGTAAAAACTTTAGAAAGTGTCAAACATTTTCTTAGTCAAAGAAGGATGTTCACACATTCTGCTAAATTGGATTTGTCAACAATCAGCACCGTGGGGAATTACCAACATCTAAATCGATAAATTATCCGTCCCTGCTTTGTCACTCTGCGGCCCTTTGAGCTCTTAAATGGCAACTGAGGTGCGTTTAATAAGCCTTCACTGGGCTAATTGGAGGAGGTGACGGTTCATTTCTCCCCTCAGCTCCTCCGAAAAGCCCCGCCGTCCAAAAGGAGCCGCGTTGGACAAAAGGTGCGGGTTCAAACAGCATCTTCAATATGCCACGGCACTTTGTTACAAGTCTATAACATTAAATGGTTAACTGGTTAATTTGCCCTCCATTTTGAAAAGGCCACCCCCTCCTTTATAAAAAAAAAGCCCCACTGTTCGATGAACAACACATTCTGCTCAGCAGAAACAAATTCTTTTAACTTTTTAAAGTTATTTTCCCAGCCTGATTTAAAAACAGCATTACGCACGGTGCCATGTTTAAAACACACACCACCTATCAGCTACACCACTAGGCAGACGAATTATTTTATTAGTACAAGTAACCACAACAATAATCTGCACATTTGGATCACTTCATGCGTAAAACCTCTCCAAAATGCGCCCAAAACGCGCAGCAAACCATGCCGAACGCAGCTCGTTCAGGTAAAAATTCCTGTTTTTTTTATTTTATTTTATTTAACAATAAATTGAACATTTCTCACCTGAGTTTCTGTGAGGCTAAGGCTGTGCGCGAGCTGCTTCCTCTCCGCTCCCACCACGTAATGGTTTTTCTCAAACGCGTGTTCGAGCCGCAGGAGTTGCGAGGGGGAAAAAGCCGTCCGGATTCTTTTGGGCTTTCTGGCCAACGCGTTGTGCAAAAGGAAGCTCTCCGGACTCGTTTCGTTGCCTGAAAACGGGCAGGAAACAGAAAAAAATACCTTAAAAATAAATAAATGGAGAAGGTTTGCATCACAAACAGGCCTGGACGCCAAATAGGAGACAATGGGGCGCACGAAGAGTGCGATGAGAATCTAAATAGAGCCTCTCATCATGAGAATAAGATGCATTTGTTTTTATTTATTTAGGAGAATTTATGTTGAAGTGAGAGACGAGAAAACTAATATCAGAGGAGTCAATTCATTATAATAAAAGTTCCTTTAAAATAACAACATCCTGTAGCTAAATAGGAAAACGTTACTTTGTTTGAAAAAATTATATCACTGGTCCAATAAACAGAAAATGAGTAATAATGGATCTAAATCCAGCTGAACGCAGGCAAAAAGCTAAAATGTGCCTCGTGTCCTGATGGAAGAACAACAAAGTCGAGAAATCGTTAAAAATATGAATGTTCTGTTTAAAGCCTAATGCGGTCAAATTGATACAAATGTTTCTTCAAAATAAAAAAGAAAACGTTTATTTTAAAAACTGAACTAAATAAAAACTTGACCCAGAATGAACTACCATGTCAGAATGTGTAGTGGTCATCTTTTAACCTCTGAGCAGACATTTTGGTTTATTTATTCCTTCTGGGTTTTTTTCTTTTCTATTATTATTATTATTATTATTCCAAAAAGAATAAATTCAGCAAATCATTTATATTTTTAACGAAATAATAATTTAAATTAAAGTCTGATTTTTTTCCTAGGCTGCCTCTAAAACATGTGCTTTTTATCTTCTTTGTAGTGGAAACAGAAGCGCCGCCGACGCGGCCGCTCGGCGCGTTTTGTGCGTAAAAATCCAACCGGAGCTCCTGCAGAACTCACCTTGAAATCTGTGACCCAAGTACCGATATCTGTGTAACAACCAGGGGTAGAACGTGGACGGGTCCCGCTGCTGGCTGGCGAACAGCGGGTGCGGACTGTGTGAGGAGGAAAGCGGGTGAGCGGCCAGCGCGTGCGGTGGGGCCACCGGATGCACCGGGACCGCGGAGTTCTGCGGGTGAGAGACCGCCTCGGCAAACACCAAGTCCGGGTTCGAGTAGACGCCCCTGCCGCCGGAGTGAAAGCCGTTGAGAAACGGGTTGATCTGTCCGGAGTTTGCATAGCTGAGAGCCGCCGGCCTGATGGGCTCCTCGGACCGGGACGCAGGAACCGGATTATCCTTCGCCACTAAAGATTCTATAGTAAAACACCGCTTGGGTGTGGGCTGGAACATGGTCTGATAGTCCAGATTTCCCAGTTTAGGTGGAAGTTGTAGTGGGCGTCGTTTGGAGGAAAATACTCCACAGTGAAGAAAAAAGTGGGAAAAGTTTGTGGGAACGCGCGTCGGAGCCGAGAAAAGCCGAAGTGGGGAAGCGCTCCTCTGCTCCCAGACTAATCCATGGATGTGATCGTTTTCCTCGCCGGGTTCGTGCAGGGAGATTTGTTAGTTCATGAGCCTAATTAGCGCTGCAGCCCCATAAACAGCTTCCTGTGCAGGCTGTAATGGCATGGTGATTGGTCGCTGCCGCCGCTGCCGCCGCCGCCGCCGCTGCTGCTGCTGCTGCTGCCTTAAGGTGGACGAGGAGGAAGACGCTTAAAAAGTGCGTCAATGAGGAAGCAGGGGCGCGGAGAGGAGAGGAGAGGCGGACTCGGACGCGCAACACGGAACGGATTCGTCCAGAGAGGAGGCCCCCCGTACGCGCGCATACATCACGCGCACACGCATATATATATATATATATCCAGGATATTTAACTCATTCATCCGAACTGGAGAAGCTCAAGTATCCTGGTTCTGGATCAGAAACTCACTGGAACAGATATCTGGACCCAGACTCGAGTTCTGATGTGAAATGATCATTTTGAAAACAAAATCCTGTTTACTAAAGTAATGCGCGCGCATCATAAACACCACTTTGTGTTAAATCTTCCCTCTTCTTCTCGGTTCCTCTATGATCATCCAAACTAACGGTCCTATAATAATCTGGATCAGGATGTCTGAGACCCGACCAGGCGCGACGCAAAGACTTTAAACACACAAAAACGCCCTGATGAGCTCCAGACGCGCAGGTGAGCGGTGTGTGTACCTGTGCGACTGGCACGAGGGCTGCCGCGCGCACCGGAGGCCTTCAGAGGAATAAAACACACCAAAACACACAGAATTCATTTATTTAACATGAAACAAAATAATGAAAAAATGCTGAAAGAGTTTGTATTTTTCTTCTAATATAAAAAATATTATTTAGTATTATTTTTTAAAATCTACTTGGGAAACAAGTGTGTGAATTTAATAGTGATAATAAAAATAATAAGATTTTTGGTGGAAAAAAATTTAAAGCCTATAATACAAAATAATGTAAACCATCAGAGCAGCAGCTGGTGTTCGTTTTATCCTCTAAAAATCCAGATGACATTTAATTTATATCAATACTTTAATAAATATTTATCAGTGAAGTTTTATTAGATTTATTTAACTCAGTAATTCAACTCATTTCATGTAATTTATTTCGAAATAAACAATAACAAAATGTATGTTTGTTTTTTTTAGTATTTTTGTCCATATATTTCTAATTAAACTGTTTGTTTTTTATTGTTTTCCTTTGTGTTTCAGTGTTGTTCTTCACTCATGACCACAGCCTTCATGTGTTCCTGTCTGTTTGCCAGTTGACCGCTGAGCACGGAGGAGCTTGAACCAACACACTTCTCCTCACGTGGTAATCAGTCAGATCGTGGTGCTTTACTGACCTCTGCTGGTGGCAGAGGGAACTTTATACAAACCATTTTCATAAAATAAAAAAACAAGAAGATTGAACCTTCCTGCTGGGTTTTCCTGATCAAAAAATGATCAATCTGATAATAAATCATTAAAATTATCAACCTAATGCAGCATTTGCAGCTTTGATTATTAAAACAGACTGACAATATTTCCTTCTAAACATTAATTTTACACAGATACAAAAGAAACATTAAATAGCATTTCATAACTATCTCTAGAATATATACCTTTAGTTTATGCTTCAAGGAGATCTATTTTAAAAATTTAAATAACAAAAATTTTTTTTACTAATTTTAGCAAAAACTCAAGACATTTTAATTAATTCTAGTGATTTTTATTTGATATATCTATAATTTTGCCTATAAAAAGTTTTCAGGCAACCTGCTTGTATTACTGTGTCACTTGGCTGCAGGAATTCCATTTATTAGAGCAAACATTTGGATGGGAAACAGTTTAAATATAAATGTATTATTTGGACTAACAGAACAGCAGATGAATCATATTTAGATTTTTATCACATTGCATTTATTTGTAATCTTTTCACATTTTTAATATAGAAAACATCTGTTTTGTTCTCAGTCAAAAGAGACCAGCATGTTTTTTTTTTATTAGTGAGAAGATAAAATAACAGCTAAAAACTTTAAGCTATGAACAAAAGACTGAAATCTGTAATAAGGTAATGCTGACAGAAATCAAATCAAAAACAATCCAATGCTGCATCCTCTGTGTCCAGTGCAGAATGTGGACGTAACTTCATGGTTTTTGTTGTGTTTTCTCTTGGAGCAAAAATGTTCATAGTACTGTTGGACCTCCTTCAGATTAATTAAAACAGATTAGTTCTTCATGTCATGGATTCAACAAGGTTCCAGCTCCATCCATGACATGAATCTCCTGATCCATCACATCCCAAAGGTTCTGGACTGGATTGAGATCTAGTGACTGAGGTCTAGCTAGAGATGATCTGATCTTTGAGACATGGAGCATTATCCTGCTGGAAGCATCAGAAAATGGGTCCACTGTGGTCATAAAGGGATGGATGTGGTCAGCAACAATACACAGGTAGGCTGAGGAGTTTAAACCTGGATCAGTTGGTACTAATGTGGGACAAGAATAAACCTCTAAACCAACAGCAGCCTGAACTGTTCCAGGCAGGATGGATCAGCTTTCATGATGTTGATATATAATTCTCCTTGTTGACAGTAGAGACACCTGGTGAGGTCTTCTGCTGCTTCAAGGTTCAACATGTTGGGGTTCAGAGATGTTCTGCAGACCAGTCTGTCTATTCTCTGACATCACCGTGGAGTTTCCATCGTACGTATTTCTGCTGCTCACTGGGTTTGTTTGTTTTTCCTGGCTATTCTCTGTAAACCCTAGATTGTGGGTAAAAATCTCAGAAGTGACATTTCTGAAACACTCAGACCAGCCTGTCTGGTACCAACACCAATACCAGAGTTCATTAAATCTCCATTCTGATGAGCAAACTGCTGTGCTACCACCTCTAGATGCCTGAATGAGTTGCTGCTCTGTGATTGGTTGATAAGCTAGTAAAGTGGTGAGGGACATCATAGGAGCAGAAATTTTTTATAAAAACTTAAAACACCAGTAACATTTCAGCCATTTGTTTATTAACCAAGTAATCGTTCAGCTATTACAACCAAATGCTTAGAAATCTCAATTAGGTTTAATGATTCCTAATTAAAATGAAGATTTAATTCAGGGACTTTTCAAAATAAAAGCATCAAGACCTTTCATGAGAGTGTTGAAACATCTTTATTATTAAAGCGTTGATCTGCACACATGCAATCTGATTGTAAACCAGTGATTGCAGCAGGACAGAAGCTGGATATTAAGCAACCATTTGAATACTCTAAGCATGCACATCAACACGGAGACTCCACTAGGTCAGCAACAGGTTAAGAAGCTTCTCCTCCAATCAGATAAAGAGTTAAACAGTTTTCTCATCACGTCAGTTGAAAATCTGTTGTAATCTCCATTTGTTTTGTTTTAAAAGAGGCAGATGGTGATACAAAAGTTTGCATTAAAAGTCAAAGGAGCCACGTTTGTTTCTCTGCTTCACTTCACCAAAGAAAAACACTCCTAACCGGGCTGTTCAGAATGACGTTTGTGCTACACGAGCTCACTGGTTAATGATGTCGGAGGAGGAGGAGGAGGAACCTGTCTGAAAAAAACTGCAGGAAGACAAAATAAAGATGGACACCCCCAGGAAACTACAACCTACAGGAATTGAATTCAAAGCATCAGGAGCTAGAAGTTACACTTTAAATGCTGTGACCGACTGACTGAGAAGGTATCAAATAGTAAAAGAATCATAAGAAATTCTGTGAGTCAGTCGCTGAGGCTGCAGACATTCAGCGACGAACAGTGGTCCAGCCGTCGTCATCCGTCTCGTTCTTGGTGCGACGAGGGTTATCTTTATCGGTGCGCCAACCCTTGTCCCCGTCAGTCTCACGGTCACGTTCTCTTTCTCTGGGACGGTCCTTGTCTCGCTCCTCCTGTCTCTCATCACTCCCGAGACGCCAGGAGCCTCCTGAGGAAATAAACACTCATAAGAATATAGTACAAAATATAACAGCAGGTAAAAGAGCAAACAGTGACCCCTGCTGGCTGAACGCACCCCATTGAATACAGCCTCAATATTTATAGCCTCAATCTCTCACTTGTGTCTATTTCCAGGCACTGTTTTAATATCTTTTTGGCCAGAATAAAAAAAAAAGTTTATAAATTATTACGCTGGTTTGTGTCCATCACTGTGGACATTTCCAAGGTCTCAGGACTGACAAAAAACTCAGCTCAAAACGCCTAGATTCAGACTTCAATCCAACATCAGCCTTTATTTTTAACACAGGTGATATTTTCTATCTTTTAGGCTTTTTGTGACCCCTGTGTCTGATTAAATCCTGTCAGAATAACTCAAACTGATCACTGAGGTTATATCTGATAAATATCTGCAGGTCAAATCATTCTGCTTATATATCCATTAAATCTTCACCAAGTTGAAACTAAACTGGATCCTGTTCTTACCTTCATCTTGATCTCTGGGTGGGGCTCTATTCTCTCGGTCATCCCGGCGTTCTCGATCACGGCGGTCAATGCGGCGATCATCGCGGCGTTCGTCACGGTCACGACGTTCGTCACGGTCACGGCGTTCGTCACGGTCACGATGATCGTCTTGATCAGTTTCCTCTTTGCGAGAATCCCTCCAGCCTCCGTCGTCTGTGCCTCCTCTCCTCCAAACGCCCTCCTCTCTGTGAAAACATGTTTACAAATCAAATCAGCTGCAGTGAAACCAACCTCACGTCCTCCGGATTATTAGAAACGAACAAAACAGAACTCTAGACACAAACGTATAAGACCAACCTGTTGGGGCGCCGGTCTCTGAAGCGATCGCTGGGTCTTTCTTCTCCCTTGCCTTCATCTTCGTCATCAAGAGCCCCACCACGTGGAGGTCCCCAGCTCTCTTCCCGGGCCTTCTCTCGCTCACGCCAGCCACCTACAAGTGAGAATTTATATCAGTCTATTTTTAACATTTGATTTCTGACCTGATGACAGTTACACGCCTGTTATTAAAAATAAACAAATACTAACCAGGTTTAACAAAAGGCTTCCAGGGTTTGGGGTCATCCCCACCACGGCGTGGCCCGTCATCCATGCCTCTTCTTCCACCTCTGTCATCATCTCCTCCTCTTCTAGGACCCCAGTCATCGTCAGCTACACGTCTGGAGACCCTGAACTCATCTGGACCTCTGCGTGGACCTCTGTCATCATCAAAGCCACGCCTTGAGGTGCGGTCATCATCGAACGCTCTGGACATTCCTCGATCTTCATTCATCCCTCTGCGAAGAGGACGGTCATCATCGCCAGAACGACGCGGGCCTCGTTCATCATCAAAACTTCGGCGAGGCCCTCGGTCCTCTCCCACCCTGCGAGGACCTTCTGATCTCCTGAAGGGACCTTCTCTCTCTTCTCTGTCCTCCTCTTTGCCTTCCTGTCTCCAGTCCCTGGAGAGGAAACAGTTGCGTTCAAGGAGCCACTCAAACGGCATGAGGGAATCAAACTGAACCTAAAAGTACAAACCTGTCAGGGACAGAGCGACGCCAATCTGACGCTCCTCCTTCTTCAGTGCGCCTTCTCCACCCTCCCTCGTCTTTCTCACCCCTGTCCTGTAAAACAAAGACAAGAACATAGAATCACTGTGACATATCAAAATGCAAAGAAACACCCAACTCACCCTCAGCCCTAACACTTAAATGACAGAAGTAAACACAACCCCCCACACTTTTTAACCTTGGATTTGTCCTCTTGTCCTCCTCTTCTCTCCTCCTCACGGCGGCGCTCTCGGTCCTCGATCTCCTGCTGTCTGAGACGCTGTTTGTGCTCCTGCTCCTCGAGCTTTCGTAGACGCTCCTGGTACACTCGCTCTTCCTCCTCCCGCCGTTCCTGTTCCACGCGTTCTCGCTCCTCACGTTCTATGAAGTGTGCACAACTTACATGTTCATATCATACATTGAGCAGCTGCTGCAATCAGTAAACCTACAGGTTTTATCAAGTTAAATAATTATACAGAAATTTGACACTTAGATTTCAGAACACCCATTAGTTACTGATAGTTATTTAAATAAGATTACATTTTAAATGGTAAATGGCCTGGATTCAGTGCTTTCTAGAGTGTTGTACACTCCCCAAAGTGCTGTACAACACAAACAGTCATTCACCCATTCACACACTTTAAAGTTAAATAAAATACAAATAAATTCATTTCTCATGTTTTTTTTATATTTCTAATGAAAATATTTTACCACAGGCCATCAAACCTGTTTAAAAATCTTCTACTGAAAATTCAAATGTACAAAATATTCCTCCTTAAAATATTAGGAGAAAACTCAAGAAGAAATAACAATAAATTAAAACAGACACTGTAGCTCTGATAAAACCCAAACATTTGACATCTTTACTCAATTCATCAAGATTTGGAATCAGGGGAATGAAGGCAAATCAGTGAGAGGAAAACTGCTACCTTTTTACTGCAAAGCAACAGTGCTAACAACTACGCCATCATGCAGCCTCAGCATCGCCTTGAGCAAACTGTGATGTGATTTAGAGCTGGGCTTGTGACAGCGCTGCCTATCCTAGTGCATTCTGGGATGTGCA
Source organism: Callopanchax toddi (assembly GCA_006937965.1). Classification (NCBI taxonomy): domain Eukaryota; kingdom Metazoa; phylum Chordata; class Actinopteri; order Cyprinodontiformes; family Nothobranchiidae; genus Callopanchax; species Callopanchax toddi. The sequence goes on along the minus strand of SSNR01000040.1, from coordinate 228,327 downwards.
GATTATGGGTATTTGTACTTTATAGCTGTGGGCTGTGTGTTTGACATGTTAGGTCATCCCTGATGAGGTTACACCCTACTCTTCTCACTCTACTAAGTGTAAAGTCATCTGTTGTGGCCACATGAGCCAGGCCGTTAACAGATGACTTTATAGTTTTAACCAACTATTAAAATCAGCTTTCAAACCAAACCTCATTAATAAACACTTTCCCATGAAGACGAAGCTGGTAATGACAAACCTAACAAGAAAACTTTGATTTTTAATTCCCTGAACAAACTAAAACCAGTTTCAGAAGCAGAACTGGATTCTGTTAGAAAGCCTGAAACAGAATTACAACACAGAACAAACGAATGCTGCCAGCACATTTAAGAAGCAATTCATGAATAAATGTGCAAAATTAAGAAGAAAATCCATGTAATTTAGAACCTATTATAGAAAATCTGTGTATATTTAAGACTTTTTAAAGCCTAACATCTACGTAGATTCTTAAATGTAAAGATTTATCATAACTTTAAGACCCTGAGGAAACCCTGTAAACATCTTCAATATATTTCTATATTCACAACCGACTTCACTGGTTTTGAATGTTTTTTATGGCCTTTTTATTATTTTTAAATTTAATTGTGAATTATTTAGTCTACAACTGAAAATCAATGCAAAAATAACTATACTCTTGAAAAGTCACCTTTCTTGAGCTGCTCCTCATGGATACGCTGAGCCTCTTCTTCCTTCTGGCGGTAGAAGGCGTTGCGTCTGTCCTCTTTGCGCTGCCTCTTCCGGTCTTCCAGACGTTTCTTCCTCTCCTCCACCAGGCGATCTTGGAATGCTATTAATTTCTCCTATGAAGGCAAAAAAAGTGATTCTGAACTCCTGCTTTCATCCTATCAGAAGTGAGCTTTGGACGACGGATGTCATACCTCATAAATGAAGCTGCGGGCTGCAGTTATTTTTGACAGGAAGCTTTCTTTGTCCTCTACCATCCTGGACATGCGTTTCTTATGTTCCAGAGCTTTCTCCCGTTCGACTTTCAAGTTGCCGATCTACAAAAACGAAAGATGAAATTTCTTTCATTCTAGACACTTGATTGTTTAACTGTTTTATTTATACAGTCACTTTTCCAGTTTTGCCTCACATACCCTCTCTTCCTCTTGGAGCTCCCATAGCTCCATGTCTTTGATGCGCTGCTCCTCATAAGCTTTCTTTATGAGAGGAATCTCCTCCAGGCGCTTTGCTCTCTCAAAGTAGTCGATCTGCAAAGTAACAATCATCAGTAAACCCTGCACAAATCAGCTGAGTCATCCCTCATTTTACTTCCAATGAGTCAAACATCAGTTCTTCACACCATACACAGTGAGGTATTCATATCAAACCAAATAAAAGACATATGTGAAAGCATCTTTTAGCCTCACTTTGAGAAATGAGTGTAATCTTAATTTCTATAAGAACTTTAAGAAGGTTTCCAGATTAGAGACAGTTTTAGTCTAAAAACGTATCGATGAACTTCTCTGCCTGAAGTGAGACTGAACCCTGAATCAGACGTGGTTTAAATGGTATCAGACTACTTTAGGTCAAGAAGATGTAAACAGATTAATGAGGGACCTTCTTCTCCTGATTCTTCAGACGCTCCTGAAGTTCCCTCTTTTCCTTCTCCAGCTGTTCCACCTGTTTGGCCATGATGAAGTCAGCATCCAGTTCCTGCATATCCTGTACCAGAAAAAAGAAAAAAAAAAAGTTGGTCTTGCTTTTAAAATTGTATTTAATGTGGAGTTTATCTCAAATGAAGGTTATATTTTACATCAATGTCGATATCCTTGAAGGCTTTGGCTCCAAGCTCAGTTTTCTTGATCTGTTCCAGCCGTTCGCGGGCCGTCTTCCTCTTGATCTCCACGTGCTCCTGCATGATACGCTCCTTCTCTCTCTCTTTGGCCTCCTGGCGCAGACGCTCCTCCTCAGCTTTACGAACCTTCTGCATCTCAGCCTCTCTCTGTTCCAGCTCCTCCTTCTCACGCTGAATGTTTAGGCTTTCCAGGCGCTCCTTACGCTCTTCGATGGTCTGCCTGCGAGCCAGGATGCGCTGGTGATCCTTGCGAGCATTTTTCAGATAAGCTGCAATAGCCTGCTGATTCTGCTCGTCACGTTCTTGCTGAGAAAGGAAAAATACATTGAAAATGAAGATGCTATTTAAAGCTATGATAAAAAACACTGTACCAAATTAAGAACAAAATAATCTGAATTCATGTTTATTAGAATCATGAAAGGGAAATAATCCAAAAGTCATCAACAAAACAACATAGGAGAGAAAATCATCAGTGAACCAAACGGAACACAATCATAATAAAAAACAACAGCTCTACACTTCATTTTATGTGATGAATATAAAATAGTGCAACCTTTAAAGTTCATGCTTGTTTTACAAAAGAAAGTTATTGAGTCTTGTATGTGAGGTACTTTAGTTTACAATAAGGATCAACAGGCAGATTTAAAGCTTATTAATAAAGCATTAAATGTCCCGTTGAACTGAATCATTGCATTTTTGCTTAAATGTATCAATATTGATCAAATTTGGGGTATTTTTCTATTGAATTGTGAAAATATTTTTCCACTATATAAATAAGGATTAATAATTAATTGTATTTCCCAACTTGTGATAAATCATCAAGTATTTGATAATGACCAAATTCAATGTGATTATGATTTTTTCCAGAATTGAGCAGCTCTACCTTTACTTTACAGCTGTATCAGCTTTACTTCTTGTTTTACACACATTTATTCCTAACCAATCGACGTATTTTGTGTGTTTTTTTTCCTGTGAGTGTTGAGTTACTGGGTGAACTAACCAAAATGGAGGTGGGTTTGATGATATGGATGGCTTTAGCCAAAGAAGCAGACATGGCAGTCAGCTGGTTCCTTATCTGCTCTGATGGCATGTTCTGCAGGAAAGGACCGACTGGAGAATCCTCTTTGGTCGAGTAGTTCAGGTCCGAGCCAAAGCTCAGAGTTCGAGACGAGTGGTCTATGCGAACCTAAAGACAACAAGAAAGACTGAGTAACAGTGAAACCATCTATCCTCATTACTGGACTAACTCTTGGGTTAGGTTATGAAAACTGCTCAAGCATTTTAAAAAATTGTCTGATTTTGATCTTACTTGAAGATCACAGTGGCGAGCAGCATCCACGATGGAGCGCTCCAGCTGGAAGGCATCCACAAATGGAACCAGAGAGGCCAAGCGGCTGAACTCAATGCTTTGATAGATCTGTGCAACCTAATAAAATAGTCCGAAAAAGATAACAGATTACAAAAATGACCCAGAAACTTATTTCGTAAAGCAAAAAGACAAGTGTTTACCTGCTGCAGGAGGCGGAGGATGGTGTTACTCTGCAGGTGTGGGACGTACTGCTGAAGATCAGCCTCCTTCTCAGCTTGATCTCTCACCCAATTCAACACCTAACAGGAGGACATGAGACGGAACATGCATTATTTATTAACTAAATACTATTCGTTTTATAAGTATAGTAAAATTGACAAGATTATATAACAATACCAACATTGTGTGTTTAATCGGGTATTTTGCTGCCACTCACCTTGGTGACTCGTCCACTCAGCTTCAGAGGATGAAAGTCGACCTCCAGCCAGTTATAAAGCTCCTTCACGTCAGGCACCACGTACTGCAGCAGGTTAAATCTCACCTGGAAAAGAAATGCACAAATTCAATTAAGTGCAATGTTCCAACATGATGTCCATTTGAAAAGTCCAGACGTTTCAAGACTCAAAATTTCTGATTTTCCAGCAGGTTTTGAGACATTTTTTTTTTATGTGAAGGTAAAAATGTTTTCATCAATTCTGTAAATGAACAAGAATTTTTTTGGAAAAGCTAAACTGTTAGAAAATGGTGTTTATAATTTACCATAGTTGTATATTTACTTTTATCTGTTCAGCACTTTGGTTAACTGTTGTTTTAAATTTTCTATATGAATAAAGTTTTAAAGAACACACAGTAAATGACAGGTTCTATTATTGTGGGGCGACCGTGGCTTTCATGTGGGAAACCAAGGTTCAAACCCCAGCCAGCCATGTGTCTTAAGTATACGTGGGCAAGATATTACCCCCATTTCAGTTATTATTCTCCAACATTAATAAGCAGATTACTGACCATGTCATTGATGAGACTCTGGCGAGTCGGTGGGGACTGAAGACCCAGGAGGGTCGCCAGCCTGCGGTGTTTCTCCACAATGATGCCGTCCATGTCCAGCAGTCGAGCGATGTCGGTACGCTCAGGGGTGATGGGAATACACAGAGTAGCCAGGAGGACTCTGGTGGACATCCTGGAGACCAAAATAAGAAATTATATCACACTTTGTCCGTTTTAAAGGTTAAACTTACACCAACAGTCTATAAAGAATGTACAGGATACCTCTGCATCTCATCATGAGTCAGATTCTTGCGCATGTCCCTGGACAGATGATAGAGACGGTGCAGAGTGCAGGCATGAAAAAGAGCATTTCCAGACTTCCAGAAGACAGTAGAAACTTTATTGTAGTAGTTGGCCATAAGCTGCGGTTTTGGAGGCTTCTTGGAGAGGGCGAACAGACCATGGATGTCCTCAACAGCCTTAAAGGCTTCCTGATGACACAGAAACAAACAAAAACTCATCAGCTGTTTTATTGTTTATAGATTAGTTCAATTACTTAGTGGAAATAAAAACGTTTGGTGCACTTTTCAGTCAATGAAATGTCACGTGTTGTTACTGAAGTTGTATGTCCGAGTGACTTCAAAGTTCAGTTTATTGTACATCTAATAATCTAGTTCAACTAATAATAAAATCAGATTGAGGCTAATCGGCTCTGGATTTGGCTAACTGAAAATGTCAGTAAATAACCAGTGACCAGTTGTTTTATAATGTCAGAAGGAAGGGAAATGCTGAATGTCACATTACTACTTTCAACTCAGAGGCAAACAGCAACGTAAATATTTGCTGACAACCAACAAAACTATCATATAGTTTAACTCTGAAGTCAGAGGACTATGATGTTTAATAAATTCAGTCTCAGCAGAACAAACCTGCCAGAGCTCCATGCTTATGGCGCTGTCCAGCTGCACCAGACGGGTCTCCAGGTGCATGGACTGGCTCTCAGGGTTGTTCAGGTTGATGGCGGTGCTCTGGTTGTGGTGTCGCTGGATCTGACCCAGATGCATGCGGAGGTTGTCACAAAGCTTGCGGAATTCTGCCTTGCGGGTGTACTGAAGGCAGAATTTAAATGCTGCAGAATAGAAAGACAAAGATTTCTTTACTAAAACCTCATTAACATAATAACTGCTACTGCAAGTCAAAATTAAACCAACAGAAATGATTAGCTTGTAAAAGAAATACCAAAATAATAACAAACAGTCCATCTTCGCCTAGAATTCCCTCTGTGGCAGAAAATTATGCTAAACTTGCCTCAATTTTTAAACTAAACTGGGGCAATAAAATATACAGAAACTACACCTGCATTAGCCTCACCAACTCTTCCACATGAAAATACATCAACAGAAGAGAGACAAGTTTAGTAAGGACCTTGCAGCTGAATGAGCAGAATGAGATGTTCTGGTATAGAATATAATGAAGTGACTCTTGTGTAGGTGAAGATTCACCACAAAATGAATTTTTCCTCAAAAAGACTGAAGTCAGTTAATTCTGTGTTTGAGCAACTGGATGCTGTCCAGAAAATATTCCATAATAATAATTTTTAAAAAACCAGGAGCATCTTCAGATGATCATAAGCGATTCAAATAGGACACAAGTATATTGTAGAACTATAATTTTACGATATGTCAAATGTTGAATATAGTGTGAATTTTAAGTTTACATGCAATATACCTTTATTTTACAAAAGAAAGAAAATGCTTGTGTGAGCTACTTTATTTCCCTAAATCACAGTAAACCATCAACTCATTATTTTCCAACTGCTGCATTTAATAATATGCAAACAGATAATATTTAAAGCAGTCCGTTTGACAAAGAGCCAAAACAACAAAGAAAAACTAAAACCCCACAAACAAAAGAATAGAAGTTATGTTACACACACCAAGAACAGAAATTTAATTATTGGTTAACAAATACTTTCATGCTCTATGTAAGACTTTTGGTCAAAAACTATATAGAATAACCCTAACCCTTTATCATGAAGACACCATCTGTCCAAGACTGCTTATTTATTGATGGATTTAGCCATTTTATTTTTATTTGTCATTAACTTTGCTAGTCTAAATATAGAAAGAGCTTTGAATAATGGTGTTGTATTTAATGTTATTCAGCTACCTTGTTGAGCGATGTCATGGTACAGACGCTCCACTTTGGAGTTGTTTCTCAGCAGATCCAGGCACTGGCGGTAAGACTCCCACAGGAATTTCACCCAAGGAGTGAGCAGCAGGCGATCTGTGCGATCCTGTGTGTCCTCCCCACTGACGGCACTCAGAAGCACACTAAGATCACAGCATTAAAATAAAAATTTTTTAAACTATTATCAAGATATCAATTAAGGCATTTCTATCAATTATTAAAAGTTGCTTTTTATCCGTTTAAAATATGCCAGCTGTTGCACCTTTCTGGGGTCTGGATGTTGTCCAAGTCCTCAATGTCCAAAACCATCTGCTGAGACTCTTCCTTTGCCGTCTCAGTCTTTTCCTCTGCCAGCTTCAGGTAAGCCCTGACTACATCCTCCAGAGATTTGATATTCACCTGTGTCAAAAGAGAATGCACATGTTACATATTACAGTGTACACAACAACATAAAACCAGCATAATGTTTATTTTCCCACACACCTGCTGGCAGATGTTTTTGTACTGGTAGAGGCCCTCTTTGGCCAGGTGGCTCTTGCGCAGATCCACACAGAGCTCCAAATACTTGAGCATGATGGGTTCGTGGATCTTCTGCCATGTTCGATGTTTTTTACTCTTGATGACATCATACAAAACATCCAAGGCTGGCTGCTTCTTGCCCACCTCCAGAAACTCTGTTTTAACATATTTATTTTAAAGAGAAAACGTGTTAACAAAAACCTTTCAAACGCTGTGGTAAATCAAATGTAATTGCCATGATGAGCTTGCGTATGTCCTGAAAATCACTTGTGAACCTCGACAGCATACATTTATTGTAATTAACAGGAGCAATCATACTGTCAACAGCTGTAAGGCTGATTTTCTCGCGTCAGTCTGTTCAACAAACATGGCCTAGCTGGATAGCTCCATGGGCTAGTAGCGTAGCGTACAGCCCCCTCGTCATTCCGGTGTTGTGCCGAAAAAAATACCCCTTTCGTAAAAGGCGCACTTGTCAAAGTGGCAAACTGTCGACTTCAATCATTATCTAAACATATTTTATTAAGAAGATGATTAATGAATGAATACAAGTATTAGCCAAACACAGGTCAGTTTTTTTTTACTTACGATTTTCACTTATTTTTTATTAAATAAAACATATCTCTGACGCGTCTTCTGCGACGGCTGTGCATTTCTAAAGCTAGGGGTGCTGTTTTCATCACAACACCTACCAACCTTAGCGGCTACTGACCGCTGTAGTGCAGCTATGAAGCTAAAGTAAGTTAGCATGAATTTGTAATGTCTGTCAAACACGAAGCCGTGTTTCTACTCACCGTTCGCTCGTTTCAGAGCATTTTCTGGCCGCTGAAAATACGCCGGCATGTCGATGCTTCTCTAGTGAAACTCAAAATTGAGTGACTTGATTACAATTTTAACAAATTTCACCAGTTCATCCGAACCACGCATTCACAGCCACGGCGCTAGCTGAGAAAGGGAGAACCTCGTGACGCGCTAAGCTAGGGTTGCCAGATGCGACGTCCCACATCAGGAGCTCATAAGGAAACAAAATGTTTAAACCATATCAACAAGAAGTTATGAACATGTGTGCCAAAAGTTAAACATTAAACCAGAGGTTTTTTCAGATTCGCTGTAACACAGAAGATCTTTCCTGACCACAGCTAAAGCAGCCTACACTGACTTTATGAAAAAACATAAATGAATTACCTAAACACACAATTTCCCTCTGGGATTAATAAAGTTTTTGCATTTGATTTGATTAAAGTATGTTTTTGTGTTTGCAAACATTTCAACAGATAGTGTTGTAGTTAAAACATTTAACTTTTTGAGTCCTAAAATAATATTTGACTATTTTATATTACACAGGTTTTTTTTTTCTTACAATATAATGTTTGGCATTGAGTTACATTTGTATAAGCGAAAATATTCATTTATATCATGTAACTGAGTTGTAGTTAATCAGTTTGTTTACCATAATATGCTATCTGCAAACCTCACACATCTGGCTAATAATTGTATTTATATTTATTTATTTTGTATTTCGATTTATTATTGTATAATATTATTAGACTGTGGAAAGACAAAAGACTCAGAAGCAATAATTATTTTTTTACACGTTTTTAATGCAGCTTTTCAATATTTACGTTCTAAGCAAAAGTTTTTAGCCAACCTGGCATCCATGGGTGAGTTGGAGGGACTAAAATCCCCGTATGCTCTATTTGGTGATGCGTTCAAAGACATCGAAATAAAAACGTATACGGAAATGTCAGAAACCCCTAAAAAGCACAGGTTCTACCTTCTTTGATGACCTTAGGTAACCTTAGGTGTGAGTGTGTGTGTATGAATAGTGGGTCTCCATGTTGGTTGTGTGATGGACTTAGGGCCCTATCCAGACTGAACCGGGCTTCTTCCCGCTGACTGCTGTAAGATAGATAGGCATCAGCTCCACGCGACGCTAAACAGGACCAAGTAATTATTCAAAGTCATATATTTAATAAATAGATGGGCGAATGCAACTAAATATTTAAATGATTGGTTAATACCATATTTTGCTGAAAGATGTTTGGTAATTCCGACTATAATGAACAAAATGTTACAGGAAAGCTGTGATTGGCTGAGCATCGTGGCTCCGCCCTCACAGTTGTCCACCCCGGAAGAAAGAAAAAATTCGACAGAGAGAGAGATGAGAGTCTGTTGACAGCAGGATAAATCTCACCCAAATCATTGTCCAGATTTGAATTGTCCGTTTTCTCGACTCTATCCAGCATCGTATACTACGGTTTCGGCCTTGAAAGAGCTCTTAATGCACTTCTGACTGATATTTGTGCGCTCAGAGGACGACAGCTGGTGGTTTCTCTGCAATTAACTTGTGAAATCTTCTTTATGGAACATGACAACGACTGGGACGCAGTTTATGCTGAGCGTCGGATTAATCGGTAAGTTTCAGATGCTCAGAGGATTGTTTTTATTGATGATGTTTATGGAACTAGTTAAGTCGAAGTTTGATTTGGAGGAGAATCACATGACATCAATGTGACAGACAGGAGTGGTGATGCTGCGTCGTTGCGTGATCAAAACGCCACAAAAGTACATAAATTTAATTAAATATTTTTGTCATAAGTTCTTTTTCATATTAGGATCCATATGGTAAATAAACCCGTAAAAGAACACAGGTTTTTGTGTAGCCAGCTTCTTCAGTTCCATGTGAACACACTTTTAGGGGTAGAGAAACTTTTCTAAATAAGTAGGAACAAGAGAAAATATCTAAACATTTTAAAACCATTAAAATATAAAACTACAGCTCGATTTTGCATCATTTGCTGCCTTTAACACTTTGATCAGCAGGGGGCGCTGCTGAGCATCCTAAATGATCAGGAAATGAATTAATTGACTGAAATCCTTCATAATGGACTTGTTTGTTTATGTAATAAAAAACATCTGATTAAAAACATGATGTTAATAATGGCATAATGGATTTTTTATCAAGCTGAATTAATTAATTGTATTTTGACTACCTTTAATGTATAATATTTGTCTTAGGTAGACAAAGGTAATAATAAGCTGAAATCAAAGCCTATTCACTCCTATCTCTTATCAAACTCAGATACAATCAGAAAAAACAATATAGTTCAATAAAAGTAGAAAAAAAGAAAATAAAACACAAAATAAAGTTAAATAAAAATTAAAATTAAAAAATAAAAATGTCCTTGTTTTATTATTCCATGGTATATATTGGGGATAAAAGTTGGAGGGATTACATCTTTCCTAAAATGTGGTTTTGACCCCTTTTAAAATGGCCAGTTAAACATGCAGGTACTATATTATTGAAACATGTTGTATAAACACAATTTTATACTGCATAATACTATAATTTGAAATTTTTTTTTTTTAATGAGAAGAAATCCACCTGGAAAAACTGGATGGACAAAGGAATTTGGTCTATAATTCATTTAATGAAAAACGAAGGAGATGTTCTGTTACACTGAGTTCATTTTGAAACTTGGTCTCAATCGCTCACAGAACAGATTTATTTCTGCTGTTCAAGCTGTGCCTTTAGCTTTAAGAGGATGTGGAGGTACACAATGTAACACCTGTCATTCCTGATCTCTATATTGATAATGTAGAATTCTTGGACATAAAATCTGAGTACAAAGCCACATTTTCCTCTTCCTGTTTAAAGAAACCTCTGTCCTGATTCTGAAAATGTTTCAGTTGTCAGTTAAAATATGAAGTAGGTAGATAATCTATCATTTCCTCTACTGCCTAAAATGAAAGAGGTTGATTTTAAAACAATGAATGACAAGTGAGTGAATGAGTGACTAGTCCATCCGTCCTCATCCTTCTCATTTTGCTGTTATTTTTGGTGAATCTGGTTCAATAAGAAGTGTGTTTGAGGCCTTACTGTAGTTTTTCATTGCTAGGCGTCATTTTAAGACTAAATTGGATTGTTTGTTTCCTGTTTCATTAAAAAAGTTCCAAAGTCAGCTGTTGTCCACCCTGCTCTCACTCATCTGGAGTCCCAGGACTCTGTGTCAGTCCACTCTTTTATATCTTCAGTTTTGCATGAAACACCATGAACTTTACACCCTCCTTCCCTCAGGCAGAGGACACACCAGTCTGGCCTCCATGTGTGTGTGTGTGTGTCTCCTCCTCCCAGGAACCCCTCTCAACTCCTCTTAAACACGCTCAGATTCATATATGATGTAATTTCTCCTCCACTAGAGAAAGATGTGAATAAAGACGCGCTGTGGGTGTGGTGTTATCCGTCTGTGAGCCCCGAGCTGAGGCAAGTCCTCCTCAGTAAGTGCTGCCTGACTCAGGACGGCTCTGACTTCCACACGTTTGTGTTCGGTCAGTTCAGACGCAGCTGGTACTACATCACCACGGTGGAGGTGCAGGAACCCACGGCGCTGACCAAGGTACTGACTGAGGAACACACTGCTCCTCTGCAATAGTAAAAACGATTAAAGTGCCCATGACATCGGTTTCCATGTTTTCTGACTTATCTATCATGTTGCAACGTTGAGTTCTCACCTTAAACCTGCCAGAAAGAGCAAAAAACGGCATCCATCTGTCTCCTAGTACAGCCAGTGAGAAGCTCTTCCAGATTTCAGACCCAGGTTTCAAACAGTTTTTTTCACTCCAGCCCGCTATGAGGTCATAGTGATCCGGACTTGCTTATATGGTCAATTCTCCTCCCACATGCACGTTCACGACACCTGGAGCGAGGCAGTGCCGCCGCCATTGCCCATAGACCGTGTAGTGTTTAGTTTCAGTTTCGTTTCTCTTTCACGTGACGGCACTGCCCCCTGCTGCAGCAGAAGTGTCAGGCTGCCAAATAAGGAGAAACCCAGCAGAACCGGAAGGCGGCGCTTTCTTCTGATCTCTGAGTTGCTCGTTAGGAAATAATTACAGCGTATTTTGAGTTTTAATGGTGCAACGCTAATCTAGAGGCATCAAAGATTACACCTGTTTAATATAAAGTGATTTAAATATGGAGTCACAGGCACTTTAAAAACACACCTTTTTGAATCTTCTTCTCCCCCAAAGGTCACACATTTTTCAGTTGCCATAACCTCCAAAGACTTCAACCCTGAGAAGTATGCTGCTCTTAATAAAATACTCTGCAGGTAAAGAGGTGTGACATCATTCTGCTCTGTTTCACGGTCTAGTGCTTATGTATAACCGCTGTTGTTCAGGATGTATGTGAAACATGGGAGTCCAGTGAAGATGATGGAAGCCTACATCACCGTCCTCACCAAGGGGATTTGTCAGAGTGATGAAAACGGCTCGTTTCTCATCAAGGACTACGACGTCCGAAAGGCGTACCTGGCAGGCTCAGTCAAAGGTGAGACCTCATATCTATCAACAAATTGCAAATGAACTCCTTTACTCTCATAACATTTTTACTACATACACAAATTGTGTCTCTCGCTGCTTTAGGACTTCATGTTTTCTGTTAAGTCCCTTCAGAGTGCAGAGTTCAAGTTCAAGCAGTGTTCCATTTTATCAAAGTTCATTATTTTCTCTTCAAAACTGTCAGTGAAGGGTCTTTTGAACTTGCCACATCCCCTACACAAAGTACTGCAAATGCATGAATATTTGAATGTGTGACCAACAGATCTGTCTGTTGCTCACAGTTCGAGATATTTTAAGACACGACTTCTAGTTTTCTCACACCAACTGTTTCCTCAAGTCTTATTTTTGTTGACATTAGCGTCTGTCTCACAGTGAAGTGAAGCCCTTTTTAATTTGAATCTATGAAAAGTGCTTTATTTTTTTGCTTTCTTTACAGGATGCCATCACCATGGTAACCCTAATGTGCCACTGGCAGTGGCTTTAACATTTCTGTTCATATTTGTTCTTGTTACACATTTTTTGCAGTTTATTCATCGCAGTGTAGACATAGTGAACGTGGCTTTTTAACATTTCTGCTTGTCCTGGTATTTTAGACGTGGTGTCTCAGTTTGGCGTAGAGACCATCATCTTGTACACCGCTCTGATGCTGAAGAAGAAGATCGTGGTCTATCATCCTCGAATCGAAGTGTTGTTGGAGTTTACAAGGTGAACGCGGGACTTTAATCCTCGCTTTGTGGTGAGGAGGGTCATCGTGTTGCTAACTCGCGACGTGCTTTCTGTGCAGAGTTCTGCCTGCTCTGACGTGGCACAGAAAAGACTGGTCCATCCTGCACCCGTACGTCCACCTGACTGACGCTGAGCTGGAGGATTTAAAGAAATGCCCTGGTGAGACAGCCAGCTGGTTTATCTAATTAACAGGAAACATTTGCAAACTCTCGGATCAGCCGCCATCTGTGCCGTCATCTAATGGTGGCTAAATGAATTATTTATTTGCCAGTATGTTTGCTTTCTCCACAGGATACATAGCGGGATTTGTAGACGCAGAAGTGAGCAACAGATCCGACTTGTTTGATGTGTTCGTGAACCTCCCGGATGGCGTGATCACAGTTTCCCAGAGTGCCAAAGGTACAGTATGTTCAAAGAGGAAGCAACGCGCTTTAATCTTCTTAGACTGATACCTAACATTTCACCACAGAGGCCATGGCGATGGGGAAGTTACACAAGGACATCGCTCAACTCATCGTGCAGTCTGCAGAGGATCCCGACAAGTCGGACAGTCAGGTCATTAAGGTGAGAACGCTTCTCACTCCTCATTCAGCACCAGAAACCACCTCAAACCTAATAAAACAGGCGACCTCTCCTTCACAGGACATCTCTGTCAAGACTAAAGAAGTCCTTAACAACCTGGTTGCTCTGGCTGACAAGTGTGATGACTCTAAAATCACCCTGGAAACGTTAAAGCAGCATCATTTCCCCCCTGCCACGGAGAACTTCCTGTTTCATTTGGCAGCTGCTGAGCAACTCTTAAGGATATAAACATGTTTTCTGACTCTTTGCTGCAAGAAGAGCTGCCGCCGCCAGTGATGCTGAGAAAATGAGTCTGCTGAAAAGCATTTTTTAAAACTAAAATCTTATTATAAGCAAAGAAAAATCATTTAGGGATCACTTTGATCATGTTTGACATTTTTATTTTATAAAGATTCCTAGAAGAGACAAATGCAAGAACACCTCCATGCTTCCTTTTGAGTTTTATTTGTTCTAACTGTCCACCAGTTCACTATAAAGGTACAGAGCAACAGAAATAATGAGATAGCAGCTACTCAGAGTGCAGCAGAGTCCAAAGTGGATTGTTGTCATCATAAAACACCTCAAATCTTCTTCAATTTCATAGAAATTTAGTTTTATAAACAGGATTTTTACATGAAATCATTGAAAAAGCTTGAGTTTTAATGTATATTTGAAAAAAAAAATGCATGAAACAGAAACTTAAATTGGTTGTAGCACAGTAACATTTGTAAGCAAAGTATACACACACATATATACATTTTATTATATTTTGGTAGAAATAATAGTAGATTCCTGCAGGGGCCGACCCCTATGTGCTACATTTTGCTGCTGATATTTATGCTTGTAAAGAATCATTGAATTTCATGTAAAAGTTCATAAAACATTTGCATGAATTCACACAAAGGTTTAGATTGTTGTCTTGGCTGCACTGACTAGCTGTTACCTCATCAGTCCGGGATACATTTTTCAAACTGAGGCCATTCGTGATGCCATCTACAACAGGTAATATGGTCATTATTAATATATTTTACTCTTTTAAAAGGTCAAAATTTCCCTCTACGACACTTGGCTATTAATGCATTTAATGGTTGTTTTTTTTAAAGTCATTTTTATTCTTTTAACTTTTATATTTTAACATTTTTAACAGATGTTTAAAATTCTTTTGACCATTGTTTTGTTCATTTGTTCAGCACTTGAGTCAACTCTTCTTTTAAAAGTGGTTTATAAATAAAGTCGGTTTGAATTATGAGTACGTCTCACATTGTGCAGGTTGGACGTGGCTCTTTGAAGTTATTTTTTCTTCTTTTAAAAAAAAAAAAGAAGCCGTGTTTATGGTTGAGACTTCAGCTGCTTTTATTCGGCTTCGCTGTAACGATAGAAAATCTCCTAGAATTAATTAAAAATCCTGAAACTAAATAAATAACAAGATTATTGTGGTTTCTTTCTGTTCTGAAGCGCTCCCCTTCACAGTCCTCTGTGGTAGTACAACTCCTCTCCAACCTCTCCAGCCAGTAGCTCCTCCTCCACCTTCTCCCTCTTTATCTGTAAAGCAGAATCAGAGTCAGCTGAGTTCATGATGAGGAAAACCCTAAAGCAGAGCGGAGGACCCTGAACCTCACCGTCCCCAGCTGTGGAAAGAGACTGAAGGAGACGGGGATCATCAGTCCAAGGACGAGTACGATGCTTATGTTGCGGCATGGAGCGACTAGCAGAGAGTTCCTCTGGAAAAGTCTTATTCTGCAACACAAAATCAAATCACTTCAACCTGACATGGGATCCCCCCCCCCCCCCCCCCCCCCCCC
>SSNR01000040.1:194738-213055 GCA_006937965.1 Callopanchax toddi | reverse complement strand
CCCCCCCCCCCCCCCCCTGCATTAAAACGGGACTGACCTCTGTAGGAGCAGGAGCAGCAGTTTAGGAACAGCAGTGGTTGTTCCAAACAGCACCGCTCTGGACAGAGCAGTTTCCATCACAGCCTGATTCAACAGGAAACACATTTATAGATCCAAAACGTTTAACTCAAATACTTAATTCAATTAGTTCCCTTTTAACCTTTTCTGCTGCTGCTTTAGAGACACCAACAGTGTTCCCGTTGGAATCGAACACTTTGATTCCTGTTTCAAGCTCCGCACTTCTGATGGTCAAGATGCTGAAGAAGGCCAAAGCAGCTAGATGGAAATACAGGATATTAATTATACAATCATAAAATCTGATGAACAATGTAACAATCATGAGGGGAAAGGAAGTCCACCTTTATTTTTAGAGTTTTACGCCAAAACAAAAAACTGTTAGGTTGAGTATCATCCTGGTTTATTGATTAACTGATCATTGTGAGTGTGGACGCCTCTATAAAAGCATGAGTTTTACTGGTCTGGAGCATATAGCTGCACACAGCAGCAGATCTACTACAAAAGTCAAGTTCCAGTCCAGACCAGAACCTGACTGAAACGCTGTGGTGGGACCTAAAGAGAGCTGAGCAGAAACTAATGTCTGCAGACCTCCATGAACTGAAGCAACGTTGTAAAGAAGAGAGGGTCAGAACTCCTCGAGAACCACGTGAGAGACGATGAAATCCAAACACACAGAGTTCCTGAAGCTGGAGGAGACGACAGAAGGTGGACTTTCTTTTTCACATGACTGAACATAAAACAGGAGCCACAGCAACCTGGTCACAAAACCTTACCAGAGAGCGGGACTGGAAGAATCGACTTGAAGCAGGTCTGAAGCAGGGAGCTTCTGATGCGAAGAGTGTTAACAAAAAGCTGAGGAAAAGTCTGCGCCAGAAGAAATTCAACAACTTTAAAAAAATCTAACATTTTCCTGAACGTTTAAATATAAGTGCATCCAAACTCCACACACCCCTCCAGCTGTTGTGTAGGAGATGGTTCCTGCAATGAGCAGAAGCCGCTTCCGTGATGGTTTTCCATCCTATTATGGAGACATAAAGACAAGACAGCAAAAACCCTGAGCTGTGAGGGACTCATTAATATTTATTAGTTAATAACTGGACTAATATCATGCTGATATTACCGGCTCTCCTGAAGAGTTTCTGTTTGCATTGCTGAACCCAGCATTGTAGCTCTGAAGCAAAAGCTAAATAAGCACAAATGATGAATGAAATTATAAACACAGCTGTCAAAAATCTCCTTAATGAGACGACTGTTCATCATTACCTGCCAAAACAGAGCAGGTATGACTCCGTGGTGATGTAGGAGGCTACCAACCACCTGGAACAGATGTTTAGCTCAATTAGGAGTTCATAATAAACAAAACACTATTAATATAAGTGATGAACACATACCATAGGTCCTGACATCAGCAAATATGCTGGAAAGAATTTTAAAAAGTGAGGATATTAGTATATTTTAAAAATATTTTGATTATGATGAGATATTTTCAATGCTTGATTTCAGAAATCTAATTGAATGATTTTAGAAAATGAGGAGAAACGAGGTTCTAACAGCACAATGGGTTCTCAAATATGTAAATATTATGACCTTAATATTAATAGGATCATTTTTAGATTATTATCAGCTTGTCTTATAACAGTTATTATTAAAAACAGCATAAATGAACCCATTCATGATCACAAGCAAGGAAAAAAAGTGGATTTTTCATACAAGCCGTGAGACGTCTTCTTACTGTATTATTAATATTAGTCACTCCTGATTTATTATCTGACTAATAATAAAATATCTATGTGGCTCTGTCTGCAAATGTAAAAAAAAACAACAACCCTGCTCCTTAAATAATTATTGTGACTTCAGGTAAATTGTGTGACTGCTACTGTTTCTTTGATTATAAGAGCTGCAACAGAAGCTTTAAAGTGGGTATAAGATTATGATATAATAGTTTAATGCACTATCAGCAACTCCGCATAATAACGATGTGCGAAGGAAAGCTTCATGATACCTGGAGGGCGGAAAATATAAGGAAGAGCAGCTCCAGAATCAGCATGAACAGAAGACTGTAAACAAAATTGAAACCATGTTAAATTCAACAAATCACAACCACACAATGCATCCACTGTAAATAATACACAACTCATTGGTAAACTTGAAGAAAGGTGAATCAGTAGAAAGGTGTTGAAGTTGCATATTATTAATGCTTTTGTAGAAAAACATGTGCATTTTGATTCATTTGGAGACAAATGCTTCTGTTGAGACTTACAAGTGACAGAATCACTGCAGGGTCGTTCTGTAAGAAGAAACATCAGAAAAAGACGTGAAGGATTATTGATGTGGAAAACATGGAGGAAATTAACTAAATACATAGACTCTCCTACCTTTTCTTTTAATTTATGTTCTAGAAGAGCATCGTGGGCTTTCAGTATTTCAGTCTGAAAATAGGACAGATATTTGTTCAAACCATCCCAGAACACCTGCCCATCACAGTAACTGTGCTTACATTATAGGAGAGCAGCAGGGATGGATCCAGGACGTTGAACCATGTCTTTAGTCGATGGAAAAAAGACTGGAATGACAGGAAACGCATTAATTCGTTGTATTTATCAATCTTTAAATCTTTAAAAACTTACTTTACCTGTCCCTGTATTTTCCAATGTAATAAATTAGGATCCATTAGAAAAATAAATGCGTTTAAGAAGGTAAAATAAAACGAACCACACTGCTTATCCTGGAAGCATGTCTATCTCACGGGTTTTGAGGTCAACATTTATTTTGAAAATACTTCCGCTTGCAATCACGTGACCAGCACCACACGCTATACAGTCAGGGACGTCGGAATTCTAAAACGTCGTGTTTGTGTGTGTGTGTGTTTTTTAAGAAGTCCGATTATTGTATTTTTACAAATGAGATCATATGTTGAATTTTTTACACATTTTATGTCAACAATATTAAACACGAGACCTAAGCAGTGAACATTAAAATGATTTTCCACACTGTAGCTTTTAATGTTTAAGTAATGAAACAGAAATAGAATGGCAACAGGTTCAGCAAATAAAATAAATACAAAGCATTTAATTGTTTAAAAATAAATAAAATTGGGGTTAGTTCATCTTAAGAGTTATAAGGTCCTCAAAAAATTCAAAGCTTTTGTCTTTGAATTTTCAGATTGTCCTGGAGGAATTTAAAGGCAACATGGAGTTTCGTTTTTTTTATTTTTTTTATTATTATTATTATTTTTTTTAAGTGTATTTCACCACTGGTTTTCTTTATGATGTTTGTAAAGTTAAACAGAATATTATACTGATTTTAATTTTTTTAATTACAGTTTTGCGTTTGTCACGTGCCTAAGTGACCTGCTGAACAGCTTTAAAATGGCAGCCACCATTGGAAGACTCCTTCGGACTTCTGTAAGTACAAACTCATATAAGGACACATTATTGCGTAAAGCCTCATATGACGATGTATCAAACTGGAGGGCTGCACCGTTTAGCCTCAGGTCCGAACTGGTAGCTTGGTTCTGATCCAGAGTCGGTTTCAGTTATTTATATCTGGTACCTTGAAGCGCTGCCATGTCCTGACCCGAGTCACTCCGGTTTCAAATCCTGGTTCGCGGCCTCTCCATGTGGACCGCTGGTTTATAACACAGAGCTTGTTAGCAATAGCATGTTAGCCTAATCCAAAAATATTTAAATGTCCTATAATGGTTGAATTATTTACATTATTTGTATGTAACACAAATGTAAGTGATGTTGAACCATTTGTTTGGCCAATGTGAAATAAAATCACAAGTTTGTGACTTTCATAGCAATTCTATGCTCTATGGCCCAAAGTTTAAAGTATGAGAAGTTATCACAGTGTTTTCTTGTCATGACTAATGGCAGCCCATTTTTTATAATAAATTCTTAAAGTTTGTCAGAATTTGTGGGGTTTTGTTTGTCCACCTGACTCTTGTGGACTGATAAGTTTTCAATAGAGGTTTTGGGAGTTTTCTTGTGACCCAAAATCTGGATGTTTTGCTCTCTCAGCCTCATAGTTCTGACTTTATCCTTCTGGCACAGCATTCTATTATGCTGGAAAAGATATTGTCCTTCAATCCATTTTCTTCCGCTTATCCAAAGTTGGGTTGTGGATGTAAACAGTCCAGGAGAAGGCGTTCCCAAGCCAGAGAGGATACATAATCCCTCCATTGAGTTCCCCAGGAGGATGTTTAGGTACCATTCTTTATTCTGTGGGTGAGTCCACTTTCTTGGCTGAGAAGCAACCCCACACATGAATGATCTCAGGATGCTTTACTGTTGGCAGGACACAGGACTGATAAGAGCATGCACATTTTTTTGAATGTCTCAAACAATCCTAGAAAATGACTTTCCTCCAGTCCAGCTGTCCAATCCTTGGACCTGTAGAATATCAGTCTGTCCCTGATGGATTTCATGGAGAGAAGTGGCTTCTTTGCTGCCCATATTGACACCAGACCACCCTCCAGTCTCCTCACTGAGCTGGGGATTCTTCCACACCTGCAAGCTTCCATTTCTGAACAAACACTGCTCTGGTGGAGGCTGGAGCCTCGATCCCACAGCTGGATCAACTTTAGGAGACGGTTCTGGTGCTGCTGGACTTTTGTTTGTGCTGATGTTTCTTTAAAAGAAAAACTTTATACATAAATAGAATGAATTCAACTTTGAAAGTGGATTCCTATTTATAAGCTAAACTAGATAACATACATTTAAAAAAAGATTTTCATAATATGACAATTTTATAATTATAATGGATTTTGACTTATATGAGTAATTTCAAGTTTCTAACCAAAATGTCAGAGTGTTTTCAGTATTATTATTTAATTTTGTAGGCGCAGCTTGCATCAGGAGGACTGAAAGCAGCAGCTTCTCAGTCTACATCCTGTGGAGCCACGAGGGTCCTCACCGCCCCGGCGTTTCAGAGATCCTCCTTCTGCACCAGTACGTACCAAACCACCATCACTTAGACGTGATGGATAGAGATGAATCTAGGAGACGTGGTGTGGAAAAAATATTTACTACATTTCAGACCAGTTTATTAAAGGATTTGTTCAATTAAATAAAAAATACTTTATTAATCCTAGAGGGAATTTAGATATTAACCCAGATTTGTAAAAACTTTTCTTTAGTCTTCCTCATGTGACTTTAAAGACAGTTGGTCAAACGATGAATTAACACCTTGATTTGTGATGTTATATATGCAGAAAAAGACTTAAGCAGTGCTATAATATCACAAGAAAAACACTGATAGTTTGATTAATGTGGCGTTTAAGCAGGTTTTACTGAAATATTTAAAGTTCTGCTCATCACATCAGACCCACTCCTCAAAGACTAGACAAGAGGATAACGGTAACTCCCCCTGATAATGAGTTAAACCAGTTTGACTGTGTTTATCAGGCGCCTCCAGATGGGCCCCTGCTGTCACCCAGCCTGCTCCCACCTTTAAGGCTACAGCTGTCCACAACGGGGAGTTTAAGGACGTGAGTCTGGCTGATTTCAAGGGCAAATATTTGGTCCTGTTCTTCTACCCACTGGACTTGTGAGTATTCCTGAGGAAAAATGATCTGATCGTGGTGAGGTTAACCGTAGTGCCTCTGCAGAGGGTCGAGGATTTTCCTGAGTGGCTTTTGTTTTCTGTTTGCTGCCCTGCAGCACGTTTGTGTGCCCAACAGAGATCATCTCGTTCAGCGACAAAGCCAACGAGTTCCACGACGTCAACTGTGAGGTGGTGGGAGTGTCCGTGGACTCGCACTTCACCCACCTGGCCTGGATCAACACGCCACGAAAGGTACACTCAGACAAGTCACACACACTGAAGTGGGACCAGTTATTATAAAAACACACCATCACTCATGTTTCATGGTGACTTTTGCGTTTAGGCTGGAGGTTTGGGCAACATACACATCCCCTTACTGTCAGACCTCAACAAGAAGATCTCCAGAGACTATGGAGTCCTGCTGGAGGGTCCAGGGATCGCACTGAGGTGACTTCAGTTGAATATTTTACTCATCATTTTAAACACTTTCTAATATAAAACTAGAATTTCATACGTACAGAATATACATCAAAACACTATTTTTTTGATGACTTGCCGGTAAAATAGAGTGGTGAGTCCTATTTGTCGTTCATAAAGATGTGTAATTATCTTCTCGTGTTGTCTCAGGGGTTTGTTCATCATCGATCCAAACGGCGTGGTGAAACATATGAGTGTGAACGACCTGCCAGTGGGTCGGAGCGTAGAGGAGACTCTCCGTTTGGTGAAGGCATTCCAGTTTGTAGAAACGCACGGAGAAGTTTGTCCAGCCAGCTGGACCCCCCACTCCCCTACAGTGAGTACCCCACAGACTGCAAGCGTTGGTCCATTTAGGACCCCTTCACACTGGATAAAGACCTCATTAAATTATTTTTTTGGTTAATTTGAGTGGAAAAGGTGTCATGATTCATGGCTTTTTATGTGAACGTGCTGAGACTCCAGCTGAAAGCCTGAATTAACATCATAAATCACCGTTGTAGAATCTGTTAATGGAGTTTTAGGATTTGTCCAGCCAGACTAAAGGATGAAAGCCCCACCATGTTTGTAGTACAACACTCTATAGAAAAGAAATTGTTTCCAAACCCAGTGAGTAATCAATAATCAGGATTTCAATATTTAGTCAAATAAAAATGTATTTTCTTTGTTTATATTTGACCTAGCCTCCTTTATCTGTCCCTCATTCACCTTTTGGATACAAAGCCAAGTTTATTTGATGATCCGAAACATTTGAGACAAGTATACAAAAAAGGGAATCAGGAAAAGGACAAACACCTTTTTATACCACTGTATACTATATAAACTACTAAAAATATAGTTTTACACTAAAAATACATAAAACCTGGCTTTTTTTTGGTGAAAACACTGTAAATTAGCCTCTTGATATTAATGCTATTCCACGTCTGACACTGTTTACATGTTTCTGCTCATTTGCTTTTATTTACAGTTCAGACTCATTTCATGTTTCCATGGAAAACTAACTTTTTTTGTGTATATTAGAGATTGACAAGTGGGTTTGAGGAAAAAATATTAAGAGTGAAAAGCAGCAGCAGCAGCTTTAATCAATGAAGATGAATTATGTTTAAAACTGATGCGGACAGTGTAGTAAATCTTGTCTTTTGCTTTTCAGATCAAACCAACCCCAGAAGGATCCAAGGAGTACTTTGAAAAATGCAACTGACTGACTTGTATTGAAGATTTAAACTCTTGGTTT
Source organism: Callopanchax toddi (assembly GCA_006937965.1). Classification (NCBI taxonomy): domain Eukaryota; kingdom Metazoa; phylum Chordata; class Actinopteri; order Cyprinodontiformes; family Nothobranchiidae; genus Callopanchax; species Callopanchax toddi. The sequence continues at coordinate 205,743 of SSNR01000040.1, read as the reverse complement.
ATAAAATGTTCTCTGATAGCTGAATAAATCATATATCCTCCAACAAAACTGCATTAATGTACCAGTTTCTGTCCTTCTTCAGATGTTGAATATTCATCTCTGATCTCAGAAAAACCCTACTTTTTAAATGCCACCAAATCAAAAGCACACTTAATAACCCCTGTACATAAACAAGTTTATTTTCTTTTTACAGCAAGTTAATATGCAGGTTCAAAATGTCAGACAATGGTACACAACATGAGGTGCCAAATCAACTCGGGTGGGGCAGAACTGGAAATTAGAAAAAGGCATTGCCACTTCTCATACAAGTAGGGTACATACTGTATTTACACGACATGGAAGAAAAAAAAAAAGCAGCTGAAACACTCTGCAGCACTGTGTGGTTATGAAAAACATCTAGTTTCAGGTGTACACGAGCTTCACTTTTTACAGTATGTGTGCAGAAGGTTCAACAGAACGGGAGGAAAAATGGCTCACGGAGAAACGTGGAGACGTTTAAAGCTTCGAATTACATGAAATCAAAACGTCCTATAATGAGTGAGCGGATCAAAATGTGTCTTTACATTTTGAGACAGGAGATGATTGGCGTAAGTTCAAATTTTAAAAAAATCCTTGCAGCACTGAAGGAAGCTGAAATTGATTTGATGTTATGTGAGGAACTTCATGCAATTTCAGGCAAGATGTAACAGCGCCACAAGCCCCGCCCCCAAAAACCAAACACACAAACACCCTGTAGTAAATCTGTACAACCAAAATACATTTGGAATCTACATCTAAAGGTTATATACACTGCTCCCCATCCATATATTATCTTTACAATTAGACTTCATTCAACCCAAACATTTAGAAAACAAGACTCAACTGGAAAATGGGATTACACCAAACATCCATTTAAAAATCCGTTCTTACTGTACCTCAGCTGCTGATCAGTCTCTAAGGTCAGGTCTTTATAGTAAACTACAGCAGGACTAAGGTCTCACTGACTGGATGGACTGCTTCTGTAACAAGGATCGTTGAAAAGGGGAAATGATTATCGAGATGTGGCCGTTTGTCTCCTTGGTTTCAGTGGAAGTAAATGAAAACTGTAGTAACGACATTTAGAGTGACTTCAGGAATACAAAATAGAAACAAACCCAACTCCAGAATATTCTGACACAACAGAACAAAGGCTTTCCGTACGCTTTGGCCTCTTCACTGAAGAGAGCTACAATACTCCGTCAATATACATCATGTTCTCTGGTCTCAGGTGGGACTGGGTTGGAAGAAGTCACTCAAACACTCACCCCAACATTTGAAAGCAACTGCTAAAATAAAAAAAAACAAAAACCCTGTTTAACATCTCTTCCACACATTTCCTCTTGTTCACTTTAAGTTGAAGCTTTGAGATTCATTCAGAAAATGGAAAAACTACATTATACAAAGTGAGATTCTCACAATCTCTTTGCAAGAAAGAAAATAAAGAATGACTTGTGCCTCCCGTCTTCCAGTACACGTAGGCAAATCCATTAACTCCTCGTGTTGCTGCTTCACTTCTTAGTCAATTTTCACATTTGTGTAGATCTTCTTCACGAAGGCACTTGTTCCCATGTATCCAACAGCACCTGGAAGGTCAGAGAATTATACCAGTTACTTTAAAAGTTGGCAGCTTCAGACATTACACTCTGGCTCCAGAAATACAACACGGCAACACATGCAAAAAGGACACTTTAGCTTCAAATGGACGACAAATGCATCAGAACTGATCACTCATTCATCTGAGAACAAGTTCAGATCACCAGTGGACAAAATGTACTGTAACTGTTTTTTTAAAATCAGATATTTGAATTTGTCAACAAATTTAAAATGAGAATTTAAGCTGATATGAATGTAACCAGACATATTCTTACAAATACTTGACCTTTTGCACAAATATAATTTTGTTAGAGCATTAATCCATTGTGCTGCTCATGGTAAGAGCACAGTGCTTGTTAAATATTTGGAGAGTACACCCATCTCTAAATCTCTAAAGAATTTTATAACTCGAAACACTGCCAATGATCCATTACATTAAAAAATACATTACACAATTAGAATAAATAAACAAAATGAGGCCCACTTCAACAGTTAAAACCTGGCAGGCAGCAGATGGGCAGGATATTTTGCAGTAACTCTGCATTGAGCGGAAAATGCATTTTCCAAGAGATGAAATGGTAAATCTCATATGAGGATTATTCTGTGACATTTATCACAGTTATAAAAGTGGTTAACCCTAACCCGTGGAAACATTGGAGCCGACGTCATTAATGGGTTTTCTTAAATGTTTTAACGAGTGGCTCAACACCTGCTTTATGTTGTGAGCAAATGCAGAATGGGCTAAATACAGTCTGCTGTACAAAAATGTTTTCTATGAGCAGAGAGGAGACTACATTATTTCACTAAGCTTCAAATGTTGAGTGTCTTTGGATGTCAAGATTTATGAGATGTACCTGAATCCACCTGGGAGGCGTTGATTAAAACATACTGTAGTGAAAAGATGGTAAATATTTTGGTGCTCATTTTAAGCACATTAACTATTTTTAAAAAGTAAAAAAAAAAAAAAAACATACCAAGTTGTCACAAATGGGGAGAAATGAAATGTTTATGAAATATTGTGATTTTCTGTATAGAAAAAGACCCCAAACTCACCACACATGATTCCTAGAGCAGTGCTGAACACAGCCATGTAGCCAAAGTAGAAAGACGTCTGAAACAACCCGTACATCCTGAAATACAAAACAGAAAATCTATGTAACAGCTGGACAATATATTTTCGGATACAATTTTTCTTTATTTTAAATGATTTTGTCATTTCACGAGTAAAAAGAGACCATTACTCACTTGGTTTTGAAGAAATAGTAGTAAAAGGAGTACATGTAAACATATACTGCAGTGGATGCAGCAGAGAGGAAGCTTGTCCACTGCCTGGAAAGAGAAGTAAACCCACTCAGGTCAGCTCAAACTCATTTTTAGACAGAAGGGATGGATAAACCTTTTTTATTAAAAGGTTAACAACTCACTGGATTTGTGACAAACTGACTCATCTCACACTTACCATCTGTAGTCCTCAGCATTGAGCAGGAAGTATGTGCACACAATAGTGACACACACAGTGACGATACACAAGATAACCAGGACCAGCATCATGAAGCCGTACACATAGTAGATCTTATAAGCCCAAAAAGATGTGAAGATGAAGTACCTAATAAATGACGACAGAAAACATTAGTAGAGCCGCACCACTCAAACACAGAAACACACTCAGGATTACAGAACACACTTACATTTCTATAAAAATGGAACCAAATGGCAAGATTCCTCCGAGACACACGATGACAGCTGGCTCCATGAACCTGAAGGAGAACAAGGCTGAACTTATCAATACAATCAGAACAGATTCTCCCTTCAGGGGAACAATGTGACTCATTGTTTCAAAGAAAAATGAAAAGGTTGACAGGATTCAAATGCAACCAAAGTAAGTCAGCGTTTCTAAACCGTTACTATTTGAATGGGAGAATACAATAGAACATAGGGCTGCACGACTCTGGATAAAATTAGAATCACGATTTTATTTTTATTTTTTGCTTAGAATTGAGATCATGATTCTCTCATGATTTCTTTCCAATATAAATGTATTTTGCACTTAGGGTTAGTGCAAACTAACCCTAACCCAAACTAAGACAACCGTTGAATAATTTTAACAATAACAATTAAGAACTTTTTCATTTGAGGGACAAAGAGGGAGCGCTTGTTTTCATGCAGATTATGTCCCGGATCAAATGCGGAATAATCATCGTCTTTTTTTTAAAAAATCGTTCTCATTTGGAAATGAGACTGCAAGTATGAATTGAGATCGCAATTTTTTTAACCCTTGCACTGACCTTATTTTTGGGCCTATGGAGTTTTCTAGTCATTTGGGGTCAAATTGACCCCCTAAGACAGCGTGAGGGTTAACGATTAATTGTGCGGCCCTAGTAGAACAGATTAGAATATAATATTGTTATTAAATTACCCACAGCCGTGCAGTTCAATAACATTTAGTTCATTAGATGCGCAGGCCAAGTCTTCATCAGGAAAATATAGAAGTACATAATTATTGGTTTGATAATTAAAGTATATTATACTATTATATATATATATATACACCATTAGTGTACAGTGTGCTGATCACCGTTTTGACAATTAACAGTGTATAAATAAATAACAGAAAGAACAAAGTCATGGAGAAAAGGGAGTACAGAATAGGGCCAAGCACACATCCCTGTGGTGCACCAATATTCTAATCTTTATAGTAACTAGGGCTGGGTACAGTTAAATATTTTTTGATACTACAACTTTAATGATACCTGTTTTTCAAATACCAGTTCCTTAATAATACTTTTTTCTGTATCTATATGTATAGTTCTTAGAAAAAATAATAAAGTACTAGAAGATTTTTTTTTAAATAAACCAAAAACATTGTTTCATGGCATATTTATGCTTTTATTATTAATAAATTTATCTATTACCTAAGAAAATTTCTGTTATGTCACTGACACCGTCTTCCCCCTCACACACCTCCAGTGTTTTTGTTAAAGTAGCAGAGGCTGCGAACTTGGGTCTGGTTTTTATTTCATGCAGTCGGAGACTATAGTCTACACGCTGCAGCTCGCAAGCTGATTCTGTGCACGATGAGGTGTTTTGACAAACTGCTGGTATTCCTGTTTTTCACTACACAAATCTTTTTGCGTATGTTGCATTTTGCTCTGTTCTCGTTTACAAAGGTAAATAGTTTGGCTGTGCTTTGGAAAGCCAAAGCTTTTTAAAAATCCAAATCATTAACTTTATCAATGTAGCTAAAGGTTTTATTTTGAAAAATATCGGATGCACCTTGCCCTCTAGTGTCTCACTTCCTGTTGGACGCACCTAATGTCTTTAACTTGATGAAGATCCACATGCGACATCCGGAAAATTAGTCTTATTGCGGAAAGTTAACCGCACCGCAGCCGGTGTGGAGGCTCTAACTGGACTCAATGTTTTTTCATCCTTGTGGAGTCTGTAACCGCAGTCGTTGTGAAGTAGCCTTTAAACCCCGACTGCCTACAGAGACCAGTGTGACCCTGCCTCATCAATGTACACCCACCATTTCTTCTCAGGGATTGGCCGCGGCACAGCGTTAACTCGACAGGGGAAGTTTGGCTGGCCAGAGAGGTTCCTTCCCAAAATTGTTCCCACAAGGTTGAGTGGCAGAATAACAAAGAAACAGATACAGCAGACAGCAACCTGTAAAAGAAGACAGACGTTTTCATTATCAGCTGGTTGGTTTGTAGTGCTGCTTGCAGTCAGCATCTGAAGCATTTTTACATTTGATAATTTTTTTTTACATACATACTGAAATGCTATTGGAAAGCTAGATATCATTTTGTTGGCAATACTCAAAGCATGTGTTTGTGATGTATTACAATAACTTTAGTAACAAATGGGCATAAGCTGTTTGGCACTGATTATTTGATCAGAAAACCAAAAATTGTCCGAGATCTTTTCAAACCCAGTTTAGGCTCAACATATTCAGGGTACCTCCATAACATCTGGAATATAACTGACTTTATACTCGTACTGTAAAAAAAACAACCTTTTACCCAACAAATATATGCCATACTTTAACAAAGGAAACAATATCTTTTTAATAAAATATAGACAGTTAAGTGTAGCGAGTTGATGCCACCTCAACAACAATTACTTTTTAACTCACGAGAGACAATGATATACAATTTCTATTTAAAACCCGTGGCACTGCACTGCCTAAAGTAGTTTTCCCTTCAAACTGTACTGTCCCTGAACTGCACTGTAAAACCTGAATTAAGCTCACAAACCGTCTTCTAAGTGAGAAGCTAAGCCCTCATGAAAATGATTCAATGCCATTTAAAAGACTAATGTCAAATAATGTAATTTGTAAATTAATGTTTTTGTATGAATCACAAAAATGTGGAAAAAATCTTCAAGTTTTTAATTATTTGGTGAATTTGATCAACTCCACACTCAGACCATCACAAACAACAAGAACAAAAATGATGTCTAGTTAAGTTATTTTAAAAACAGAAGGAGCTTTAAAATGTTCCGCCTCGGTTTCAGGCTACATAAGCAGTTCCTTCTGCTGAGGCAACTAATGATCACAGTGTTTAGCTCTGCTTACTCAACAGTTAAATTTGACTCTTTAGCTTCAAGCCAATCTGGTTGTTATGGAAAAGAAATGTCAAAGACAGTTTTTTTAAAATAAAGATTAATTGTTTATCTGGTATTTTTTTGCAGAAATATTTTGATTAAACTAAAAAACTTAACAGAGCTTAATTCGTGTCCAATCATGTCAAATGTGTTTAACACAGTTCAGCTCTTTTCACTGTGAATCAGCTGAAGCAAACAATAAATGTGTTTACCCTAAATATTGTCTGCTGCTTTATTACAACCTTGTCCATCTCTTTCATGAGTGACTGCACACCATTGTTTCACTCAGGCCACAGAACACCATGATCAAAGATAAACTGCAAGCTGTTGGCTAAAGGATGCCCATCATAACAGTGTTGTTGTTTTAAAAGGTAGGTGTTGCAGTGTGAAAGCTCACCATGGTGCCAAATGGGATGGCTCTGGAGGCATGGTAGTAGATAGCAATGAAGTTGATGAAGAAGGCAGTCCCACACACCATAGCAGGGATCAGAAATGCCCCAATGAACATTTGTTTAATCCATCTTCTGCCTGCAAAATTAAAATAAAATCACACACCGGAGATTTAATAGCCTTTAAAAGTAAACAGCGATGTGATGCACGGACTGTTCATTACCTCCTTGTTTTGCATATAAACTTCCCCCGAAGTAGCCGTTGACGGGAGAGGTTGCAGCGTACACAAAGATCGCTGTGCTCAGCATGGACCCTCTCCTGCAGAAAACACAAAATGATGTGAGTCCAGGGCTTTAGAAACTCCTCCTCCAACAGTGTCTGAGCTTTATTCTATGTTTCATTTGGTTCTTAAATCAACTCCATAGCCTTCACATTTGTGGTTTCATGGAAGACTATACGATGAAAAGTGTAGAAAGAAGCGTATGATCTGTTAACACAGTCTGAGAGTGTTTTCATAACAGCAGCTGTACCTTATTTCCCCTGATTCCCCCATTCAGATCATCTATATGTCTAAAGCAGCTTTTAACCCCATGGTCACACATAGAAATAAATAGACCACCTAGTTTATTGCTTTAGTCAAATTAGGTGGTGTAATAACACACAACAAAGTGACATAGCCACGTTACAATAAACGGTAATAGCTGTTAAATCATAAAGCCCTGCGTTTTGTAAAAGTAAAAACTCAAACCAATTTTATTATTTGTCTAAGTTTTTTTGTCATAATGTAACACTGCTACAAGTCATTTTAGGCTGGATAATGGATAATACGTTTTTATTTTTTTCAGCATTAACATGTCATATATTCTTATGTTCTTTGATAGAATTAGGTCCAGTCAAGCTGCAAACTTTTCTCTGTGGTGCTGAGATGTGAAATGCACAGGTGTTTTGTAGCAAATGAGGTGAGAGTTCCATCATACAGTAGGAAAAGATAAATTCTCAAAAACAACCAATTCGTTCACCACAACGTCAGCAACAACAAAAACAAGCACGTGATTTGTTTCTGATTAAGACAATATGAGGACATAGTCTTTACAATGAAACAAGCAAGAGCCTGAGTCCTCCTGCAGAACTCTGAAAGGGAAATGTCAAACATGAAAAAACTGAATACTCTCAACTCAACATACTTGTTACACTATTAAAAAACAGCATTGTTTACAAACGAATTCTGCCATTAGATTAAATTGCATCTCATTTTACCAACATTTACACATTCCTATAAAAGTAATCACTTCTCTAATTCCAGCATAAAGGAACTCACCTGCAAACTGATTCAGTGTCAAAGAAATATTTCCACAAGAACACAGACTAAAAGTTTAGGATTGTCAAAGTTGTATTCAGGCAGGTTAAACACAGTTTAAGGTTATTCTCTTATTAAGCCACATACCTGTAACCCCCCAAAAAGAAAATCTAACAGACTCAAACATTCTGATGCCTCATTCCTGGACAGAGATGTGCAAGATCTAGTAGATTTTTATATAAAGATAAATGTTCTGAAAAGGATTTCTAATAAATAACGGAGAGGTGTAGCTTTTATACAAGTTGCTGACTTCTAGAAAAATGGTTCAGAACAACTACACATGTACTCTACTCAATTAATTGATAGTATACTCAATAAAGTACTCAATAACTAAAGATTTGAGCGCTGCAACCGTAAAATGAAACTGCTGACAGAATATACACTATCATAGCACCTGTGAGTTAAGTCAACACAGCAGAACAGTTGAGACGTGCTACCTGTCACTTCAGTATCCCTCTAGGTGTCGCTCTGGGGAATACTGCTACACAGAAGGAATCATACAGGAAGTAGTTTCTCAGTACATTGAAAAAACTTTTACTCTTGTCTTATCTGTCATGAGGTCATAAACTGCAGGCATAAACTTTAAATCAATTTTTAACAACTGCAACCTTAACACCAAACCCTAATATTTAAACAAATACAAAACCCCTATGAGGTCACTCACTCTGTGTACAGGTCCTCAACCATTGCCACGATGATGACGATGAAGGAGACGGAGAAGATCTGGCAGCCAGAGCCAATGAGTGAAGAGAAGATCAGTGGATGGCTTGAAGGCCTAAACACATCTCCATGAACCTGCTTCCACCCGTATTCATCACCCAGGTCTCTGTCCTGTTGATCCATTCAGCAAAACAGTCACAAAACAACCATAAATCAGTAAAATCAGAGTAAAGACAAGATAAGCCAATGAAAACTCACCATGTCATCCATTTCTTCCTCTTTACTGTATCTGGCATAATCTTTTCTTAAGGTTCTCATGAGGATCATGGACACAAGACCCACCAAGAAAATCACCATCATGAAGGAGTTGAAAATAGAGAACCAATGAATCTGAAAGAAAGCAAGTCAAATCAGTGCCTATTAAAAAGACAACACTATAAAAAAGTAATTTTCTATAAAACTCAAACACAGGTTTATAGAAATAACTAGACTCTGCTTCACCATACAAGATGGAATAGAGCAGGAAATAATACAGATGAGAAGATATAAAATGTACTCCTTTTTATAAAAAGCACAAACAAATTAAGAGTTAAAGAAAATTAAACGTTAAATGGTGCAATCTATCCAGATTAAAGGCTGCATTTGGACCTTCATAGAGTGTGCTACAGTTAACCAAGACATAAAAACACATGGAAAGTCCACCTGAAAACACCAACTCACCCTGTGCTGAAAAAAGGACGGATCGAGGTACTTGTCAAATCTGTCCTCAAACTTTACATCTGACTTCTTCCATTTTACCTGTGACAGAAAAAAAAAGTGTTTGCACCAAGTTGTAAAAGACACCAGTGTTTTATACTATCAAAGAACTTTTCAGTACTCACAGAATAAGACATAGAAATCCTCGTGTTTGGCATGAGTTTGACTTTGCCTTCACTTGTCAGGTTTACATCAACGATTCTGTTGCCGTTGTAACCGATCTCCAGCTTTTTATACGTCCACAGGTGATGCTCCTCTCCATTTTCATCTGCCTCACCAACAATGCCTTCAGGAAGTTCACAAGCATCACATTGGACATTTAGTCTACATAAATTACTAATAGACATGTGTGAATGGCAAACCTTTGGTTACTCTCCATTACCAGTCAGAATGTGTAAATTTAACTAAAGGGGATTTTGCTACATTACATTTTTATCAAAGTTCATCCCCAGCTCAGAGTAAATTGTTTAATTTAAAATGGTGCCTTTCAATCAGTTCCAAATTGGCTGCAAGCTATTTTAAGTCTTTATATTAAAACAGTCTGTTTTAACGCTGCAGGTAAACGTGATGCTAATTAGCAGAAGACATTTAATGGGATTTTTCTTTTATCTACAGGAATTTTGACTATTACATTACAGAAAAATGTCCAATGAAAGATTCCAGGTGTGGTTTGCCGCTTTATTAATGTTACTTTGCCTTGAGTTGTAGAATATTATTTTAAATTAATAATGAAGAGTGAATTTTCCTGTGCTGTAAAAACAGCTGCTGTTTCTAAAGTTTTAGAAAATGTAATTTTGAAGAGTTGATGCAACATCTGTTGCTGATAAAAGGTGTTATGATGAAGCAGGATAAGTAGGCAAGGTGTTTTTGGACACACAGAAGCCATTTGACATGCGTACTGCTTAGAAAGTTCTTAAACTATACTCAGTGTTTTACAATTGTCCTCAGTGGGTTCAAACAATGGTTGTCTTCATACGATGTCTGTACAATGAGAGTGCCACAAGGATCAAGCTTGGTACCACTGTGATTCAGCTTGAACATCAATCATCTCCCTCTGGTGTGCGATGATGTCAAAAATGTTAACGTATGTAGACGACAGTCATACTTCAACATGAAAAGATGCTGAAAAAGGAGCGGTTAACTTTTTACAAATTTTCAGTGTGGCTTCAAGTCTCACACTGAATGTTGAGAAGTAATACTCAAGTATAACGAGGTGTACCAAACAACAATCTGGTCAATGGATCAGAACGATCATCAGTTTGACTAATGAATGGCTGACAAGAAACTTAAAACTCTTTTTTATTGTCGGAGTCAAAAATCTAATATTTACATTATAATATTTATGTTATTTATATAACACACAGTAGCTAAATGCTAATTCATGCTAGTAACATGTTTTCAATGAAGACATTTTAACTACATGATGATGACTGAGTGAACTGCTTGCAATATCTGTGGTGTTTAAACATTTATTAGTTTGACTGCAAGGTATTAAAGTGCCTGTGACTCCATATTTAAATCACTTTATATTAAACAGGTGTAATCTTTGATGCCTCTAGATTAGCGTTGCACCATTATTATATATATATATATATATATATATATATATATATATATATATATATA
>SSNR01000040.1:46644-192568 GCA_006937965.1 Callopanchax toddi | reverse complement strand
AGCAACTCAGAGATCAGAAGAAAGCGCCGCCTTCTGGTTCTGCTGGGTTTCTCCTTATTTGGCAGCCTGACACTTCTGCTGCAGCAGGGGGCAGTGCCGTCGCGTGAAAGAGAAACGAAACTGAAACTAAACACTACACGGTCTATGGGCAATGGCGGCGGCACTGCCTCGCTCCAGTTGTCGTGAACGTGCATGTGGGAGGAGAATTTACCATATAAGCAAGTCCGGATCACTATGACCTCATAGCGGGCTGGAGTGAAAAAAACAGTTTGAAACCTGGGTCTGAAATCTTGAAGAGCTTCTCACTGGCTGTACTAGGAGACAGATGGATGCCATTTTTTGCTCTTTCTGGCAGGTTTAAGGTAAGAACTCAACTTTGCAACATGATAGATAAGTCAGAAAACATGGAAACCGATGTCATGGGCACTTTAAGCTGTAATCTGTCATCCATATAGTTACAATAAAAAGAATAAATGATTTAGCATATATAAGAACTGTAAATAAAATAGTTTTTGATTATATTTGACTATTTGTTACTTTTGTGTGTTTTATCAACTACTGTTAAGCCTTTTATCAACTATAGATTCTGATTTTATTTGATGCACTGGACCAGTGTGTATGTTTAGGACACTGCTACAAAATGTGCTACAATTTTTGATGTGTGCAAAACATAACTAAACCAAAGAAATAATAAATTAAAATGTTTTTTTAAAAGAATCTATAATCACTTTACTTTTACATGTTTTATCCAATAACCTTGAGGACTTCTAGATTTCCAGTGAAAAGGAAAGCTCTCAGTCTTTGTGCTACTTCAGAAAATATAAACATTTTAACATACAGATTTTCAATTCAGCTAAAAGGTTTTTTTTTTAAGTTGTTCATTTTGAATTCTTAGTGAGAAAACAGAATTTAAAAAAAAAAGAAAAAGTTTAAATCCTTAGGTGTGGCTGTAGTGAAAAAACAAAACAATAGCGTGACTAAGACACTGAAATATTCTATAGTCATTTTAGACAATAGAATTTCACTTACTGAGAAAAGAGTTAAATGTGTATTCAACTGTAACACGATTGAATCTGATCTATTACTGCCTGTCCTGTTGGGGTCAAGCAAGTCAAACAATTTTAAAACCAGTCAAACCACTGAATGATCAAACCTGAAAAGAACTGAACCAGAAACCACTACAGTATCATCACTGTAATACACTTACTAAATATAAGATATTGAAATAAAATAATTAACTCTGATGTGTGGCTTTTTTAAAGTGGTTCATACGACACCTCGAACCAATGAAAGTATTTTAAATCTTTGTTCAGAACAGATGAGAAGGTCCTTCAGGTCGACCGATCAAGGATAAGGTAGAATCCCTAAAAGAAACTCACTCACCACTTGGTCAATTTGCTTTTTAAAGGCCGATAAATGGTTTCTGAGTAACCAGACTATAATGACCGTTTGAGTTAATGGGGTGAGAAATTAATATAAATTATGATTTTATGTTTAATGGTTTTGACTTGCACTGTGGAGAGAAACTAAACTGTGGTTCATTCTGGCCAAAAACATAGCATTTTTTAAATTACTGTCATGTTTTAAATGGGTGGTCCCTTTAAAATAAACTCGGGGGAAAAATAAGTTGAAGTATGAGAGAAAAAATAAAACAAAAACAATGTACTAACACACACACCCACTCATGGCATCAGAATGCCTTCAGTTTGTGTCTAACATCTAACTAAACTGTAGTAAGATTATCTACAATTGAGCAATGTCACTAATTGATTTCAGATACAATTCCTCAGTTGCTTCAACAACAGAGCCAAAAAGCATTAAAAAGTTAAATTTATTTAGAGATTAAATCATACGTATGTCACAAACACGCTATATTGCCCAAGTAAAAGTCAGTGCCAAGTGTCCCACCCACTAATGTCAACATCCGTATAAACAGTTATATTTAAGCAGCTGTAGGAGTGGCAACGCCTTTCAGAACATTTTTACTGACTCGTCTTATGTCTGTCGCTCCTGGACCACAGAGTTGGGTCTCATAGTGACAAGACTAGAAGAATCTGTAATCCTATCAAGTTAAAAACACCTTCCTCGTATGAAATAAAAAGCCAGTTTCTGCATGTGGTAAGATACAGAGGTACCGCTGTAGAGAAATTTCAGTTTTCTGTTTGTTATAAATCATTTTGTATCTCAGTTAACTTTCAAGATAGTATTTTAGACCTATTACTTCTTATAGTTGTTATAACTGAGTAATATAGTTCCCTGATGAGTGATTTTATGCCATAAACCACGACATATGGATCGCATTACTGAAGAAAATGATGACAGTTACTGAAGATATCAAATATACAGTGCTATCATGCAGTTTGATTCATTGTAGGTGCTGATTTGAGCACATTTTAATAAGACAGTGCAAACATGATCTGGCATATTATGGTTTTAGGCTCTAAAATAACACAAGGAGAGCTCCCTCTGTGAACTAGGCTCTATTTATCGGCATTAAAACAAAAAATACAATAAAGAAAGGCCCTTTTATGTCAGTAAGTGCCTTGTAGAGATAAAACAACATGGGAATTTCTTATGACTATTGTAAGAAAATTCATGACAGTTAACAACATTACTGCAGTAAGTTTATTTGCTGATTAGACGCTTTTATCCGAAACGACCTACAATAACTAACCTATCAGACATGTTGTAGTGTTAGTAGTCATCACATTACTCAGTTACATATCACATTCCTCGTGCTTGCTTTGAAAAACCTAATAGTTAAGGACCTCCTGCTGTATAATACATGAACAAATATTTAAAAACATGAAAAAAAGCACTCAGCATCGAGTCCATCGAGTTTTTATGAGTAGACAATGTGATGATCTTTATCAGATTGACTTTCTTGTCCGTTGATGACCAAAAACTTACCATAGCTTTTAAATTACATAGATAATGAATAGGTTTTAACGCTATATTAAATTTTGAATACTAAAAGCAAGAAATGACAACCATTAAAAACAGTCAGTATTAGATCAATATAACCTTAGAAATCAGACAAAAGAACAAAAATAAATATGCTAAAGGACAGAAAACAGAATAGTTGTGGTACTTACCCCAGATAGGCAGGTCATCTATGTACATTTGGTACCAATAATGGTTCTTTATGGCATAAACAAAAGCATCCTGATTTGCTTTGTCCACTTCAATTTCACAATATGTTGTCTGCATGACTTCATCTATAGAAACGATTGAAAAAACATCACTTATTAAATGCCAGAAATGTGAAGTGCATATAAAATAACCAGATATAAAATTCTAAAACAATACCTTTGAACTTGATGTCCAGCCCGCTAAATTCCAGCTCCACTCCCTGCAGAGCCTCACCGAGGGTTTCATGGTAATGACTGATGGTCTTCTTGGAGCCCGCACAGAAGGGCAAAGAGAAGTACTTGTATGTCTCCTGTCGGTTGTGGTAAGGCCCCACCGTGTTCATCCATAGAACTACTTCCTCTCTATCTGTGTACTGAGAAGTGACAACACAGAATAGTAGTCCAGTTAAGCTACACCTGTTCTGCAAGTCTACCTAGTTTTATATTTGACTTTTAAATTGAACAGGAGAGAAGAAGATAGTCACATCTGACAACCAATGAGATTAAAAACGACTTACTTCTACAAACCAATCACATGCACAAGTCTGATTAAAAAACGGATGATAGGAAACCATGCAAATAATTTCAAACGTAACAGTTATCACTGATAGACCAGTGCAGCACTAGAATGTGATATGCCTCTGCCATCTTTGCTTACGTTTCAAGGAAGTTAACTTCGCGGCTGCGTTCATCTACTCAACCAACAGCTTTTTGTCAAATTATGTGATTTATCACAAGAGCCATCAAGTCTTCTAGCTTAACAGCTTTAGAAAGTGTCTAAGCCTAATGTTAGTGTCTGAATAAATAAAAAGGTCTAAATGATTCACCAGTGTTTTAACCCAGCCGTTCTATGTGTCGTGTTTTTAAAAGCAGACTCAAAAATAAATTAAATAGTTCATTTCATGTAGCCGAACACCTAAACTTGCGCTAGCTTGCTGATGTCTTAGAGCAGTTTCCGCCGGTGTTTTGGAAAAGCTTGTGAACACCAATGTGGAAGACGTGCTAAAGCTAACAGGATAACGTTAGCTACGGGCACTTGACTTTAGGCTGATAAATGCTGACATTTTGCCTAAATAACCGAATGTTTTTTTTGGCTTAAAATCACTCTAAGTATCAGTATATCACGCAACCGAACAAGCTTTGAGCCTTGTCGTGCCTAAAATTCTGTTTTCTGGATCGTAGCTAGCCGCTACTGCTACAATTAGCAGGCTACATTGAGCATAATTTAGCGTTATTGCCTTTCTCAGTCGGCCTACTAAAACTCTCTTACCGTGTGGTCATGCTCATCTCCGTCAACAGGCAATAAAAAACCAGCTACTGCGAAAAACGCCGCTGCTGCCACCTTCCACCAAGAAGATCCCATTATTTTCGGTGAAAGTATGCAAAAAGATTGGGCTTGTTAGCTTCGCAGGGCTATCCCACCTTCTTCCTGGTTGTATGACAGAGGCAATTTTCTGGGATGCTCTCGCAAACGCCTCACGGGCGCTCACCACTCGTTCATTCGATTGGCGGAAATGAGTCACGTGGTTCCCGGCCTCCAATCGGCGTGGAAAGCGATGGCTCTAGCGGTGGAAGCAGTCTTCAGCCACGTCATCCGACTGCCAGGACTGGAGCGTCGACTTTAATAGAACTGGTGCACGACCCCTGACCCACGACTCAAATAACCAGAGAACAAGTTCTGTAGGTGATCCTGTAAAATGCAAACAATAACTAAAAACTGTCTTTGTCTAGACTAAGCTTACTGGATAAAACGCCTTTTTCCTTAATTGAGACCTAGAATGCTGTGATAACCTGGGTACAATACAAAATGCATTTTCCAATGGTTTCATTCTTCATGGGGGGAAAAGCTGTCTAAACCAACCTAGCCCAATAATGTAATAACAGGTTGTAACACTCCTGGTGGCAACAATTACAACTAGTGATAACTAGTAAGGTCTCTCGTCTGTGTGGAGGAATTTTGTCCTGCTCTTCTTGTTTTAATTCAGCCACACTGGAGGGTTTTCCAACATGAACAGCCTGTTTAGGGTCAAAGGTAGGACGTTTCTCTTCAGGATTTTCTGATAGACAGCATTATTCATGGTTAAATCAGTTACAGCAAGTCATCCAGGGCCTGAAGCAGCCTCTGACCATTACGTCTGACTGTTGGTTTGTTCTTTTTCTGAAATGGTGTTCATTTGACTCCAGATGGAACAGAACACACCTTCTAAAACGTTCCTTTTGTCTCATCAGTTGACAGAATATTTTCCCAGAAGTCTTGGGGAGCACCACATTTTTTTGCAAATGTGAGACAGGCCTTAGAGTTCTTTTTGGGGTGTCTTTAGCCATGGACCTCTCACACGAATGTCATTTTTGTATTGTCTCTTATTGCTGAATCATGACCTCTGACCTTATCCAAGTGAGGCCTGCAGGGCTTTAGATGTTTGTTCTGGGTTTCTTTGTTCTTGAATACATTTAAACATGTCATGATGTGTTGCTTTTTGAGATCTTTTAGCCTTGTTTATGTTGTCATAAATTAGATCATAAACTGCATTTTATATTTACTCAGGTTATCTTTGATACTAAACTTTGTTTGCTGATCTGAAGCATTTAAATGTGACGAGTCAGCAAACACAGAAGGAAATCTGTAAGGGGGTATATAATTTTTCACAGCACTGTTTATGTCATAGTGTGTTTTCATAAAACAAGGCTTGCACTAAACCTGAATTTCAGTGTGTTTATTGTGATTGAACTGCAAACAGACCAATGACCAACTTTAAAGATTTATCTGAATGTATTTAGATACCTCAGAAATAAAACACTTTAAATGAAGGACAACCCACCTCCTTAACTGTTTTGTTTGAATTATTATAAAATATTACAATCAATAAAATGAAAAAAATCATAGATCTAAAGACTAATACACAAATATCTGTTATTGCACTATAAACGTAATACCATTGTAGTTACATTTCCCATAACCAACACTGATTATAAAATTGCATTAGTGTTTTATCTGCAAACAGTTGCAAGTGACTTTAAAACACGTTTTTCCTAAAACAGACAAAAACTGGATAAATCACAAGTCATTGAATCACATAGGGTGTGCTGAGCTTTCAGGTTCTCACAGACAATTTTAATTTAAATATTCTCAACTTTTAAAACTCACATTTTTGGATTTTGTTTTTTTCAGTTTTAAACTCTTCATATAGTCACAAGTAGTTTTTGTAAATTCTCTCAGTGTGAGGAAATGTATTTTAGACTTTAGGTCTTTTGCCTTCTTAAAACATTGTTAAAAACAACATTCTGTCCTTAAAAACAGCAGGAAGTGACGCTTTACAAGAAGTCTTCAAAAAAGAAGTTTATTTTGTAAAAAAATTACCTTCTAGAATGACAAAAATTAACAATCGCAAACTGAAAACACAAGCAATAAATCATTCGCACTGATGTAAGATTTTTTATTTATGTTTACAAATTGTATGTTTCTTATTCACACACAGCTGCAGGTTGAAGCAGTTGTGTGTAACATCCATAAATAATCTTCCATAAAAGCAACTCAAAAAGTATTTGAGCATTTTTGTTTATTAGAAATTTTGTTTAGAAACTCAAAAAGCATTTAATGACAAAAACAGGTCAAATACATTTCTGAAAAATTCAGGACTTTATGTCAGCTTGTTTAATATTAAATGAAATTAACTGTGCAACAAAATGCAGCATGTGACTATAGTGGACTTTCAAATTATACCAACTGTCCGAGGTCCTGGTAGTCTTTCCAGAGTTACAACGACTGCACAAACTCCCTGTAGAAAAGAAGAGAAAGA
The DNA here is from genome assembly GCA_006937965.1 of Callopanchax toddi. Lineage (NCBI taxonomy): Eukaryota > Metazoa > Chordata > Actinopteri > Cyprinodontiformes > Nothobranchiidae > Callopanchax > Callopanchax toddi. The sequence goes on along the minus strand of SSNR01000040.1, from coordinate 185,640 downwards.
ATATAGAGAATATTTTGTGAAAACTAAATACATTTCGACATTTTCATATATAAAACACCCTGAAGATCATTGTTCTCTCACTTTAAAACGCCTGGCAGTTTAGGGTCTCGATACAAGCCATTGTGTAGATATCCATGTGATCCATCAAATTTTACGAGCTTGACTCTCTCTGGACTTTGGGCCTTAGCAGCTACCTCATAGGTCTAGGAATGAAAAAAAAAAACCTCAGTTTCCACAGAGATACTTCCTTGGTTAGGACTATCGTGACCAGATTAGTTTATTTTGTGTAATTGAAAAGCAGCTGTCATAAACTGGGGTACCTGTTGAGCTATTTCAATGGGAACTAGGTGATCATCCTCCGAATGAAGGAAAAGTATTGGATTTTTCATTTTCTTCAAACTGCAGAAAATATAAATTGTAAGTAGCAATGACAATAACATTTGCAAACCAGTTGATGATTTTCATCAGTGAATATTTGCTGTGAAACCAACTCACTTGCTTTCAGTAGGGAAGACGACCTTGTTTTTATCCCACGGCCCTGGCAGGAAGTGCCCAATGACTGGAATTTTCCAGTAAAACTTAAAACAAAACACTGCAGTTATTGACACATGAATAATATACACCCAATATCCTAAGAGATCAGTGCAGTCCAGCCTACCCAAGTAAAGGGGTGAAACTGAATATCCTGTCGATCACTGTTGAAAGCCCCTTCCAGAATCACACCATCAAAAACCACACCTGAAAAGGAAAACAAGGGAAGCAGTTGTTTTATTAGATTATGACATGGAAATTATGTTCCTTTATTTATATGAGAGTAAAACCCACCGTCCTCAAGCAGTTTGACTGCAGCGTTAGTGGACACCCTGCACAGAAATATAGACATTAGGTTTTTCTTGTTTGTTACCTGTTTAGATTGTTGTGAAAAGGTTACAGATTTCTTTTGTTTTTGCGTTTTTGGTCAGTGTTCGTTTTACTGACAAAAATCAGAAGAAATCTTTAAGTGGGCAAATATTTTTTCCCTGAGCTGTACATGAATGTTAAGTTTGTTATAGATGCAGGCTAATTTCAAAACTATTCTTCTAAATGTACCAAATATTCCATTATGGCAGCTGTTTGTTAAGGTAATTAAAAAATGTAAAAACTTAGGAGAGGATGATTAAAACAGACCTTTACAAACATAATAGCTCATCATTTCAAAATGATGTTAGAGGCTGTTACTTTCAAGTTAAAACGTTAATAATACATGAGTAAATAAAGTGCATTTAAAATAACGGCAGCAGAATATTAACTTACCCAGTTCCAAGAGAGTGTCCCCAGATCACCACCAGGCTGTCTCCACTGCGTGCTTTGACCCAGTTGTACACACACAGAGCATCCACAGTCAGACCGGCTTCAGTCGGCTCTCCTGTAGAGTCCCCGAAACCTGCCAGAGGTTTTCACATCACCATTTAACAGAGCTCTTTTGGCTGCCACAAGGTGGCAGTCACTTAGAAGGAAACCAGCACTGATTTTTTTTGTATTCCTCACAGCAAACAACTCATCAAGCACAACCACAACGGTCGACAGGGATCATCCGGCTTCAAAACGTTTTAAATTAAAGTGAAAGGGCTAAATGAAGGAGAGGAAGCAGTAAATAATTAGTTCATACCTCTGTAGTCAGGCACCAGTACGTGGTAACCAAGTGCACTCAGTAACTGTAGATACATAATGCTAATTACTATTTAGACAGAAAAACAAAACTTTAAAAGGATTACAGTGTCAGCGCTGTTGATCACTCACTTTTGCCACTCCCACTCGATGCGGAGCTCCTCTGTGAAAATTAATTAGCAAACACAATGTTTTTTATGGATAACTGTGTGTCACAGTAAGAAACTTTGTCCTCCCTTCCTAAACAAATCATTATATAAATGTTTTTTCTCATACCTTGTGTTTGTGTTACCGTGAAGATAAATAAAAACTGGACTTCCATCACTTAAAGTGTTCTGGTACCACGTCAGGTCCTTCCCTTGTGCCTCTTTCCACCGACTTTCAGGAACAGTGTGCCTTGTATAGTTAAAATTAATGTACCGTTCAGAGATAAAACTCACATTATTAATAAAAAAAGACACGTTTTTCTCCACTGCTTATTTCAAACTACTCTAAAAAAATATCATTTACTCACCATACACCCAGAGAAATGCCTTCCTCTGATGTTAAATACATGTTGATGGTGTGATTAAGAGAGAAGTCAGCGGGTCGGTTGAGGTCTACAAAGAACGGCACGCTGACTGAACACAGGAAAAGAAGATGAGTTATTTACTTTCTGTAGGCAGCCAGAGGATATACACAGCACTTATAAGTCTATAAGGCAGACTGGCTACACACTTACGTCTGTTAGTGTAAATAAAGTGCTGAATTAATTCTGGAGCCACTTTAAATGTGACAGGCACCAAAACGCAGAGAACGGCGACAGCCAGCAAACCCCTTTTGATCCACCCGCGGGATCTGGAAAAAGAACGAGATAAAAACGAGTTATTTTACCCATTTATGTCAATAAAATCCATGTCTGAAAAGCCTCGCCTTCTTCAGGTGATAAGAGCCTGAAACACCTCTTTGAATCAATACCTAACTAAAGGGTCATTTGAGGAGAGCAGCCCTCTGCTAAGTTCAATGGTGTCTATCAAAAACCCATACACAGTGAAACAGATTTGATTTAACATTTAACAAGTTTTTTCCTCTACTAGAGTTCCTCTTGGTTAATGTTCTGCTTCTCTAGCAAGTTCAATAAAAATGAGATTGACAGTTATTTTTGGTAAAACTGTCCACAAACCAACCGACATAAAAACCAAAACTGAATACACTCCTGCTTCAGACTTCCCTCTGGGTGAAAATATTAATACTTAATGACTTTAACCCAACAGTCAACATCAAAGAATCAACATCACGCCTGCAGGGACAAAGTTGCACTTTTTGTTGTACGATGATTTTGTGATTTGCTGAACTAAATAATAGATAAAAGGCCTACCGTTTCTCAAAAGAATGCATACCCCCCTAACATTTATGCCAGAGTTTTAAACTAAAACCATCTACTAAGAAAAGTAGTTATAACCATTTCAGAAAACTCAGAAAAGCTACTAAAACTCAATTTATCTCAATATCTGTCAAATATATTGAGTTTTTGTGTTTCTAAGGTCATTTTGTTGTGGTAACATTTTTAAAATCTGGTTTACTTCAAAAGTGAATCAATTGCAGATTTACATCCAAAGATTAAAATCCATCCAGTGGTTCATTAAGTTATTTTGTGGCAGACAAACAAAACTTAAGAGATAAAAAGAGGCAAAAGGCAGTGGGCTTTAAAAAACACCCGAAGCTCCAGTCTGGTGAAACCAGAGGAGCAATCTTCCAAAAGATGTTCCTTATAGAAGCCTAGAGGAGACAGAGATGCTGCTTCAACAGATCCATGAAGCCCCTTCAGCCAGTAGCACAGAGCTGCTGAGCACGTCGCACTGGTCTGTGGTTTCAGTGATAAGACAACAGTCTGTCATTGATGTGGGCCTTGACTCCCTGGAGGCGACACTACAAAAAGGATGCTTTCCACATGGTTACCAATTAATGGCCAACACATTCCAGCCCCCTCTATTAACACAAATCAACCAGAAAGCCTCTCTACGCTGCTCAAGGGAAATGTATGAGGTTATTTTTTTACACCAGCCTTAACTCCTTTACTTAACTATTCATCTCCAATTTTTTTTTAAAAAAGAATGAACATTCATTTGTGCATTGGATAAACCTAGTGAACTGGCATGTAACGCAGCCATTACATTTTATGACCAGCATGTTATTTGAATTTATAAATTAAGAGTTTACTTCTGCCACAAAATAACTTATAAGAGGTTTTCCTTTTTTATTGTTTTTATTAAAAGAAAGGAGACATTAACAGTTCTTATCTGACACACAGTGAATACAGAAACTTGATATTTGACAGTAGAATTTAAGGAAATTTCCTTTTGTATCTCTATCCCATTTTTGTATGTGAAAATTAGAACAGTTGAAGACCCAGAGTGTGTTTTCAAGTGTAAAAAGAAAGCAGTGGGCTCACCATTACACCTGATAAAGCAGAATAGCTTGAAGACTGTGTTCAGTATCCACAAAACATCTGTAGCAGTAATGGTTAAGTGTATATAAATTTAGTGCTGTGAAAAAGTATTTGCTTCCTTACAGGTTTCTTCTGTTTTTTTGCTTAATGGTGATCATAATGGTGATAATGGTGGAGTCATGGTGATCCCACTCCTTTCTACTTGAAAACCTCACCTTTAACACTTCCCCTGATGAAATGTGTTTGCTGATCTGAAACACGTAAGTGTGGTGAAAAAGCAAAATCAGAAGAAATCCTTAAGGTGGCAAATTACTTTTTCACACAAATGTTCTGGAAAGTGTTTTCAATAAATAAACAGGCTGAATACTAATTGGATTGACCTTTAGGGGCACCTGGACATATGGGCATACACGACAGCTCGCAAGGCATTTTACGTTTATATCAAAGTACTTGAGTAATCAATTAATTATTCAATAGAATACTTGATTACTTAAATATTCAATAGCTACAGCTTTACATTGATGATGGTCCCACAACTTTTTTAGACATCATTTTGGGTTCTGGTTAGAAACAACAAACTGTGTCAGTGACTGACAAAACACAAAGGATTTGTAAGCAGTGTAAGAAAATACTGCTGTGCACTAAGGCTAACAGGAGCATTATGCTAAGTCACCTACAGAACCTCACAGGTCTCTATTTAAGTCAGCAGCACCTGTTAGCAGCACTGCCTCCACATGCCAATGCAGACCTTTACACCCCTGCTCGGTCTGTTGCAAGTGAAAGTGTCTTTTTATTTGCAGGGGATAAAGTTTGTGTCTCAATTGCTGTCATAAAACTTCCTATTTTATTATTCCAACTGGCTGTGTAACTGTAAATATCTTTGCATTATCTTTGAAGAAAAATATGGTTAATCTCTGTTGGCACTTTGAGCAATAAACATGCTACCTTGATTACACATAGTTTTTCAATATAGGACTAAGCAGTTTTTAAAATTCCCTTTTTTATTCTTATGTTTGCAGAAAGTTCCATTAAAGGTCACATATCTTTTATGAGAAGCTTAAAGGTCATGCACAGTTAAAACAACATTCTAAAGGGTTGAATAGACTCATGATAAATCAAAGGAGAGACACCAGTCATTTGAGTTTGTGGTAAAGCCTCCAAAACATTTAATAAAATGACATTTATCCAGCACTTTTTCTTAAAAATATTATTCTCATCTAATTCTTGTGAACCCCATATTGTGTATTACCTCGTCTCATGAGCTGAATTTATCCTTACAACCCTAGTCTATCATTATAGGAACATACAGAGCACAAAAATATATGAAAATATGATACATTTCTATTAAGGTAATGTGTTATTATTAAAAATTTAACTTGTAGCAAAATTTATGGACTATGATTTCTGGAATTTCTGTCATTGAATTATAATAATTTCTTGAAATGTTTAATGATTTATTTATTTTTTACTTTCCACTGATGAATGTGGCACTTTGAAGTTACCAAATGTAAATAGTTTAATCTGGATTAATACTTGGCTTTAGTTAAAGGTTAAATGTAGTTTTTGTTCAAGGTTACAGTGAGCCATTCTGTTTTGTGGGGCAAAGGAGTCTATTATGTGAATGAGTAACCAACAAGAAGATAGCCTTACTTTATTGTTTGTTTTTTTTGTAGTTGGGTAACACATTCATAGACAGGACTTTAGTAATTAAGAAAGCAGCCTTATTCATTATTAACAAAAGAAATGCATTGCACCAACTTAGCCTAAATAATTGCAAAAGTGCAATTTAACAATTATTTTCTGAGCATTAATAGGATTTTAGTTTGCTGATATACAGGTACATCTCGTGGAAAAAGTTCAAGATGTTTTGTCACTCATTTCACAAAGTGAAACTCATATATTATATAGATTTGTTACAAATAGAGTGAAATATTTCAATCCTTTATTTAGTTTGATGATTACAGGTTACAGTTTTTGAAAACCTAAAATTCAATCTCTCAGAAAATAAGAATATTACATAAAATCCAATAATATTTTAAACAGACATGTCGGGCTTCTGAAAAGTCTGTTCAGTTCTGTCCACTAAATACTTGGATCTCCTTCTGCATGAATTACTGCATCAATGCATCGTGGCATGAAGGTGATCAGCCTGTGGCACAGCTGAGGTGTAATGGTTGCTTTGATAGCAGCCTTCATGTCATCTGTATTGTTGGGTCTGGCGTCTCTCACCTTCCTCTCGACAATCCCTCATACATTCTCTAGGCTTCAGGTCAGGCCAGTCAGCTGGCCAATCAGAGCTCAGTAACACCATGGTCATTGAACCTGCTTTTGGTACCTTTGGCAGTGACGGCTGGTATTAAGTCCTGCTGGAAAATGCATCACCTCCAAGCCAAGCCACTCCTGAACCTGTAGCTGTAGTAGCCTGGAGTCCCACTTGAATGTTTGCTAAACTGATTAAATGACCTCATATAGGAACTTGCAATTAAATAAGGACAATAAAAATCAGGTGCTTAAAGTGATAATATGCAGTTTTGCTTGTTTTGGGCTCTCTCTGGTGTCCGTTTTAAATGACTGCATTAAACAAGTTACCAGATCGTTTCAGCTTCTAAACGCCAATATCTACCTGTTGAAATGTCTCCTTAGCCTTCATAGCTTTCTACAGGAGCGGTTATTTACTCTTTCAAAGAAATCAGCTGTGTTCAAGCAGGGAGAGATTGAAAAAAAGCAGGAATCATGAGCTAAAAACACTCCAGCGCTAGCATAACAGCTAGCCACTTTGGGTTAGCCTAACCCTCGTGAGACACGTGACTTCCTGGGTACGGGACGGCGACGGAGATCTTGCAATCGTGGTTTTCCGGCTGTAATCACCAGATGGGGCTAAGTGACTTTTCATTAACTTTGTAAAGGGTCATATTAGCACATACTGGCTCAAGGAAAAAATTTAAAAATATGAAAAAGTTGCATATTATCACTTTAACTTGCATCACAACTTATAAAATATCATTGGCTTTGGCTGAAAACTTGGAAGATGCTGTGCATTGTAGGAAATAAATGTCTAAAGTTTCCTGCATGATTTATCCTTAGGACTGATTTACTAAATCAGGACTAAATTAGTCTTGTTTATCAGCAGGTCAAAGTCAGAGCTGAGTTCTTATCCAGTTTCAGAAAATAACACAATTCATCTAAAAATTAATAAAGAAAGAAAATAGACCTTATATATAGTATGTCTTATCCACATAAAGAGTCTGATTCAACTTCATAGTACTAGCAAATACTAGGCTAAAGACTCACACAACAATGGAAACTGGATAAGTGATGCTAGCTAACTTACGGCGCTTCCTCCTTCTTGCTGCGAGCAGCCCTCCGGATGTCACTCCTTTCGGGGGACGTACTCGGTTTCACGACCCTTCTCTTCATGGTTTACCGTAAGTAAAACTTCACGTCCAAAACAGAATAACAACTGAAAACTCGAGTCTCGCCTAGACTGGCAGTCTGGGACTTTGACCAACTTGGTCTAATATCAAAGTACATTTTGATTTAGCGCAGGGGGAGGTACGAAGGGTTTTAAGGTAGCACCATTTTATTCATAGTTTATCAAACGCCACAATGGATGCAGCAGGGGGAGCTACCTTAAACAGTGCACCCAGCATCTGCATTGTTAAAGTTTAGGCTCTATGTTCTGTCTAAAAATGCTAGATTATTTATATGAGTTGCACTTAAAATTATCTGCGAGTCTGAAGTTGAGATGATTATTTTCAGATGAGTTCATGGCATCCATTATTTCAATTTGACAGTTTATTTGAAAAATGAAACAAACATGGAAATGTTAAAAATTAAACAGAACCAACAGGCTGAGAAGTAATACAATAAAATGGAGTAAAATAAATATTCACGAGTCACTATTGTTTGTGCAAAATGTTTCAAACAAAAATATGCATCATTTAGCCATATTTTCCTAGGATATTTTAAAGTGTTTTTGAACTTTGGCTACTTTTCATTCATTTTCTGTGACACACACACACACACATGCCAATTAGGTCAATGTGTTTAATTACTTTAACATAAATATCTAATCAATCAATCAATCAATCAATCAATCAATCAATCACATTTCAGCAACTCTGTGCATTTAGGAATCTAGAACTGATGAACATGACTTGCTCAAGTTTTTATTAAAAAGCATCAGAATAGAGAAGAAAGAGGATTTAATGGATTCTGAACATGGCATGGGTGTTGGCACCAAACTGGCTGGTCTGAGTATTTCAGAACCTGCGGATCTACTGGGATTTTCACTCACAACCATCTCTAGGGTATACAGAGCATGGTCCAATAAAAGAGAAAATATTCGATGAGCAGCGGTTGTGTGAAAAAAAAATGTCCTGTTGATGTCAGAGGAGGATGGATATGAAGTAATTGCAAACAAACTTAAGACAGTTTTGCAATTTGGTGAAAAAAGTGTCCTAATTATGTCTGAATTTATTCACAGGTTACCCTTATTTTCTCAAGGTTGCCTCACTATTGTACATTTTGACTCACAAAAACTAAACAGAGAAGAGGAAATCTTGCATATTTTCTGAACATGTTCAAATGTTTAGTGACACGAGAGGGAGGCCCTGCGACTTACACAAGGAAATTGAACAAACATTTTGGAAACTATCTCGTTAGCGCTGTTTGCAATTTATCACCAACAGCTGCAGCCTGGTGAGGTCCTGGCTGAAAGGGGTGATGTTGTGATGCTCTTTTCTTATTGCCACGTGTCTCAATACTCCATAGAAACACAAGGCAGATGCACAAAAGTGTGACAGGGTTTTTAGGATGAGCAGAGGAGAAGGAGCCTCTAGGAGGCAAAGCTGTCACTAAAATAAATAAGCTGGTGTCACAGATGACCAACTCAGTAATTGTGTGGCTCCGGCTGTATGACAGAGCCAACAGAGAGGACGCCGGCTGTGCTCACTAAGTCCTCAGGAGCCTGATGAGTCAGGTACACGCCAAAAGTCACCTGAAATACACACAAAACAAGCTAATTTAACATTTGTTTAAAGCGTGGGCCTATTTTCTGCTTACACAAACACACACAGAATCGACATAAAAGAGCAGTCATTGCTGCTGACAAACCTTCCCAGTCCGATAGGCAGACAGGGTAATGAGCGGCTCTTTAGTCTTGGTCCCGGTGTCCTGGTCTATTCCAATCATCTGGCATCTCCCACACTGGCCTGCAACCTTTTATTTTAATCACACAGAGAGCACATTTCATGTCTGACAAAAACAAAACACTTTCATCAGCTTTTTAGTACATTTAAAGATGTTGTTTTTCCATTTGTTGTTTATCTCAAAGCGTATGCTCACCATGAATCGAGTGTTGCCAATAATCAAGTGTGACCAATTATCTTCCTCAAATGGTTCTGCTCCAGCGATGACTAAATTGGCACGGAAGCGCTTAATGACATTCTGTGTGTCAAGGAGCTGATCGCCCTCACAGCCATCCTGCCTGAGGGGGAGAGGTGGGAAATTGCATGTTATTTTGCTGTGCAGCACAATTGAGCCAGTGTAATGTAAATGTGTGGATGTCAGAGCATCCTGCAGCAACATTTCACGTTCAAACCTGCTGCTCATTAGATTCTGAATGAGCTCCACGCTGGCATGGCTGATCATGAGATACTGAGCTTCATTCACCAGGGAGAGGAACGAGGAGGCGGCAGCTAGGATAGAAAGACTTTAGATTACCCCAAAGGTTTGTTTCATTTGAAGAAAACGCTCTCATTTAGAGTTCAAGCAGACTGCACCCTCAGAAAGTCTGAAAACTAAAAGTGTCTGACATCAAAAAGTGGGGAAAGGTCATTGTAATACATTTGTAAATGTTTACTCCCGACACAGGAGGGTAAATGATGTCTATCAGTTTAAAATCAGCCACATGATGAGCTCGGAAAAGCAGTTAAGGACAGTTAAATGTGGTTTTAAATCTGCAAAAATAACCAGAATGTAGTCATCATGGTGTTTCTCACTCTGGGTTTGAAGGTAAAATATTCTAAAGAAAGACTGGATTACAAATGACGAAACCTTTATCGGCCAGGGAGGATTTTATAAAATGATGTATTTGTCGGGAATAAATGGTGAAAAGAGAGAATCTTTAAATTTTTTATTTTAATATCAATGGACTAAAAGCCAGGATGGTTAAAAAAAAAGGAACAAGGGTTAATAAAAAACTTCACTAAAAGGTCAAGATACCCAAATCTTTTATTTTATATAAGCTTTAGAAGCACAGGGTCCTACATTTCCCATAATGCAGTTAAACACTACTGAATCTCTTAGATCCCTCATCCCTTGCTGATAATGATGAAGGTTTGTATCACAGGCTCAAGCTGAGATAACTTTACTTTGACAGGGTGAGAGAAAGACAAAAAAAACTCAAGTATTTAACTGATGCAACGTTACGTTATCTGAGCCGTTAGGAATTCCCAAATTCGTGCAGTTTTAGTTGCTCCATTCACTCTTTTATCAGACAAACTTGGAGCCATCAACAGTTTTATTTCATCTTCATTTGAATGAAATACTTTTAAAAGTTTTGTATAATTGTTATCTATAGGTTATGGTTCTATTTAGTCTTCAAGTCGAGTAAAATAAAAACTATAAAATAAAATAAAATGAATAAAGACATGAGCTACAGTTGACTGGAATGCTTGAAGTCTTGACCCTGAAGGCTTTGACTTACTAAACGTAGAATAAAAGAACCAAAATGACAACAAACAAGACACTTTGGAGGTTGAATCAGGATTAATCAGGATGATAAATGAGTTGTAAGTGGTCACACCATAAACATGGATCATTTATTGCCTGAAATTCCAACATCCATCAACTTCTACAAACCAAAAGTCATTTAGGTCTTACTTTTACAATACTACGAGAAAAGGTCTGCTTTGATGTAGCCTATAAACTGTATTAGAAGTGTAAATAGAACCTAAATCAAAAGACATGTTAAAGCTGCTGCCAGTGTCTCATTAGTGTTACCATGGTAACCACAAACCTAGGTTTCTTGCTGTCCAGTGCACTCTTAGTATAACATGCAGATGTAAACGTAAGCCTTAAAGGGATACTCCACCAAAAAGGGATTTATTTTGTCTATTGCCATATCCTCATAGTAAGATCAGTGGGCAAAAACAATTTGCAGCCAGCCCAGCCGTTATCCTGATCCAGCAGTACTCCTTTAGCTTTAGCTTAGCGTAAAACACTGTAAGTGAATGGTAACAACTAGCACTGTGAGAAAAACGTCCTTAAAACTCACTCAGTAGTGATACTAATGATACTAATTCTGCTTAGTGACCTCAATACTCATATCGACTGCAAGTGAAAAAAAAAGTAACACAAAGGAATTACAGTTACTATTTTAGACTCAGGACTACTTAATGACGAAGAACAGCTGTAAGTCTCCGCTGAAAGGCGCAAGGACATGGTGCAGTGGCCCCAAAGACACCTATGTTCATAAACACATATACTGGCTACTAGGCTAAACCCGGTAATGTTTTTTGAAGATAACCTCTGTGCAGCTCGCACCTTTGTGTTATTTTTCTTCGTCTTTGAGGTTTGCAAATAACGTGCTGATATGTGTTTACCGAAGTAGGCATCTTTGAAGCTGCTGCGTCATGTACTTGTGCATCCAGAGATCGGACCACCAAAGATCCCACCGTGGTCTGCTACCCAATCCACAAAGACCCTTCATGCTCCTGCTGCAGGTGGTAGGTCCATAGGTGGATAAGGCCATGTAGCGCTCGCTCACGGGCCCCAACCCCAAGCCTAATTCCAGGGCAGGACCTCTGTAACCCTCCAGGCTGGATACTCAGGTACTCTGATGTTTTCCTCATGAATAGTCTTCTGAAGTGAGATGCTGAACCAGTCGGCTGTGGTGAAGAGGGAGCTGAACCAGAAAGCAAGACTCTTGATTTACCAGTTGATCTACATTCTAATCCTCACCTCTGGTCATGAATAATGACCAAAAGAATGAGCTGTCAAAATAAACTTACTCCACAGGGTGGCCAGGCTCAGCCTTAGAGATAGGGTGAGGAGCTCAGATATCCAGGAGGGATTTGGAGTAGAACAGCTGCTCCTCCAGATCGAGAGGAGCAAGCTGGGGTTGTTCAGGCATCTGGTCAGGATGGACTCCTCCTTGAGGAGGTGTTTCAGGTATGTCCTGCCAGCAAGAGGCCCACAGGACTTGACCCAGGACACACTGAATCATATCTTCTGGGAACGCATTAAGGCCCTACTGGAGGTGCTGGTGGAGGTGGCTGGGAAAAGGATGGTCTGGGCTTCCCTACTGGTGATGCTGCCTCTAAAATCCAAATCCAGATGAGCAAGGCGAGGCTTATGCAATAACACTCTTAATTAAATTATGATCTTCACAACGTATATTATAACAAAAACAATACATTATTTTGATTTTGCACAAAAAATGTTGATGCTCATTGATTAGAATATAGTCAGAAAACATCTCTGATAAATTCATGACAACTAGTGTATAAATGGAAGAAGGTCCACTCCCTGCAACAGACTGCAAAGTCACAAAGGAGCCATGGGTAACTAGAGAGAAATGAAAGGTTTGTTTTCCATTGGACTCATGAATCTATCCACCAACAGGAAACAACAAACAACAAGAGTGTGCTTAGCAGGACTGCCAGTGGAAAGCTGCTGCTCTCTATAGGGAATACTGATGCAGGTCAGCTGTTTGTTAAAGTTCACAAGGTTATTAAGAAGTCTGATATTCTGAGAGGAGACAGCACTGCATTCTGGCATAAAAAATGTATCTGTGAAATAAAGTGAAGGAAGAATCATTGTTTGTGGCTCTTTTGTTCTACAGTATCTGGCTAAGGGCCATCAGTGGATAAATGCTAAATCCTGAATCATACATCTCAAAATGTAAAGGACCATATCAGGATGTCTGTCCACGAACTTAATCTAAAGAGAAATCATGCTTGTTAGAGAAGCATGACCTTAATGTTAACTCACTGTCCTGATTTTAATCCAGCAGCAATAAAAAGACCTGAAATGATCAGTTTATGTGATAAAAGCACCAAGTCATAATTATTTCGGTGCCTTATTTGACAAACTGAGATTTGCATATATATAGTATATCCCACTCAGATGGGTCATTTTAGGCACAGTAGTACAGATGCTGTCATTTATGAAATTCTATAATAACTTATGGGAAAGAGGAAGGAGCCTGTTTCAGTTCTAGGGTTTTATGTATCAGGATGTAGTCAAAGTAATCTGGTTTTACCAGGTTCTAAAAGGATTCAAAAGCAACGCCAAAATAGAAAAGCTTTGTGTGAAAACGAAGTCCAACTTCACTGCTTCCAGACAATTTAAGAAGTTCAGTATCAGCCAGGAGCTGCTGAACAAACTCAACAGGTCACAATCAGTGAAACAGCCTCTATAAAAGCAGGAGCTTTACTGGTCTGGAGCATACAGGTGTGTGTTAACACGACGCCAAGATAACAGATTGTTGTTTCTCATATGGTTATATGGTTAAAGTCCAATTTAAAGCAATTTAGAATCCATTGTTCTACAGGAATCTGTTGTGTTTTTTGGGGAAAAATACCTTTATCAAACGTTTTCCTCATTTCTCGGGTGAAACCAGGACGTTGCCTTATGAGGCGACATGGCTGTCCGAGGAAATCTGAAAGCCACGCTGCGGCCTCGTCTCCACAGTCAAACGTCTCCACCCTTAGGGAAGGAAGGACATTTTCAGACTCTTCATACAATTTAATGTAACATCTAACCCAAGAATCCAAGGATGTAAATCTTTTTTTATACTGCGACATGCCATGTGGGGATATGCTGGGGATGATTATTATATTCTGCTTGTTGTTTGTTTTTCTATCAAAAAAACGGAGCAGGAAGCCTTTCATGAGAAGCTGAGAGAAGGAGGCCTTACAAAGCGATCTACTAAAAAGGTAGCCCACTGAAATGAGAGAAAGCACTGACAAAAGAGAAAAATGTGAAGAAAAACGATACGTGTCGCTGTATTTTCCGCCCCTAGTGCCTTCAGAAGTCTTGCCGGCATACCTGTCACCGCAAACTTTACTGTGACACATTTGAAAGCTTGTGTGAAATGAAACACAGACTTCCAGGGGAACTGAAATGGTATCCATCTCTGCAAGGGGAAGAAAAAAACACATCTCTTACAAATTCATTGCAGAAAATGTATCTGATTGAGGCTTCTCTGGTTAAGCAGTGCATTTATATTAGTGAGACATGTTGGACACTCACTGACCTGATGCCTGAAGGAACAATTTGTTTGAGGGAAGGTGGACTTGTGGGCGAATGAGGCATAAACGAGTCTCTCTCTTCTGACTCAGGCACACGCCATTTCCATTTACCACCATCCAGCCTCTGTCATACAGTAAGCCCAGCGGTCCCACCGGCCAGTCGTGGACCTGCATGACGAACAGCAGAATGAAATCAACACAAGCATATACGGGAGGGGAAAAAAGAAAGTGATGGACAGAAAAGGTTGGGTTGAGCTCATACCTCAAATGCACCACAAGATTTGATGGGATATATGTAGATGTTGGTCAGAGTGTAACCCGTTTCACGGCTTTTTGAGCCTCTTTGTCTAAATCCTTCCTGCGATGCTTCAGGGGAACTCTTTTTAACTTCACTGTGGCTTTTCCCATTAGGATGTTTCACTGAGTGTTCATTAAATCCCTCCGACGGTACTCTGGCTGTTTTGAACATCTGCAGTCTGGCTTGGTTCACTGTGACTGGTTTAGTCACGAAGCACTCTGCAACAAAGTTTAAGAACTTTTGACAATCTTCAAATGTTGACATGTAGCCGAAGGACACTCGAACAGATCCGGTCGGCTGGCCGTCCACCAGGTCGATGCTGTCTCCGCAGACGTGTCCCGCCTTGTAGAGCAAAACAACAGGTTCATTTCTGAGAATGCATGTCCTTTAATTGACATTTTAAATGGTGTTTCTGTGTAAAAGTTATAAATGATTACTGAAGGGCCTCTGTTTGAGGAAATAGAGTTTACATCCAGGACTTATGAGCTAACAGCTAGCATCTCCCCAAATAAATAGTGCTTCATGCAAATAATATTTATTTTAAAGTAGAGGCACCAGTTTTGAATCAGAAGTCATTTTAAAATTGAATTCTGTGGTAAAAGCATAAATATCACTTAGCAACAATACATTCAGAATCAATCCAAACCTAAAGAAGATTGCTGCCATCTTAAATGTCAAAAATAACTGATAAAATCAATTAAATTGTCAAGATTTATAAAATAATGTTTGCATGAACTGAAACTTAGGACACTGGAACAGATTTAAGAAGACAGCAACCTGTTTTAGATTTGGGTCTTTTGAGAACGTTCTGATGAGCTAAAAATAAATTTTCAGCTGTTGGTGATATTTACGCTTGTAAATAATCATAAAGGTCCATCCAAATAACAAAGTCATTCAAAATAGATGACTGTAAAGGTTTACTAAATTATGTTTAATGAACTACTATAAAATGATAATGCTGTATTTAGATGACAGCAACGTCTCAGCCAGATGGTCTGAAAACATTTAAATCTAAAGATTGTTGCCATCTTAAAACAGCTCCAATGTCATCAAGCTCACATTTTATAATGCAATGGTATTTTACAAACTTTTACAACGCCATTGTCTTTGTATAAAAAGGTTATTTTGGCAGGAATATTAAGAAATTCTGCATTAAAAGTGTTCCAACTAGCTCATCAATCCCGTGAAACACAAACTTCATTTCTTCAAACAAAGGCTGTTCAGAAGCTATTATAATGTTCACACATGGTTGAATTGTTCCTTTACTAGTTTTTTAAACATGTGTTTCTCACCTGCAGGTTTCTCTTCATTTGCTGGTTGCTGATTCCCAGGAAGGCCTGACAGGCCCCGGTGTTGCAGAAACAACCAGTCCGCAGATGAATATTGAACAAACTGGCCATTCTGTCTACCTGTGTTGGCAGCAAAGGATCGCTGTGTCAGAACATCCACTGCATAAACATGCACTAATCAAGCTGCTATGAACTTGACATTAATCCTATTTATTACATGCACCTGTGAATACCCAATTATCTGCCCACTAGAATCCAAGAGGTTGAAGTTCAGAATTGCCCCCTGAGTGATTGGACTCTCAAACTGGCCTTCGGTGTAGATCTGAGCCACCGGTCTCCCGTTGCCATGGCAAAGACTTGAGAGCAGAGTGTAAGTGTAGTGTGCCAAGCCGAACGTGTGCTGCTGGATGTTGTGCATGCTCCCTACGGGCAAAAACGAATAAAGACAGGACTGGTATTAGCCCAAAGTGGTTATTATAATTAAATAGAGATTTTTTGTTTTTTTAAAGTACCTGTGATCCTGTAAAGAGATTCAAACCCGTGATTTAAAGCAATGATGTCCAAGAAAGAGACGGTGCCATCTTCAAATCTTTATCATGTTAAAAAACAAACATTACATTTTGCAATAAAAATGCAGAGACCTGTGTGTTCTGAGGGTTTGACAGGCTTGAATAATACTTTACCTATCAGAAATGTTTTCTGCCTGCACATAATAATTTTCTCCAGACAGGTAAGCTGCTGCTGTGCCTCCTCCGAAATAGGTCTTTCTTAGTATGCCCGCTGCATCATTACGAACGAGAAGAGCCCCCAGACCTGTAGGGAAGCCAAAGATCTTGTAGAAAGAGACGGGAATGAAATCAGCAGGGCAGTCCTGTAGGTTTAGAGAGGAACAACTGACATACGAAGCTGCATCAAGCAGCACAAACCAGCGGCCTCGGAGGTCACATGCTGGATAGAGGCGTCGCGCTCGGATGCCTTCAACATGGCTAAGGGGATACTTCCTTCCTGAGAAGTTGCTCTGAGCTGGGTAACAAAAAAGGTGTGGAGTCTGGCAAATAACATCTTCCTCTTGAATTCTGTCCTTTGCCCTGGTTTTTAGCTCCTGAGAGGAGACAGGAAGGGCAGCTACCCCCAGGGTGGAAGCCAGTCCTCTCATACCAACTACAGAGGTATGGCTGTCAGTCAGGTAGCAGAAGTAGCTCCCAGCTTCGCTCTCAGTCTGTGGACACCAAGGAAAAGTCTCTGCCACTAATTTGAGAGCGGCTGTGCAACCAGAAGTGAAAATTACAGAGTATTCCTTAGATGTGGTGTTAAAATGCTGCAATACCCTGTAAGAAAATGTTCAGTCTTTACTCATTTAATGCAGCAAAGTAGGACTGAATGGACACATCATGAAGTGTGGGGCAGGCCTTACCTGGATCTGACCTGCTCCACTGTGTCATGTGTCAGTCTGCTGCTGGGGTTGTGGCTGTGAGGGTTTCCTAATAGGAGGAGAAAAAAAGACTTAAGGCTGAAAAGCTGAGACAGAAAGCAGAGGCGGCTCTAGGAGGTGGCACAGCGCTCCAGCTGACACCCTGTTTGGAGGCTTGTGACTATTGCCCTCTACACACTTCTAAACTAAACTACTAAAAATAGATTTTTTTTCTGTGTTTGGTGAGAAACAATCTCTTAAAACCGCCTTCCAGTGTGAAGAGTTGACATTCTGAGAGAAACGGCTATGAGTGTTCTTCCTTTATATGTTGATATGTTGTTAATGTGGGTGCTCTCGCCATCTAGTGGTGCAGTGGAGGTATTTCAGTGTTTGCGTCAGACTACAATGAAATAAGATCCATCTAATAATAAGAATTTAAAAAGTTGTCCTTTATTAGGGACATTTAGTGTTTCAAACACTAGAGTCACATCAGAGTAGAAAGTTGCACATTCATAAACAATAAAAATGAAATTTAAGAGCTGTAAAAAGGAAAATTAACACACTGCGGCTGAAATTTCTCCATCTCAGACACCAAATTATATCTGACGTTTAACATCTCAACTACTGAGCCTAGAGTGTACTGTGAAAAAAGCTGCACAGTAGTATAACACAATTTACAAAAAAGAGATTAGAATCAGCTACAGGTAGGTGTTATGTTGGCTAAGAATCAAATAATTAAAAGATAAAGATACATTAATGAAAAGTATGCATTATTGACATACTGAGCAACTTTATGTTAAAAAATGTTAAAATCACATGTTCTACCCATGTTTCTCATGTGATTTTGGAACACTTCTAACATGTTCATGTGAGCCCATGTTCAGGTCATGTTCTCTTTCATAAGTGGGGTTTGCTTCCTCAGGTTATTATTTAAATATCATACTTATACCTTTTTCTTATTGTATAGCAACTTTTTGCACGTTTTAAATTCAGATTTTGTTCTGGGACATTTTGTTAAGATACTTATGGAACTCAAGGTTTTGCCACCCTAAAAAAGTTTTCTAGATCCGCCCCTGACAGAAAGAGCACACAATGACAGATGTGATTTTATGAGTTTTTTTTCTCACCATACACGTTTGTTGAAATGTCCCGGAAATAATTCCTGAGCAGAGACTCCGGATACAGAGTGGCTGCTGCGTGATCCAGATATGTTATTCCTGTTTGGAGAAAAAAAAAAAAAAGTTTAAAGCCAGCCAGTAGAAGAAAAAAAAAATCCTGATCTTCTGAAGTGATATTTACCTTTAATACGAGGGAACTCCTGCTCGATTATTTCATCAAAGTTTCCCTCATAACCATACTGACTTCTGATTTGCTGAAAAGTTTCGAGGGAGCAGAGTTTGTGGAAGTCCATGTCTTGATTCTGGCGGATGACAGCTGCAGACTGGACCTCCTTTCCGCTCATGTTGAGGTCTAAGTCCAGGATTCTGTCTGTATAAAGTTTAAAGTCGTCTTTGCTGTGTGCCCCAGCTGGCTCTGGGTATCAGGCTACAGGTCACATGAAGATGTGGGACGACTTTAGAGGCTTTTCTAATCATTTACTGTCCAGAACGAAGCGTTCCTTCGCAAAAGTATGGCAAGCCGATTTATCATATAATCATTAAACGTGATCTTCAAAGCTGAAATCTATAAATAATTCCCCCCCCCCCCCCCCCCCCAAATCAAAACATATTTACTGTATTATGAAAGCATTTTCAATGGGAAGAGCTTGTGGTTTGTGATCACAGAGTTTATTAATTGTAAAAGAGAGATATACATTTTTCATTCCAGTTCAATTTTTGGAGATACAAGGGTTTTACCTGACAGGAATAATTTCTTTCTTTTCATTTTCATTTAAAACACACCAGGAAAGCTAAGCATGTGGCTTTTCAAAATAAGAGTATCAATCAATATCCTGAAAAGAAAGCATGTTTTGTTTGTTTGTTTGTTTGTTTGTTTGCTTTTTCTTTATTTGGAGGCTTGTCACCAAGGTGAAATGCCTGGAATAAAAGAATCAATAAAATAAATTAATTGTGTTTTTTTCATATAACATGTTGGATTATTAATTAAATTGCAGTAAGTTTTATATGTTAATGCTATGTTCATTAATTTAGCTGACACTTTTACTCAAAGCGACTAATAGGGCATGTTGTGATCTGTGGCGGAAAACACGGAAAAAATCCACGTATGTATGGGGAGAAGGAGAACATGCAACTCTACGCAAAAAGGCTGCAGCTGGGATCCAAACCTGCAACCTTCTTGCTGTGAGGCAACAGTACTAACAACTTTTCCACCATGCAGCCAACATTTCCTTATTGTTATTATTATTTATTCATTTAGCTTTATGTTTTGTTTGTTGTGTGTGGGACTTTGAGGCATTATTTAATCTTGTTCAAAATAATAATAATAATAATAATAATAATAATAATAATAAAATAAATCTGTGTTCATTTACCAAATTTCATTACAAAGAGGAGGCAGGACTTTAAGTCTATACTGGAACCAGCCACTAGGGGTGCTGTCATGTAGTTTTGGCTACAACTTCACAGTTCATTCTTGAGTCTAGTAAAATAAATGTCTTTGGTTTCAACAAATTTATATAATGACTGCCTACATCGAAACAATTTTTTCCAAAATAATCTTTCTAAATTACCATATTTAATATATAATATGAATATATTGATGCTTTTAGACTTATTTCATCCACACAAAAATGTAGAAGATCCAAAATTGCTGTAGTAAGTTTATCAGATATTTAACTGTATCAACGGCACATAAATATATATTTTGATTAGATGCCATTTCATTTATAAAACTAGAGAATAGGATAGTAACTAGAATCGATCCTTGAGGAACACCTGTTTCTGTGAAAGGGGCTGATGAACAGTTTTCTGAGGTAACACAATGAGTTCTGTTGGATAAATAATTTATAGTTCAGAACCAGGAATGTTATGATTTGGTTTTAGTGGATGACCCAAAATGCAGGGATGAGTAAAAAGCAGCAGTGTAGGCAGATATAAATCCAAACAAGGGGTATTTTATTAAGCACGGCAGATGACGACAAAGACACCGTAGGATTCAACAAACAATGACAAGACAGGGAAGCTTAAATAAGGAGGGAGGTGATCACAGGGACGAGACACAGGTGGGCTGGATGACAACTGAACACCTGTGGGAACAACAAGAGGAGAAAGATTAATACAAACAAACACAGGACTGGACACCAGGGGGCACCAGAGGGAGCAGGATGTGACAAGGACACTATGTACTCTGGTAAGTTTTGCAGAAGTTTATCATCAAAGGCTCAACAAATATTTGTGTTTATTGTCTAATGATTTAATGTGACCAGACCTTTTGATATACTGTGACCTCCTGCCCATGTGTACCCCACCTGTCGTCCAATCACTGATGGAGACAAACACCTGAGACTCTGAACAGGAAAAAAGCAAATAAAGGAAATGGATGGATGAATTTGTGACTGTGACCTGTTACTCCATATGTTATGGGCCCTATAGGCCATTAATACATGGACCATAACATGGCCTAATCTAAAACCTGTTCAAATTTACTGAGAATATTATTAACTGAGAATATATGGGAAAAATGGTTTCAGTTGGTCAGTGACAGTCTGGAAATCAGTAACTGTAAATCTGAGGGGTTTCCACCATTTAAAAGCAGGAGCACCAGGACTGATTTCCTTGTGGAAGATGGACTCAAATTATAAACTGAACTAAGTAATGGGTTCAGAAATGAAATCAGTGGCTATTTTTAAAAAAACGTTTTTTTTTTTTTTTTAAATGATGATCTAAAGTAGGACGGAATTCTCTTCTTCAGAATGAGCTGTTATTAAATCAAAGATCAACATAAAATTACATCATTAAGACTTGTTCAGGTAAAGATCAGGAGAACAGTCTGGTGATTATAGTTTCTGAACTTTATCAGATTGATTTAAATGATAATTTATCAGTCGGGTAATAATCACGTCATCAACTTATTCATTTGCTGTATTTGTTTACTTTTACATTAGAATTAACATTAACAAATGTTGATTAAGAAAAATAAAAATGATCCACATCCTAAATGGTTGAGTCATTTTAGGAACATTCACTAAATATGCCACTTAAGAGTTACTAATGAAGTTCCTTCATAGTTGTGGAACTCAAATACATTTTTCCTGTGCAGAAGGGCTTCATTGTCTCCAGTTTGGCCTCATTATAAGGGCACAATGGCTTGTTGTGGGGGAGGGCAGAGGCTGTGAGGGGGAGACGCACCCCACCAAGACATTGTGTTTAACACTAAACACCTCAAAGGCCACATTGTCCTTCCCAGCGCTCAATTAGTAAAGTTGTCAGTACAAAACAATGATTTTTTTATTCTTTATTTAAAGGAAATCCAGAGTCTGTGCAGGCAGGAAGCTCTATAATGTAATGAAGTAGACACAAAGCCTCTCTTCACTGTCTCTCTTTGTCGATGAGCACAGTCTGCTTGGGGTTTTTGTTTTTGTGCTGTAAACACAGACTGCTCTATCAGTACTGGGCAGCATCCAGTCACCCAGACGTCTCGCCCTGTCAGGCCTCCTCAGCTTGTGGACCGTCCTGCAGAAGAGCACCTCATCGGTGGCTGTGACAAGGAGAATTAGACGAGAGATGCGGGCTCACTTGCCCTGCGTAGAGGCTTATCTCAGGCTAAGCTGAGGCACTAATAGCAAAGTCTGCCCTCACTCCAGCCGGTCTGAGGGCACAGGGAGCCATCTGTCCACTCTGTGCATAACTGAAAACAAAGGAGCAAACATTTAACCGACTAACTAAAAGGCCATTCGTTTCAAAGATACCACATCAAAGAAGAGGAGCAAGAATTTCATCCACAAGGTATGTTTTTTGTAATCATTTATCTAATTGATCAGTATAACTGGAGTTATATGGTTATTATATTGGTAAAACTGTTATAAGCTATGGTAGTGTTCAGGTTCAGAGACTTGAAGCTAATGGTTTTGAACTTCTAATGGATCAAAACAATGTGACACTTTGTCTCAACTCAAAACGCCTGACTTCTATTAGCTGCTTGTTTTTCTCTAGTTTGATGTGTGCTAGCAAAAAAAAAAAAAAAGAAAAAAAGCAACAAATAATCTACAATTATTCAAGCAGTTGTCAAAATTACTTTGTTGATTTAAGGGTTTTATTGCTAAAATCAACATTTTTGGTTTAAAACTGTGAATCTGAATTGAAATCATCAAATTTCCCAAGGAATTTAAACCAAGCCATTAAAATCCCACAACACGTAGACACCGGTCTACATTTCCGCTCAGGATTAAAACCCTGTTTGTTCATTGTCTGTTTGTCAGGGAGCAGAATTCCACTAGATTATCTGTTTCATCATGAATATTCTGCATGCTGTTGTGCATCAGGGTTTTGTTCTGAAGTCTTGAGCATTGACTTACTGGAGGTGACAGAAATAGGTCAAAAGGGTCTTAGCATTAACTAAAATCCAGGCCTATAAGATTAGAAGGAAATGCTGCTGTTTATATGATGCGGTCATTATAACTATATAATGATACGTACAGCTGTCAGTTTTAGGGGTTTTGAACCTATTTGTGATTTATTTAGTTGGAGTCTTTGAGTTTAATCTGGTTTAATCAGCCCTGGTTGATGTAAACTTCTCTCAGGCTGTTGTTTTGTTTGTGTATTATTATTTTATTTGTGCAAGCTGAGGTAAACATGGGTTTCCAATTTTGGAGAACAGCTTGGAGTGAGATGGGTGTCGTTCCCTAATAAATAACGTGACTTTTTCCCAGCTTCTGTTTACATTTAAAAATATTTTTTTGTTCCTTTTATATCAGGGAGGATTTGGTGCAAAAGAATCAAACAATCCTGTATTTGCACTTGAGCTCAATTTAGAATTCCCTAAATAATCTATATGCATTTATTGGGATCAATGGGAGGAAATCCCTTACATGCAAGGAGAGAACAGACAAACTCCTTAATCATACGTCTCTATTTTGTATCAATAATTTAAGTCATTGGTGATGTCTTGTCGGAAAAAACTGTGTAGTTTATAGGTAGATTTATAAAAGTACATATAGAGTATTTATGTATTAATAAAGGTACAATAGAGGAATAAACTGTCATTCACAATCTCACACAAAGAGATAAATGAAGACAAACAGTCAGAGCTGCCATGCTGATATTAAAGGTGCCTGATGGATTCACAACAACTTATGAGAAATTAAAAAAAAAAAAAAAAAAAAGTTAAAATTCCTCAGAAGTTCAGCAATTTATTTTCGTTCTTATGTGTCGACATGACAGTTTGTATTAACACATTAGATTATTTATGGTACTTCTGATTTTTTACTTATTTTTTAAATCTCTAATGAGGGGCTTGTTAAACATACATTTATACTTAATATTTTATTATTTTAAGACCTTATTCTTGAAGTAATGTATTTTTAAAACATACTGAACATCAGGATATTTATGAAAGTAAGCTGATGGAGTCAAAACTGCATTAGTTTTAGCTGCTGGATGGTTAAATAACTGATACATGGTTAAGTAATTAAGAACAATTTCATCTTAAATCAGCTGAAATCCATTAAATAATTGTAAACAATAAGTTCTGTTGAATAAAAAAATGTCTCACTCCACCACAAACGTGTGTTTACCTAGATGAGAAACAGCTGATTGATGTCATGTGACTGCCTGTATCTAACTCCAGTTCTTCAGCTGTTTTGTTCCCATAAAGTATATTAAATTACCACAATATACTGTGAAAAACATTGTCAAAACAATAAATCTTTTACTTCATAACATGTAGTATTTTTGTTTTGCTATGCTACACATTTTCCGTTCAGCTGTATTTTTATTATTACCATTTGAGGTTTTTCAGTGAGACTGATTTGGAATAACATGGATGACCAGCCAGGAGCAGGGCATCATGTTTTTACCACCCTGCATAAAGAAGGTTTAGTGCCTGGTGTCTTGTCAGAATTACCGGGAGTCAAACTCCTTAAAATCCACAATGATTCTTTTTACTGTTCAGTTTTGCATGGGTCAAATCAAAATGTCACTGCCTCCCCTTTTTGCTCAAGAGGAGATTTTATGCTCCCGTCTAACTCCTCACATGCAAACCGGTGTGTTTCACAAAATGTCTTTAGCTTTCAAATGTCAACAGGCTGTTAAACTCTCAGAGCGAGACTCGTTGAAGCTCCTGCTTAGCTGGAAACTCCTCAAACTTACATGTCCAATAAGCTGCTCTATGTGTCAAATCATTCTTTATTTTTCATGCAAACACAAAGAAGTGCATAGATGGCAACAACAGAGTCAACATTGTGTGGTTTTTGTGTGCTATTAACAGACGAGTCACACTCAGATCACTTGATCAGCACGAGTGGCTTCCTTTGTGTTTCGTCTTGTCCGAGTCGGTCACACAACTTTTATTTAGCCAGAAAAATCAGCGAAAGAGACATTTTTGGCTGCATAACAAGCTAAGAGAGTTTTCCTCTTCCTTTGCTAATGTTAAGGCCATTACATCTCAAGTAGAGGCTTTTCATCTCTACCATGGTTGACTCAAAGCTGCACTGCAGCCCACTTCCTTTATCTGGAGGCTCTTATCCATGAATTCTTGTTGAACACATTAAATGATGCACTTTCCTTGCAGCTACAGCAGCGAAACTAAACGACAGTCATGACTAATCAGACTTTATTAATTGGAAATTAATTTAAAGGACGACATAAAAAAAAATTGAGGCCTTGGTGTTTGACCTTGGTATAAAACTCCTAAAAAGTAATATTCCTGCTGGAAGGCCAGCAGGAACACTGAATACAAAGAGATAGCACAGCAGAAATTTATACTTGGATCTGGCTGATTGCCTCCTCAATTTTACGTGTCATTTCCTGAACATCCTGAAACACTGAACCACTTGTTTCTCACAGACGATGTCTTTTCTTATTGCAGTGTTTACTTTAAAGACCTGCCAACACAGGATGTCCAACAAAGAAGAAATGGCTTCAGATAGTCTGAATGTTACACTCACATTGAGGCTGTTGATGCACGGGAAGGTAATTAGTAGAGGTGTAAAGTGTTTTTCTGCAGTAACTCATCTGATTGCTGTTGCTTTAAGTGTTAAAATTCCTCTCTAAATGTGATAAGATGTTTTTTTTCCTTTCTCTCGTCTATCTTTTCTTTTACAGGAGGTTGGCAGCATAATTGGAAAGGTAGATTTGATTTACTTTAATTCTTACACATTTCTTGTTGTTGCATTGCCCGTATGAAGCCTAATATCCTCCCTACACGATTTCAGAAAGGAGAAACGGTAAAGAAGATGAGGGAGGAGGTGAGCTTTTGACATACTCATGATTTTCAAAAATACTGCGGCAAAAGTCACAGCAAATCAAAGCTTGAATAATTGTGAACTGGCTTTTTAGAGTGGTGCTCGCATCAACATATCAGAGGGTTCGTCTCCTGAGAGAATAGTTACCATCACAGGACCGACAGAGGGAATCTTCAGAGCTTTCTCCATGATTGCACAGAAGTTCGAGGAGGTATATCAAAAAACTCCATACAAACTTTCCTTAACATATCCACCACGTGATATTTTGATAACTTATCTTTTTTGGAAAGAGTGATATGTATGAATTATCATGTATTTATGCAATTTGGTCATATTAAACAGTTAGTGTGATTTTATTAAAGTCTATTTATCACAAATTTATTTAGAATATTACAAACATTTAAACATAAATCCAATTTGAAATGATTAAAAACCATATCCAGAATAAATTTTACATATATCTAAAGGCTGAAATCTAAATGACCCGTAATATTACCATATAAGGTGCTCTGAGACATTATATAGGGATCTTTTCACCTGTTTGTTTTATGGCAGTCTGAATTAGCATGATAGCTAAATATTTATTATTTGATATTTAGTTTTTAATTCTAAACTTTGTATATTTCGATTTGATTCTAAGTACTGTAGTATTCTTGAGGCTAAATGTGTTAAAACATGTAAAGTTTTTATGTATAATCTGCACCCACTATCTGTCAACACTGAGCAAAATGGCCACCGATGTTTGAATTGTCCCACAGGATATTGCTGCAGCGATGATAAACAGCAACGTGACGAGCAAGCCACCTGTGACACTTCGTCTGGTTTTCCCAGGGAGCCAGTGTGGCTCTCTGATTGGAAAAGGAGGCTCCAAAATTAAAGAGATCCGTGAGGTAGGAGTCTTAAATTTTTTTTTTGACACCTCAAGTATCAAATCAAACCTCAAGTCTTGTTTGTCTCAAAATAAGGGGACTTTCTGGTCATTGTTCATTCAAAATCCACTCATCATGCTTGTATAAGCTTTAATACTCAATATTTGTATATGCCTCTTGGAGCACACACTGGCTTACAGCTGCTCCCTGCATGTGTCCAGGTTAATTTGTGGGTGTTTGAAAGATCATCTCTAAATGGATGATAGCATGCTCTTTTCAGTAATAAATAGCCTTTGTCTTCTCTGTTGTTTGGCAATTTAAAGACCACGGGCGCCCAGGTTCAGGTGGCGGGAGACATGCTGCCAGACTCAACAGAGAGGGCTGTCACAATCTCCGGCACTCCACAGGCCATCACTCAGTGTGTGAGACACATCTGCTCTGTAATGCTGGAGGTGAGCGCTGTCACACAGTAGATTATCTTCATGTTCAACAGCTCTATTCAGGCACTGAGTGTGTTACATTTATTAGGAACATGATAGAAAGGCACATGTAAGACGGTTTATGTCTAGATCAGTGCTGTAAGGCTGTACTGCTTCCCCATCTTGCTGCGTCGGACTTTAAATGTATACAAAAAAATGGAACTTGCTACACTTTCAGAGTACTTTGCCTTCTGTGAGGCTTTGATTGGAGTGATGGAAGGTGTTTCACCTGAAGACTCACGTGTCAAACTTTAACATGTGACCTGAACCAGAGCTTTTTGTGCTAGTCATAGTTCTGAGTGCATGGGGCACCAGGACACCTTGGTAGTTCGAGGGTGATTTTATTATTGTGTCATCAAACCTGCAACCACATGTTTTGGACTCTTAGGGGAGCTGAGCTACTGGATCAGGTGATGGAGGAGGATACACACACATCCAACCATACAGGATGGGTTTCCTGGAAAGGTCTGTCAGAGGCCTCAGTATGGGATATCTTCAGTCCCCACTTCCAGCAGAGCCTTTTCATGACTAATGAAGGCAGGGGACATGAAGCCTGAATGGACTCGGTCTCCATCACTGATGCAGCTTGTAGCAATGCCATCACCCTTCAGCCAAGAGACCACAGGAAATCACTTCAACCAATCACTACAAACCAAATCAGCATTGCTACAAGCTGCACAGAGCTGCAGCTGTATGGTGTTTGAGTCCCTTCTGTGGCAGTAATCCAAAATCTGATGGTGGACACCTG
Organism: Callopanchax toddi; assembly: GCA_006937965.1. Lineage (NCBI taxonomy): Eukaryota > Metazoa > Chordata > Actinopteri > Cyprinodontiformes > Nothobranchiidae > Callopanchax > Callopanchax toddi. Next base: position 157,853 of record SSNR01000040.1, on the reverse strand, counting down.
ATGTGAAGGAAGACATCAGCCTGAAGGAGTCCCACAAAACTTTGATAGCTTGTGGGACTCCAGGAGCAGCTGACAAGCATCAGTAGGGACTGTGGCTTAGACAGATGGGAAGTTTTTGGTTTGGAAGGAGTTTGATGTGGACATTCAGTCAGTTTCAAAGTGATTTTGATGTGATGCTTGGTTGACATACCCATGCATTGCTTAGCATGCTCTAACTTTAGGGAATCACACCCCTCAGCCTCCCAATGGCAAGGTCTAAAGCAGGATGCAGGAGAGTTTAATTCATGGAATAATGGAGAATTAGTTCAGGTTCTTTAACACTGGAGCAGCTCTTTACCTTCACAAAGATGCATAACAGATTCTCCAACTAGTCTTCGTGAGTTTTGTTGACTTTGGGAATTGTGGAGACCTTGTGATGTCCTCTGAGGGGATCTTCAGGAGTATGGTGGTTATGCGTCCTTTAATAAGGATAATTCAGGTATTGATTTGCTTGGTTTGCATTGCTGGTAGTAGGTCAGACGTTTCATTAAGTGTTGTACTCCGTCAGGGCTGAGCAAAGCCATGGGGTGGAGGGTCTCCAGTTTGAAAGGCTTCAGATTGCCTGTGCTTTTTGCTGATGGTGTAGTCTAATGACTTTACTGAGCTGGGACTTCCAGCAGGTACTGGAGAGTTTCCCAGCTAAATGTGAAGCAGCAGGAATGAAGACCAGCACCTCCAAGTCAGAGGTCATGGTGAAAACGAATCACTCTCCCAAGTATCTTGTGATCTTGTTCATGAGTGAAGGTAGTACAGAGTGGATAGATGTCATGGTGAGGAGAGATCTGAGCCAGTATGTCAAACTTTACCAGTCAGTCAATCTATGTCGCAGCTTTCACCCTTTGGTCATAAATGTTTGGTATGGATGGAAAGAATGAGACTGCAGATACAAGCAGCTGAAAAGAGCTTCCTCTGCTGAGTGGATAGCGATATGGGTGAGGAGATTGGCTATTTTTACCCTAACCCATAGTCAGTTGAGGTGGTTGGGACTTCTTGTAAGAAATAGAGTTGTTTGAGTGTTATCCAACTCAGCTTAGCTTGGAAAAGTTGCACTTAAATCAAATAATGAGGTCTGATCACAACTTTCTTTGCTTCACGTTTTCATGTATTTTACGTATGGGATATAAACGGGATGATTGGTATGAAAACGGTTATAATGAATCAATGTCTCAGAAATCAAACTCTTCTTTTTTTTTTAATGGTTTCCATGGCTGTCACCAGTCTCCACCTAAAGGAGCCACCATTCCCTACCATCCTAAGATCCTGCCTGCTGGAGCACATGCAGTACTAGCACCACAGCACCCAGCACAAGTAAGTGGTCATGGAAGAGCGATCGAACTGGGATTTAACTGATGAATATAGAAAAAAAATGAGGCAACTGAGTTACACTGGCCGATAATTGTATTTTCACCACTTGAAGGACATGCTTGTGTAAACATATGTTCTGATGTGAGAATCACAATAAGAAAAGCCTAATAAGAGATGTGAATATTTGGCCTTTATGAATAATTGTCCTTCAGTGTGAAACCCGAGAGATGTAGCATGTGAAATCCATGTGTTTCATGTCCTGGCGAGCTGCTGTCCTGGATTTGGCACAGCGTGCTCTGACCTATCAGACATCTGTTTGTGTTATTGGATTTTCAGCCACAGTCAAAGAGGGCAAAAAGCAGCAGATGACATTTAGATGAAATTCCATCAGATCTATACTCACCAGAACCGTGGAAAAGTGAAAGAGAATGGATTTTTTAATGCTGTGTGGTTGTGTTCCATTTCATGTGACATGCTACAACACGTCTATCTCTTGTTTCTTCAAGGCCTTTGCGATTCCAGGGCAGTATGCTTTTGCACATCAAAATGTAAGTATGCTCATCTGTTCTCTGCCCAAACCTTTAAAACCACCAAAACATCCTTTCTGTGCTCCACTCTGCAAAGAGGGAACTTCAGTAACCCTGATTACTAACACTAACCCACAGTAGCATTGACCTAAATGAAAATTAAGACGGTTAATAATCGGCTGTAGCCAGAAATGTGACTGTATATGCTGATGACTGTGTTGAAATCTGCATGCTTTAAGGGAAATTCATCTTGTCACATCGAAACAATCTGTGATGTTTGTGAACTTCAGATTGGTTCTATATTGTAGATGTCAGATCCTCTGAAATAATCCAGTCTGATTGGTTAGCTCTAACTACCTTCCTACCCTGCAGTTGACCAAGCTTCACCAGTTGGCTATGCAGCATATCCCCCTCCCTTCCCTTGGGCAGAGCAACCCTACCTTTCCTGGTACGTACCCACGGCCCCCCGGGGAAGTCTGTCTCTCCCTCTGTCTTCATTCCTCTTCGAATCACACCATCAACACACTGCTGTCACTTCAGGGAGGATTAATGATGTCTCCATTCTTTAAGAGACTCTCAAAGCTGCTGTTTTTAGAGGATTTGTTTTCCTCTGGCACCTGCTTCTGGTAGATAAAAAACAAGAGACGAGTAAGAATTACAATAAGTTTAAAAGTTAACCCATCAAAGTATTTTACCAACAATTTTGAATGTTAGACCCTGAAATATTTACTATTAAAACACAAAATATTAGCACTAAACACATAAATCTGAGGAAAAAAATTATCCAAATGTGTGATGATCCAGTCCCTGGGCCCTGATCAAGACATTTTATCATTGAGGGATATCTGATCAGTATGGCGACACTCAGCTCCTGATCTCTATTGTTGACCTATTCTCTGTTAATTGTGTTTTAATATGGCATCAAGTCTTTGCTGGAAGAAAGAACTGCTCTTATCAGGAGCAGGAGGCAGATTCAAGGAGCCAATAAATGTGAAAACCACGAGTTAGTTTCACTTTTACTCTACTTCATTTATGACAAAATTCACAGCTTCTATAAACAAGAAGTCAAATTAGCAGGAAAAAGAGGAGCTCATTGTCTCTCATCTTCCTGCAGGTTGTGTTCTTTGATCATCAGTCACAGAGTTAAATACGGACCACATAAAGCTGCATTCAATCACTGGTTTCAATTATACTAATAAACTCTGTTTGAAACGTCAGATTGATAAAGGCCGTTAGTCTTTTTCAGTATCACCCAAGGTGTTTATAGACACATAATTAGTCTGCCAGTATGCATGCATGATATTTGGTGTGCATGCATACTGGCGGACTAATTACTGTATGTGCACCCCTGTTTATAGATCCTGGCTGTATCCTGTTAACAGTGGTGTTTAACAAATACCAATCAGAGATCAATAAACTGTGTTCACAAGCAACAACTGTTAAAAACAGGGTTTATAAAACAGACTGGTGATATTTAAACAGGAATAATGAGACAAACCCTGTGATCTGATTGGATAAACTGTCGAAAATGTCTGGTGTCTGCAAGTCTGTGCTGCATAAAATATCAGCTTAACATTTAGCAGATGTTTAACTTAAAATAACTCAAATCAGAATCTTCAAAAAAAAAAAAAAAAACTTGATTGGGGAAACCATTATTCAAACATTTAAGGTTAAGCAATTATTTAAACATTTCTCTACATTTTCTATGTCCTCCCAAATTTCAGCTCCATTTGCCAACGTATCCCCTCCAAAAACAAACCCTAAACTCTTGACCCTTTCCTTCACCTCTGCAACATTTCTGCACTAAATCTAATATTGTCTTGACCAAACCATCCCTGTCCTCTGTCATCCCACGTTCACTTATTCTACCACATCTAACTCAACACAATTTACCACAGCTCTGAGATTATCCAGGCAGAACTGGTGTTGCAGCTACTCTCGTCTCAGCTTTTCCAGTTGCAACTAAATTAAACAAGTTAATAGATCATGTTTTATGTGTATGAAGAAACATAATCTTGTCCAATTAGTCACATAACACTGATGAAATCAAAGTAAGGTGACTTGTTTTGCCTTTAAAGTGGAAACCATTAGCACAACACTGTTATTAGCATTCTTGTGCCACTTTGCAGGACTGGATGCGTCCGCCCCCTCAAGTCAAGAGCTGGCAGTACCTAATGATGTAAGTGTGACATTATTTCTGTCGACCCGCTGAAACCTGCATCCTCATCAGACTAAATGCACCACGACAGCTATAATGAGACATGATGGACCACACAGCTTATTCACCCTGTCTGCACTGGATTCAGACCCAACAATTACTGTATTTTATGGTTTTCATAAAAAAAAAACAGTAGCATCATGCAATCAAGCTGGCTTTTAAAGGGTTAAAATCCTGATTATAATTTAATTTCTGATTATTTTGATCAGGATTGAAGTTGATTAAAAGATTCAACCCAAAAAATACCCCAAATATTAATCAGGCATTTTATGGAAGTGGACATTCTTGTCCTCTCATGACTCAAGAGGGTAGTAATGTTCTTAAAAAAATAAAAATAGAATTTTAAAATTTGTCAAGAGTGATTTTTCTTATATGCAAAAACATGATGGACAGACAAAGAGGGGGAAATTTGCAGAAACGGGCAAAAATGTGATGCATGATGGTTAATCAGCTCAACTTTCAGCAACAAAATTCTTACAGTTTGTTACGACTAAAAGGTAATTTTCTACTAGCATGATCTCACTGGTGTGTCATGATATTATACTTTATTTCATCAGCATTAAACACCATGACTACATTCTGTTATTAATAGACCATGCAATCTGGCTTTACCCTGATGAAGACCACCAGCATGTTTTGCTCGTATCCTTCCATCTTTTGTTTTTCATATCTAGTTCCTAAAGAGCAGAGACACACGAGTCCATTTGTTATTTACATGCTTCCAACCTCTCCTCTCTCCTAGTTTATTGGCTGCATAATTGGAAGACAAGGCAGTAAAATCAATGAGATTCGTCAGGTCTCCGGAGCTCACATCAAAATTGCCAGTGCTACTGATGGCTCAACCATGCGCCAAGTCACGATCACTGGATCGCCAGCCAGCATCAGCGTGGCTCAGTACCTCATCAACGCCAGGTAAGACATTATGCAGGGCAGCCATGTCCTGCAGTGCTTCACTTGCAGCCTGGTGATAAGACAGCCGAGCAGTGTGCTGCTGTAAAGGGCAGACTTGTTGTGTTCAGGGTGAGGCTGGATTTTTTCCAACTCACTGCCCCGTGCTTTTGGACTGCATTAAAATCCTGGTTGTCTTCTGTTTTTTAAATTTTTCTTTTTAACACATTCCTTCTTTAATTTTTGTTTCTCCTCTCTCAACTCCCTTTTCCTTTGTCTCACCCATCCACCCTCCCCGTTGTCATTTATCTTCTCTTAACCCTTCCCCAATCATCTCATCTCCCCGGGCCTGCAGCTTAGAGATGGCTAAATATACCATGCAGGTCGCTTCCTCTGCGACCCCCGTTGATCTCAACATGAACTACTCACAGACCGCTCCCACCGTCTCCACCGCTGCTAGTCCCATGACCGTCCTGGCGGCCACCACCCCAGCTCCCACCACTATTAACGTCCACTCTCCCTCCACCTTACCAGCCATCCAAAACCCACACTATGCCATGCCCATTTCTAGCCTCCTCGGCATGAAAACTCTCCCCGTCTTAGCTGTCCACCCAGGAGCTGCCCCCAGCCTAACCCCGGGTTTATCCCCTTATGCTGCAAAAATGCCAACTTCTGGTATCAAAAAGTCTGAACGGAAGAAGTTTTCTCCTTACTGATACCGGTTCTAGTCCAACCACAGCTGTTCACTGATAAGGCGTTATTAAAAAGATGGCAGATTATTTTACTATAGGCTTGAAAACAGAGGACACTAGTGTGTAGGATTTTCCTCCGTTTGTTTTTCCAAGAGGAAATTAGACAGACAATGAAATAAAAGTAGAGTAAAAACTTGTCATCTGTAATTAAAAGAGGCAGCAGTGATGGGTATTAATTTAACATTATCATGTGAACATGCATAACAATTAACTCAGGATCCTATTAGTATTCAGGGAAAATATATTTTTTAAATGGAATTATGTTCCTGAGCTTTAAAAGAGCACTTACTGCAGGAGATGTAATTTTCATAATGACTTTTTTTATATTAGTTTTCTATCTGTGTGGTTTGGTTTTATTAGAGGATGCTGACTGTAAGAGGTGGTGTTTGTTGGCAGGTGCTTGTGTTTGTCTTGCCCAATAGAAGTAGCTGCCCTAAAGGAATCTTTCTGCTATTTTGAAGCATGTTTCTGGGTAAAAATTTTCATTTTTTTAAAGCATTTTACTCATTGTAGAAAGCTTCCTGAAGAGCCTCAGTTTGGAGAAATAGTTTACATTCTACAGGTTGAATGAGCTAACAGCTAGTCCTAGTGCAGCTAAAATGTAAGTGTATTTTATAAACATTTACACAGCTTTTAATATCTCACTATATGCTTATTTACATGCATAAATATTCTAAATATAGCCAGGGGTGGGTCTAGAATTTTTTATGAGGGGGCCTATAGCAGGGGCACCAAAAGAGTAAATGATCCATTAGGAAAATCAAATTTTTTCCACAAAATATATTAAGTTTATTTGAAGAAAATGGTGATTTTACGTAAACCAGAAAGTAAAGTACTTTGTCTGTGGTATGTTTTTACTTTTACATGGTTTATTTAAATCTTTTTACTCATTGTGCCACTATGATAAATAAATCTTTTACCCACTAAAGTGGAAAGACTTAACAATACAAACATATAGAGATTTTCACTGATATCCTGTAAAACAACCAGTACAAATCAGCATATATTTACAAAAACCAATATAAACACCAAAGTTGTCAGATTTATTTTACTAACACATTTATTCATGTCTCATTAAATTTTGTTAGATTATGAAACTTCCTCCTTAAACAGCTCCTAAATAAACTTAATTCTTATAGTGTTCTTAAATAAACAACAACAGAAAAAAACCACATCACTGCCAGAAAAAAAAATATCACAATTTAGTTAGCTCATCAGGCTATTTCTCCATGCAGAGGTAATTCAGGAAGGCGTGTCACAATCCATTACTTCTTATTGGGCCACAGAAGCTGGAGGCGGGCTCAGTGAGACCAGCAACCAATAGAAATAGAGCTCCAAGTTTAAAACCAGTTTTTTTAAACTCTGCTTATTTTAAAATAAATTCCTCCAACACAAATGAGTCAAACTAGCAGCTGAATGAGCTCATTCTCTTATCTTGCTGAAGTTTTTGTGTTTTTTACCACCTGGTGTTTAAAAACATGCTTTCGTGTAACAGCTGTGTTTAAAAAACACCAATCATAGATAATTAAAAAAACACATTTACAACCAATAAAATGTGTTTATAAATATACTGATGATTTTAAGACATCTATTTATAGAAATATTGAGACACACCCTGTGATCTGTGTAGAGAAACTGTCTCCCTACACTGTGATCTTCCACAGAAACTCGCATTGATTTTAAGAACTTTAATGAATTTTAAAACTAGAGTCATCAGCAGACATATAATCTTAAATAACTCAATTCAGCATCCGGATAAAAAAACTCCCTAAATTTAATTCTTATACTTTTACTCATAAACGTGCTTCAAAATCATCCCAAAATGCCCTTTAAGTATTTTAACAAGAATTCTCCTCACTCTTCTGTCATCTGTCTCCCTTTTCTTTTACTGTATTGCAGCAAATTCACCAGCGTGAAATCAAACTAGGCAGCATCTATGTGTGTCCATTATTTTGAGTGTTAAATTAACACTTTTGACAGAAAATAAACAAACAAATCTAACAATTCAGCTCAAGTTTGAGCGACGCTGCAATTAATTGATCAAATCTAAAATTTGTTTTGTGACGTGTTAAAAAACGAAGACTGTTAATTAAACACTCAGAGAGCGGTCACATGACTCTCTCTGGCTCTCATCAGCGTTAACAGGCTCGGGTTCTATGGAGCTGCATGTTTGCAGTTCTGATGGGATTATCTTAAAGCCACAGTGGATTCTGGTGGAATTCACTCAACCCAGTAATCCTGCAGAGCGGGACTGGCCTAACTCGTTTTCTGGTTCTGTACAGCTTGTTTTCTTGTTTATTCTCCAGCATAAACAAGCGGAATGCTTCAGAGTTTCAGCATCTGAAATGAGCCGATCAGTTATTTTTAGCTCATGTTTTATTCATGTCTTTCTGATGTGGGTCTGCCCCCCGAACAATGCAAATTTGTAATATTTGTAAATAAAATGACTTTGAAATAAATGGGACTTTCTATAAATGCAGGTTGTTTTTGTGGTTTGTTTGATCATTTTTCGTGTTAGATCAAGTCTTCATGACTTCTCAATGCAAGTATTGACCTTGAGGATTCACGCCTTGTTTAATGTGCTTTGATGAGTTGGGCCTTTGTGCAGAAGATGCAGGAGTCCAGCTGCTGAATCATGCTATAAAAGCAAAAATGGAAAATCTTAAATACAGGATACAATGGCAGCTAAAATAAAAGCTTTTGTGCATCTTCAACCTTTTCATCTACTGCATGTTTTGGAAAAGTTTATATATTTAACAAAAACAGTAATATTGATTTTTCCTAAATGAATGCATAAGTTGCATTCTGCTGCATCTGATTTATTTTTGTTTTATTAAGGGAAAATTGAGCATCAGTTTACAGTAAAAATCTAGGACAAAATGCAAAATGGTATCCAAAACAACCTGATCTGGAGTCAGTTTGAATCAGGAATTTGATTGGATGGATGCCCCCTGGATCATGAAGGTTTTCCAGGTGTGTCCTGCTGGGTGGAGACCTCTGAGGACTCTGATCCCCCTGGAGGTGCTGCAGTGTGTCGATGGGGAGGTGACAGCCTCCTGGACCTGGTACCATGACCTGACTGGATGAGTGGATGACTCATTAGAGTTACCAGCTAATAAACAATACATTTTATAACTTTACCTCCTTCTTGTTTCTGAATTATGTCGTTAAATCAATTTTGATATTTCACCACAGCTGATTCCTGATCAAAATCCAATTAATTCATCCTTAAACAAACACATTTGTGTCCACAATGATTAAAATTCCCTCAAGGTGTTCAGGAAGTGTCATGTCTACAGGAAATGAACAAATGGAATCTGTAGAATCATAATGAGCCTGTTGCTTTTGCATAAAAAAAAAGAATAAAGCAATAAATAATCTGCAGGCAACCAAAACACTGAGGCTAAAGGAAGTGTCAAGGTTTGAAAACAAGAAAATGCATAAATCCTGCAGATAAACTAGTGGGAATAAAGCTTTATTCTGGTGGGGCCGATCGGCAGATTGAAGTCAGGAGAGCAAAGGAGCAGGTGGGTCAATAAAACCTGTGAAACAACATCAGAAGAGAAAACAAGAGCGAGAAGACTGAAGGCAGTTTTCTTCCACTGTAATATCTCTTGAATAAGAAAATTATTACGTTTTTATCCAATGTCAGAGTCACTGTTATTTATTTAACACTTCACGAACAACAAGGCCTGAACAGCACAACAAAGCAAATAGAAAAATATATATGAGAACATAAAGGGTCATTATAAATGGAATTAACTCAAAGAAGATAAACACTAAATCAAATAAAGTTAAATCCACTGAGTGGATGGAAGTGGGTGATCGACTCTCATATGAAGAGGTTGATTTGTTCCACAAAAAAAAAAGAAAAGAAGGTGGAATGCTCTCTACAGGTCAGAAATGAGTTCCTGCCTCAAGTGGAGGAGTTTGAGTGTCTTGTTCTCTAATGATGGTAGAACGGAGCAGGAGATCGGTCCTTCTTCTGGAAGGAGGGTGGTTCAGAGTGGTGGTGAAGAGGGAGCTGAGTCGAAAGTCAAAGCTCTAGTTCTACTGGTGCGTCTACGTTCCTACCATATGGTCATCATGGCTGAAAGAAAGAAAGCCTGGATGCAAATGAGCCTCCTCCATATAGGGTGGCTGGGCTCAGCCTAAGAGATAAACTGAGGAGCTCTGTCATCCGGAGGGAGCTTGGACTAGAGCCACTGCTCCTCCACATCGAACTGAGTCAGCTGAGGTGGTTTGGGCATCTGATCAGGATGCCTCTTGGGATATAATGGAAGGAAACCACTGGGAAGAACCAGGTCTCTCTGGAGGGATTCTGTATCCTTCCTGAGAAGAAGCAACTGTAAAAGCCCAATCGTCTTTACTCTTTTTGTTTTTTTTTTATTTTGAACATGTGCAGTCTACTCCTTTCTGCCCTGATCAATATAAACGTTATCGTTAAGATAATAGTTTAACCATCTCTCTAATTTGTTTATGCAACTTTCTGTTATACCGAGGGATCTAAACTCAGCAGAAAACCATTAATATTTTAGGATATTTGAGCTAAAACTGCTGCTAAAGCAGATTCTAGTTCAGCACATTCACCTGAATTCTCTGAATTTTAAGACGTCAAAATGTGACATAATAGAACCATGCAGCAAACAAAGAGCGAAGGAGAAATAAAAAGCATAACACCTTAAATGCACTTTATTGATGAATATCATTTTAAAATTTAGGCATTTCCAAAAGTTTTTGTTTATAAAGAAGTTGCAATTTTATGACTTATTTAAATTTGGCAAATTATATAAATAATTTTCTACAAATATAAGATAGAGTGCATCATTCTGAACAGGATTTGTTTATTATTTTTTTGCCTGAAACGTTTAATAATAATATTAATAATAATAACCCTCACACTGGAATACGAACTCCTAATTTTTAGGGTCAAGTAGATTTTGCGGCTTTTTTCAAATCATAATTACTGAGAAATAGTCAAATATCTCTTTGAGGTTGCAGACCTCAGATCAACAACTAAAATGTAAAAGGTCTTTTATTTTTATTTTTTAAAACCTTTATAGTCAGAACATATCTGAATACATTTTTTCCAAACTCTGAACAGACTTTTGGTTCGGATAAGAAAACATTAGAGACCAGCTGAACTTTTGGATGAATAGGCTTTATGCACAGAGTACTTAGTAGAACTTCCGGTTTAAAATTACCTGGCGGGACCATTTCCGGTTCCATTTGAAACGTGAAGATTTCCAGAGTTAGAGTGCATTTCCAGCTAAAGATATTGTTTATAATCAAAACGAGTAATAGTATAGTATAGTACAGTATGATATATATATTATAGCACTAAGAAATGAAGCCATCATATAAGTATCAGCGGACGGGAAGCCTCGACAGCTGAACACTGCTGTGTTCCGTTGTGTACCGCATCAGCTGAATATAATTCATCAGTCCGTTTCCACACATTTCCACTGAATAAATAACTACAGAAAGGAAGGATTGTGAACTTAAGAAGAGAAAACGTGATCATTTCTAACCACACCGTGTCTGCAGTCCACACTTTGTAGCACAGTAGTCAAAGAGCCGAGTGGACGAGGCTAAAGGAGGAGGCTAAAGGAGGAGGCTAAAGGAGGAGGTGCGGCGCCGTTCGTGTGTTATTTCACTGGAACAACTATTCTTTTGGTGAATGAAGACTTGGTGTTTGATAACGTACAGCTAGACCAGAGAAAGGTGAAAGTTGGGAAGCAGTTGGAGCCCACGATCACGGCTATATAGATTTGTCTCACTGTTTTTTGATGATGGAAGCTACGAGCTAACGCTGTTAGCTTACCTTCAATTTCATGAATAAAGCTGGTTATATACAGTTTAAAGTCCTTCACTGGCTTGCTCGCAGACGTCTCTGTGTGTTTTTCAAAAATCCGGTGGACATCGTTTACCGTGATGCGCGGCAGGTCTTGAAGAAAACGGGTAAAAAAATCCATTTTGTCCAGTTTGTGTGGGAACAGCGTTGAACCGGAAGGGAGGGGCAGCGTCTATCGCAACCAGGAAGTGACCGTGCATAAACCCCATTGAGGTTTGAAGACATGAAGACAGCTGTCCCTAAACAGCAGACAGAGGTGTGTGAGTTTATTTAAACATGTAATGAATATCAAGGCACTGAAAGAGTGTGTAGGCGCTGAGAGGATCTAGAACACATCACCATCATCAATTGACCTAGAGGTAGGACGGGGCCAAACCGTTAAAAACCTTGAAAACTAAAAGCAAAATCTTAAAATTAATTTTGAATTAGCCAATGGACTGAAGCCTTCTCCTGACTTATATCATCACATTCTTTGTTTTCTCAGAAAACGACTGGCAGCCTTTTATTCCATCAGGAGATTTTAAACATAAAACATCACAGACGTAGTTTCATTATTGAATTGTTTTATTCAAGTCTCAACTTTGATTAATGCAAATCTCACAAGTGAGCCGACACATGAGGCTCTCTTGTGTTTTTGCTCATCGAGAACAAAAGAACTCAGCTGAACACAGGCTTCCTGTTTTTCTCCAAACAGAGAGTTTGCCTCCACGGCCGGAGATTCAGAGCTGCTGTATAGCTGATACATCAGAAACAGAAATGATCAGGAGCATCGTGTGCACAATTATTCTGACTTCATCGCTTTCCAGCTCTAAGCTACATAAAAATCTCGTTGGATTTAATTATTCTCATGTGATAATGAGTAAGGGTGGAGTGATGAACACTTTATATCAAGGTGTGCACAATTATTAGGCAGCTTCATTACTTTAGAACTAGCTAAGCTATTGAGATGTGATCAACAATCAACAGAGTTGTAACTGTACTTGAGAAAAGATTCAAATTAACAACAAAAAACTTCTAAAAGTTCTAAACAAGAAGTTACCGGCAACTCAAATTCCTCCAGAACCTCCACATTTAATAAATGCATAACCTGTAAAAACGGATAAGTCTGATATGTTTAGTGTTCAGGGTCAGAACCAAGGTAAGGAGACAAGAAAAAAAAAAAAGGACAGATGAAATTAGAGGGAGTCTTGATGGGACTGAGTTAGTCAAAAATGACCAGGCTGTACCATTTTGTGTTGAAGATGGACTTAAAATATAGAGCAAAGTCCCTCAACATCCTGCACATTTTAGATGTCCTCCTAATCTAAAATACCTGATTGAAATGGGAAAGTCACCTCTTTCTGCAGATGTCTGTTTGTTCAATGGAATCAGGTGTGCTGAAGCAAGAAAACATCTAAAACATGCAGGATAGTAAACCTCGAGGGTACCCATGTTTAGAGGATATTTTCTTCAAGTGGTAGTACAGAAAAAAGTTAGCGGTATTCAAGAATGTCAAGGTTTTCATGCAGAACGAAGCACCATCACATGCATAAGTTCCCCATTGCTTGGCCTCAAGAAGGTGACAGAATAATGACACCTGACTTGAAAGCCTGAGATCTTGTGAAACCTTCTGCAGTGTGAGAGAATTCACCTCTTCAAACAGCAGGCTGTGGCTGCAGCTGCACAAAGAATTGATTGTCAACAGATCAGGAAACTGACAGACCGATGGGATCAGAAAGAAGGGTATGGGACATGAATTGATTTTAAAAGTGTTCAAAAAAAAAGGGAAATAAACAAATATGTTCAAATTAACACAACTTGCCTGATCATTGTGCACAGGATGCATTGGGGTTATTTGGGTTTTGATATTATTCCTTGATTGCAAAGCGCTCCAAAAAACTTTTACCTTCCTTCACTTTCTGCAAACAACAAAACCCAGACTAACCTCACAGTAAATATTCAACACATTCTGTAGCAAAACTCCCACGAGGTCCCGAAAAAGAACAACTTAACCTCCAGTTGTCCACTCGAGCATGCTGCTAATGGGCAGGTAGGGTACGGCCATGTTTCTGCATGTCCCTGCTGCCCTGTTAGTCCTTACCCCCCTGCCCCTGGATAAAGCTGACTTTGCCCCAATTCCCAGCATAAAAAACCTGAGGTGGGCACTTCTGTTCTGGCTTATCTGTAACGTGGGTAGCGAGGCATGAGGGCGACTTCCACAGCAGGGCTTAAAATGCTGAAGTGGAGACAATTAATAGTTAATGAGGGGAAAAAAAGTCACGACAGTGAAGGATGACATTTCAAATTCAGGGAAGGTGTAGCAGCAGAGAACAGTGCTGCGTGTATGCTGATGTGCTCGGAGCAGATATGAGTTCACGGCCACTTTCTAGGTTTCCTGTAAACCTCAGTGCTGAGACTTCCATCCTGTTGAATTTGTACAGCGCAGTCCAAGAAGGGCAGTTTGTTGTGTGCATCCTCCCTGGTGAACCTGATGTTTTTATCCACAGCGTTGATGTGTTTGGTGAAGCCTTCTACTTCATGAGTCAGAATTTTGACCCATGTGTCGTCCACATATCTGAACCAGTGGCTCGGTGCTGTTCCATTGTATGGTATTGTAAAAAAGGGAAGGTTTTATTTTCAAAGATAGACGTGATCTGTAATTCTTACATTTTAGGACCTAATAAAGACCAGATCATTTTTCTTTTATGATCCATCCATTTTCAAACCTACTAGATCAGGGAAGCCCAACTCCAGTCCTTGAGCTGCTATCCTAGATTTTTAGATGCATCCCTTCTCCTACACACCTGATCAAATGAATGACTCGTTACCAGGCCTCTGCAGAGCCCAATGACCTGCTGATGAGAGGATTTAGCCATTTGAATCAGGTGCACTTGAACAGGGATGACCTTACCTGAATAAAAACGGGTATAGTGGGACAAGTACCACTTTAGAGTAAGGGTACCCCAATAAATGATTCATAAATGCTTCATGAATAGGCTGTTGGTCAGTTTTTAAAGAACTTCCAAACCATTAATAAGCTGTTATAATGTATTAGATATAAAGAAGAAAAAAAAGGGGATGTTTTCTTGCTAAATAGTGGAGCAACATTTATTGGAACCCTTTATTAAAATGTTTATTACTCATTAATTAAGGGTTATGAGGTTTAAACTTTACAATTAAGTTTCTTTTAAAGTTATAAATGGCATGAAAACATTAACGTGTAAAACATCAAATAGTGAGGTGAGTATTTAGCAAAAAACCCCACAAATTTACCTAATTAAAGTACAGTACTTGAACTTGCCACATAACTGAGCCTGTGCCAATATACGAACTATAAGTGGTTTATTAATGCTTTATAAGGTGTTTAGAAACTACTCAGTTACTTATTTATAAAGCATCCAAAGCATCCATCTACAACAGGTCGTTTCAATGTTTTAGGTCTTCAATTTCTTAAGGGACGCCCCTGTTCTGGTAGAGCTTGGTAGGTCACTCCACCATTGTGGAATGGCACATGAGAAGAGTCTGGATTGTCTCATTTTGGTATCACATTTTGATTCAATGAAATTCTGAAAATAAACTCAAATCATACTGAGTTTTATTGTTAGGCCTAATTAAACCTGATAAAAAAAAATAGTTCTGTCTGTTTAGGGACACATCTTTTGATGCTGTTTGAAAAACACTGACATTTGACATCTTTTACATTGTTGTAACCCTTTTCATGTGTCCATGATTCCCTCCAACAGAGCCAGACCTCGACAATCCAAGATGAACGTCTTGATGAAAACTCACATGATGTCACTGAAGGACACATTGATCAGCTGACCCTTACGATGGAGAAAAAACACCAATGTGATGAATGTGGGAAAAGATTTAACAGGTGTGGTGATTTAAAAGTTCATCAGCTTGTCCACACTGGTGAGAAGCCCTACAGCTGTGACCTGTGTGGGAAAAGTTTTAGTCACCTTGGTAATATAAAAAGACATTTGCCCATTCACAAGAGAGAGACTTCTGATGCTGACACTCCATCAGTGCCTCCACAATGACCACACAACAGTGAACATTTTTGATTGTGTGTTTGTCCGATACAAACAAGTGGACATTTAAATAATACATTGTTTTATTATGCAAGCAAATTCAACTGGTGTATTGTCATTTTAAACAACACACACAAAGCATACTATTATTTAAGGGCATTAAAACATTTTGAAGCAGACCAGTGCAGCTCATCTAGAACTTGCATGCAGTGCTGCTTTTGACAACATGCTAACTTCAATCTGCGAACATTGAAAAAGATGTTGATGTTTAGAGACTCCTTGGATAAATAACCAAACTGTCGTGCTTTTGCTTACATTATTTTGATGTGGGCACGTTAAAAGTTAGATTTAATTTAAATATTTTATATTTTTGGGCTTGTTTTAACATTTATCATGGTCATAAGTCTATTGTCCAACATATTAATACATGCTAATAAGCTGCAGATAGTTGGTAGTGAACATTAGTCATTAATCAAAGTTGAAAACTGCTTTATTGAGGAGCTGGATGATGTTTTTTTAACATGCGGTTTCTTCAGATTAAAATAAATCATCTTATTCTTAAAGGCTTCATTCCTTAACACCTGCTCAGACACCCTGGGGAGTCTACGTTCACACTGCAGCCAAATGCGCATCAAATCTAATTCTTTTACCCTCATGCGACCCATATCTGATTTTTAAAGACAGTCTGTTGTTTTGTTTCTCCAATGTAAAGGTCTGAACAGTCCTCACTGCACTGGACTGCATAAACAACACCACTCATCTTCTGTTTGGGAGTCTTGTCCTTAGGATGAACCAGTTTCTGTCTGAGGGTGTTGTTGGGTTTGAAGTTTACTGGGATGCTGTGTTTGGAGAAAATTCTTCTCAGTTTCTCTGAGACTCCTGCTACGTATGGGATGACGGTGCTTTTGCGCTTGTTGTCCTTGTCTTTTTTAGCTGCTGTGGAGTCTTTTCCAGATTTCTTTCTTGATTTAGCGAAGGCCCAGCTTGGGTAACTACAGGTCTGGAGAGCTTCTTTGACGTGTTTCTGTTCCTTTTGTTTCTCTTCAGTTCTGGTGGGAATGTTATCAGCTCGGTGGTGTAAAGTCCTGATAACTGATAGTTTGTGCTCCAGTGGGTGATGGGAGTCAAAATGCAGGTACTGGTCTGTGTGAGTAATGATTTCCCTTTTCAGCCTGACACAGACAGGAATAAAGGGCCCATTTTTAGAGCTGCTGCCATTATTCAGTTTTTAAAAAGCTATTTACAGGCAAATAAGTACATACAAATATTTTCCTCCCTTCGGAGCAGAATCCATTGAAAGTTCATGACAGACTGGTAAGAAGGGGTGTCAATCATTTCCTGATGAAAAACCACTGAAGTATATTTGTTCCCTTGTACTGTTTGATAGTGTTTTACAGCTTTACCTTTACATTTAATCCATACAAACACAATCAGGCTTTATGCAGTAAAAGTAGGATGTTTAAGACAAATTACTAGATATTTAATTCTATTTTTAGGTCTGTAACGATATTTTTGACATTCTAAAGTTTAAATGTTATGCATATTTTCTATCTTACATATTTTTCTGAACAGCCTCTGTTTGGAAAAATACAGCTGACGTCCTACAGGACTGATGGGCTAACGACTAGGCCAAAATGTGTTGCTGCCATCTTAAAACTGCTTCAGTCTCCTTCATTATTGTGAACATTGTTTTAGGAACCTTGATGCTCCATGGTGGCAACAACAGCTGACTTTTTTTTATTTGGGGAAAAAGCTGTAAAGTATTTTTGGTGCCTAGACCAAAGCAAATACCTGAAACGTACCAAGCTGTGACTGAAAACAAAACACTTGAAAACTATGTCTTAGTTGAAAAGCCTGAATTTTGACTCTTTCTGATGATAATTTATACATAAAAATAACATCATGCAACTCATGTTATTAACATTTATTGATCGAAATTGCCTAAAAGTTAACTGCATTTATTTTTGCATTAAATTGTCATGTTAAGACTTAAACTGTTAATTAAATGTTTGTCATTGAATAGATTAGTTACGTTAACAGACGTCATTTCTGGACTTCCCTTACTTTAATGGTGTTCCTCAGGGCTCAGTTTGGGGCCTACTAATGATTCATACACACTTTGTTAAATTTTGTCATCTTTTATGTAGATGACACTGTCATATGTTGCTCAAAGCTTTTGAAAATGTCCTGTGCGAGTCTTGTTTTCTTTTGGTTTATCATCAGGTCCTCATTGTGATTTTGTTAGATGCTTCTATTTTCTGGGAGGGTGTTTCTACAGTTAAAATAAAAAAATGTAGTTCTCACAATCCTGCCCACTTGCTCACCTTTGCACTTATTTGAGTACTGCACCTCCATGCTCCCTGATTATTTGTAACCCTAAGATCTGACCATGATGGAGCCAGCAGAGCTGCTCTTGCCAGAGGAGTTCAATAAGGTACATGTGGCAGTTACAATATTTATTGACACTGCAGCTACTCCCTCTGATCTAGACAGAATCAAAGGTTAGATATCTGACTCTGTTTGCCTGTCTGCCAAGCCTAGTTGGAACATGTCACAGCGGATGTCTGAAGCAGAGCTAGAATGCATAGAAGTCCTGTCCAGAGGACTTCAGTCCCTTAAATCTGGTTCTTTTTAGACACATTGAGGAAGCGGCCATGCACCACACCATGGTCACTGCCCAAGGCAGGAACCACATCATGAAGCTTCTTACCACAACTTCAGCTTTGGGTAAGGGCTCCATGGTCATGGTAACATGTCTCATCATGATATCCTCAGCCCAAGCCATCAACTCTGACATCTTTACTTTAGTCTACTCTCCACCTCATATGCTCTGATATCTGCATGTGACACCTCATCTGGAAGGGGTACCAGGTGGGCCTGTCTCTAACACCATGCCAAGACATCCTCCCTGATGCCTGTCTGCCTGTTTATGCTCCAGACATTGAGTAAATTCCACCTGACTCCTCTTTGACTTATTCCGTCCAGAAGGAGGATCCACCTCTGTGTCTCACCTGGATGGTCATTGAGTTTCCCACCAGAATGCACAGTAAGACTTCAGCAAACTCTGATAAATCCAAGAGGACACTGAGAGGAAAGTAATTCCCACAGAGTGAACTCATAAAAACACATCTCTCAGTCCTGGGTCAACCTACCCACACAGCGAAGAATGGACACTGTTTTTATGGGATGTTGGGAGATGACCTTTATTAGGGGGTGCTGTCATGATCTGTAAGTTTCATTTTTATTTGCTGTTCTTTGCAGTGTGGATTTGGCTTTGCAGCTGCAGCACTTATCTTGATATTATTAATCAATAACATGTTTGACCAATATATCAGAGTTTGCAGCAAATTTAAAGTATTCCCAAACAACAACCGGCTTTAAATATTTGCTATATGGGACTTTCTCAGGTTTTTTCCACATATGCTAAGATTCTAATTCTGTATTCAGTACATTTTAATAATAAGGAGTTGCCTCAGCGTGCCTGAGCCTTTTTCCCAGGGATCTTACCCCAGTATTGATCAGCTGGGTCTTGGTGAACTCCCACACCGGAGTTTTAACAAGCTCTCAGAATGGGTAAATTTGAAATAATGGTAAACAGAGTAAGTATTTTCAAGAATAATTCTCAGTATCATGCTGTGCAGGTTACCTCAAAATATAAACTGAAATGAGCAGAAAAAGCAGAGGAATGGCCCACTGTGCAGCATGAAACACACATCAAGAGTGTTACACTCAGGCTGGCTCTCATTTAACCACAGTACCCCAAAAACAGGCACTGACAGTCTTTAAGAGCTAACACTGAGGGTGTGGCCCTCCTCCTCCTCTTCCTCCTCCTCAGTTTCTGGACCTCTTGTGTCATTGTTGTTCCAGTTGCCATGGTTCCCATGGACCACTCTTTAATTTTTGCCATGTTGAACATCTTTGCCATTCATTCAGTTCTGACCTGACCCATATATTATGTTATCCTCAGCTGCTAACAGTGTTTAAATGCATAAAGTCTCAAATCACTGGGAGCCCAAAGATGCATTTTACAACTTAAATAAAAACAAAAGAGGTGGCACAAGTGGATTGATTAATATGCATTATTGATTTTGTGTTTTTTAAAATATTGTTGTTTCTTATATTGAGATTTTCTGTTACAAACATCAGAGTGACATTGTGTGCAGATCTGGACAGGTGAGGTGAAACATGGAGCTTAAGAGGTGAACCAGCAGAAAGAGAGACTGAAATATTTGCAATTCATGAATCACTAAGGTAATACTCACTAGTCTGAAGTAAATTTTTAATGAATGGCAAAGAAGAAATACTGTTTTGTTTTGTTTTTTAACAAAAAAGTAAATAAAAGCTCGCCAGTCTTGAGCAAAGCTTTTGGTCAACAACTGTTCAGAAGCAGAGATTTGTCTTTTGTTTGGTGAAAGTATCGAGAACTAAAAGAAAACAACCTCCTGCAGCAAGAGGAGATGTAATAATGACTTTTAGATTCAACCAGTTAAAGTGGAGAAAGTTTCTGAAGCGTTTAACTGGGGCCAGTCTGAGACGGAGCTCCTGGGTTTTACGTACACTCCACAGGAAGATTGGCAGCTGACTTAAATGTTCTTTGTATTGAGAATAATCTTTATTTAGGTATGGACTCCTGTTTTGAAATGACCTTTAACCCTTAAGAAATTGCTTCTCTGCAGCCACTGCTGATGTTTTTCTGCTTTGGCATCGTGTTAAAACACACCTGTATTATCTAGACCAGCAAACGGCCCCAACCTTTTTTAGTCTGATAAACAGTTAATCAATACCACCTGGCTTCTACTGCCACTATCAAATCCAGTGGTGGTATGGACGAAAGTGAAGTGTCTTGCCCAAGGACACAACAACAATCTAACCCAGACAGAACTGGGGATTGAACCGGCAACCATCCGGTTGCCAGACTGGCCACTCTACCAACTGAGCTACATGCTGCCCCAAGAGTTAAATTAGTTAAATGTATGTATGTATATTTTGATTTTAAACATTTATCTTTACCAATATCTTCTATCAATTATCTTTAACATTTAAATTTACATATTTAATTTCCTTCTAAAATACTTAGATGTAGCTATAGTTTGAAAATAAATAATTTTTTTTAGCTTTAAATCGTAATTTTGATTCAAAATATTAAAACTGAACTTATTTAGATTTGTCAATTTTGTATATCAAACTTTTGATTAATCTATTCATATTAAAATTTTACTTTATATATTTAGATTTCAATCTAAATGTTTAGATTTAGCTATCTATATTTTTGCTTTTTGTCTTTTGCTGTATATTTGATTCTAAATATAAATACTTACCATTAAATATTCAAATTGAATTATAAATATTTAGCTTGAAATCATTTAGTTTTGATTCAAAATATGTAAATGTATATATTTCGTCTCGTCTCATCTTGTCTTCTTCCGCTTATCCGGGTCTGGGTCGCGGGGGCAGCATCCCAATTAGGGACCCGCCATCCGATCCACATAGCACCGGACCCTTCATGTCTGTCCTGCAGGTGGTGGGTCCACAGGTGAATGAGCCCATGTATCCGGTTCAGAATGGGCCCGGCCGGGCCCCATGGGCGAAAGCCCGGCCACCAGGCGCTCGCTCACGGGCCCCAACCCCAGGCCTGGCTCCAGGGTGGGACCCCGGTAACCCTCTGGGCCGGGTACTCTGGCTCGTTGATTTAACTTCCATGAAGAGTCTTTTGAACCGCACTTTGTCTCACCCCTCACCTAGGACCAATTTGCCATGGGTGACCCTACCAGGGGCACAAGTGCCCCAGACAACATAGCTCCTAGGATCATTAGGGCACTCAAACTCCTCCACCACGATAAGGTGACGGTTCACGGAGGAGTTTATTCTAAATGTTTAGATTAAATGCATTGATTCAAAATGTTTTAACTTAACTTTACATATTTAGGTTTCATTCTTAATATTATGATTTGATTATACAAATCATTTTATTTAAGAATTGTAATGATTTAAATTTTTTACTATTTGTACAAACATTTAGACATAAATATTTAATTTCTTTATTAAATGTGAAAACTGATTCAGAATTATTTTTTATTGTTATATGACTCAATGTAGCTGCTATTTTTACTTTACATCATATGGAGCCCCATATATAATGAGTTTTATTTCTAAATGATTTTTAAATTTTACTCTTTAATGTAGAGGAGGGTTTTAAATGTTCATTTTATGCATGGGCGTAGATTTGGCATGGACTGAGGTGACGTGTCCCAACAAATACCAGCGATCACTGAATTGTCCCCACCAATAATTTGATCCAAGGATGCAAAAGTATAGCTGTATCACCATTCCCCACAAATAATATGTGCAGCCCAGCGAACCGACGTGCTTACCATCCTTGCTGAATACACTTCACTTCATTAGCAAGCTGTTTTCAAACATTTCTCCCCTGATTTATGAGTTTCTTTAAAAGTTACAGTATTTTAACATACCCTAAGTACTGCTGAATAATGGTTTTACATTAAAGAAGATGTTCTTTAATTTACTGTTTTATTTTTTAAGGTTATTTATTTATTTATATAAAATATTATTATTATTATTAGTAGTAGTATTTTAACATATCCTAAGAATGGCTGAATAATGGTTTTACGTTAGAAATGTTATTTTTCAAAGTTTTTAAACTAGAAGCACTGTGAATAATGTTAGTTGTAGTTTCACCCTATTGCCACAAGAGGGCGGGTGTTTGTCAGCAGAGACAGAAACCAAAGACCAAGAAGTCACAAGATAGTTGACTGTTTTGTGCTACCTGTGTTGCTGTGCGTGGACCTGTGTCCAGGGGAAGGAGGCCTACGTGTCTGGATCGACCGGCGTGAGCCCCCCCCCACAGACGTACTCCTACGTCACCTGCTCTGAGTCTGGGTGGACCATCAGGCATTTTTCCGGTTATATTAACTTTGGGCCTACAGTACATATCGCTTTATTCTGCAGCGCACGCCACACACACACACACTCTCTCTCTCTCCTACCACGTTCTGGTCCTGGTCTTTATGTAATAAAGTCATTTTTCATTATATTTTGAGCTCTGGTTTGGAGAAGGAGAGTTTTTATGATTCATCAGAATAAAAACACTTCTCTTCATGTTTCAGTTTTTTCTCTGCCGGAACCAAATGAGCCTTTGACCAAAATCACGTGAAGCGACCGTGTAGTTTTGTGTACATCAGTTAATCACAGCACTGTGTGTGTGTGTGTGTGCGTGTTGCGCTCTCTAATTGACCGCCTGCTTTGCGCCCCCTACCGGCCGCTTGACTCCAGAACCCCTTTTCTCCTCCTTCTTCATTTATTAAATTATTTTTCTGCCACCGATAGAAATAAAAGTGCCAGCCTGAGAGCAGGGACATCAGTAGCCGGTTATAAAGGCAGCGGATCAGGACGCGGCTCTCACTCAGATGACCTGCGGAACATTAACTCAGAGAAATAAAACCAGAACAAACTGCATTTAATGAGCGTCAGTTTAGATTTGTTCACTACAGATAAATTGTTGCTGTTTTAGCTCCGTTTCTCCCAACAGTCCGAGGACTGGTTCAAGCCTGCACAATGAAGGATGCGCGCAGAATCCGAGGATCGCAGGTAAATTTTTAAGAATGAAGCTTTTGCATGTAAGTCCGCTCTGCAAAAACCTGCAGGTTTCAACTTAGTTTCGCGCTGTAATGATCTTTTTCTTGCAGCAATCTAATGATTTTACTCACGTTTTCATTAAAGTCCAATTAATCCAGTTGCAGATAAGCTGAACAGGCTGATGCACATGTGGAGATGACTTTTGCAGAATAAGTGCGAATTATTTTATGGAGCTGAAAATGTTTTCTAAAGAAGCATCAGGGATTTCAGTGGTCTGCACAATTCAGAATGCAGCATCCCATCAACAGAACAGCAGACAGCCCAAAATACAACAAATTCATCAAACGTCCAGACAAGGTGAATGCATAAAGGTCTCAAGTTTTTTTTTCTTAAAAAAAAAATATTGCTGCATATTTATTCATGCTTTCAAGCTGTATTGACATTTTTAAAATGTCACTCCAGCTTATTGCAGATGCTCCTCTGTCACTGTCACATCTTCATCTCTCCTTGTTCTTGTTTACTGTGGGAAAAAGAAGAAAATCATGCTGAAATGCAACTCCTCTCTTCCCCTTCGCACATTTCCTGCCTCAGACTTTTCCTTGCAGGCATTTGTGTGCATGAGCAAAAAAACTCACCTTGTTGCACGGCACATAATCCTAAGATTATGTGACAGTTTTGCAAGGGCTGTTGGTTTTTTCATTGTTGCATGTTTAGGCAAACTTTTGACCGATTTGGGTCACTTTGCTAGATTTACAGTGAAGGGATAAAATTCAATTAGACAGCCCTGAAGCATTCTTTACTCACTGGCAGATGGCTTAATACTCTTGGATCCTGCCTCGGTGTCCCTTAATGCTCTAATTGGATTTTATCATTTCATAGTGTTTATCTGTTTTTAAAAAAAGAGATTTAAACATTATTAATTTAACACATCCTAATCCCTGCCAGGTCTAAATATTTCTCATCTTGTATCCTATAATTTGTTCTGTCATAAACTCAACCCACAGTAAATGCTTGTGGATGTGTGGAGGCTGGAGCCTCGGTAACGTGCAGTAAATTAACCGTACACACCGATGAGGGCATATTTGACTTTCTGAGTTAATTCTAGCCCTAAGGAAACGGTTTCCCTCTCAATGACATCCACTCAGATTTATCAGAGGGACACTTGCTGGAGTTTTACTGTGCAGTTAAAGTAAATGAATTTGGGGATGTTTTGCAGGTTTACTGTCAATCTGTGTAAAACCAACCCTAAACAGAAATCCAAGACAAAGGAGTGACGTCATTTTCTCTCTCTGTGAGGTTTTTCAAGATTATATTCACAATTTGACCACTATTAAAATGAATTTAGCCCAAGTTAAATGCTAATTAGAAAGGAAAGAGTGCTCATGTCAGAAATGTAAACTAAAATAATCTTAGCTTGAAAATTGTATGAGTTATAGACATTTTGCTACAAAAAAACTTGTTATCCATGATTTTATGCAATTTCATAATGTCTCACATCAGTTAGCACTTAACGTTCTGTATGTGTTGTGAGGACAATCCAGCAACTAAAACATCAAAATTAGCCATTTGTTAATAGAGTTTTAATATATTAAAAGTTGTATTCATTCTGTCCCATGGTTCACGATGGCTGTTCTTAGTTTAAATTCAGTTTTATTGAGGTTTTGTGTGTGTGTGTGTGTGTGTGTGTTTTCTCTAAATGAACATTTTAGATCTCAAAACCTGGAGTTCTGAAAAATAAAACCAGAAAAAAAAAATTGGGAAAAATAGCCAAGCAGACAGGGTTAAACTCTAAAAGTGAATGCCGATGTGTTGATGTGGTTCAGGTATGCAAAGTGCACTACAGGTGTTCCACAAGAATCAGCATTAGGCCCTCAGTTATTCAGACTTTATATTAATGATTTCACTGCCTTGATGCAAATGTGCAAATGCACATGCATGTTTTACATGTATGTGCTGAATCTGCTGAAGGTCAGCAGCTAACCTGACAGCTAGCTCTTAGAGAGGATCGCATATTGACTCAATCAATCATGTCTGAGTTTGTCTGTAAAAATACAAAATGCATGCAATGATATTTTAAACAAAGGTGAAATAATTTACATCTTACAGAGTTTTAATATAATATATATTAATTTTATATAATAAATCTGAGACCATGGTCCTTGACCAAAAAAAGGGTGGATTGCCAACACCAGGTTGGGAGAGAGGTCCTGCCCCAGGTGGAGGAGTTTAAGTATCTCGGGGTCTTGTTGACGAATGAGGGAAGGAGGGAGCAGGAGATCGACAGGCATATTGGGGCGGCGTCTGCAGTGATGCAGAAGAGGGAGCTAAGCCAGAAAGCAAGGCTCTCGATTTATCAGTCAATCTATGTCCCAATCCTCACCTATAGTCATGAGCTTTGGGCCGAAATTAGTTTCCTGCGCAGGGTGGCCGGGCTCAGCCTTAGGGATAGGGTAAGAAGCTCGGACACCCGGGAGGGACTCGGAGTAGAGCCGCTGCTCTTTCATATAGAAAGGAGCCAGTTGAGGTGGTTCAGGCATCTGGTCAGGATGCCTGGGCGTCCCAGCTGAGGAGCTGGCGGACTTGGCTGGGGAGAGGGTGACCTGGGATGCTCGACTTGGGACGCTGCCCCCACGACCGAGACTTGGATAAGCGGAGGAAGGCGAGGCGAGAATTTTATTATAAATATTTTTCAAATATTTGTCAAATGCATCAGTATGACATTTTCAGCAAGAGTTGTTTTAAACACCAGGAAGTTTAGCTGCTAATTCATCACCGTTTGACAGAAGTGGCTCTCCTGACCTGACTGGCCCTGAGTGTGCTCAGGTCAGAGAACGACTTCCTGTTTCTAGAGACTCTGCTTGCTTTGAATGATGTCATTGGTCTGTGTGATCCTAACCTTTGAACACAATTTCAATCAGATCGGATTCACATATTTCTAAGTTCCTAGGAGTTCTGTCTTTTTTTTAAAAACAAGATTCATATTTTTAATCAGAAAGCTTCTGTATTGAAACCTATGCAGGTTTTCTTCCCTCTGACGGAAAATTTAAGGACTGAAGTTGCAAATGCAAATTTTACTTAGTTTTGTTACTGTTATATATTTGCACAATAAATGTAATATAAAAAAAATTGGTTATATATTTGTTCATCTTTATAACATTAATATCAGGAGCTAACCTCCTTAAAAAATTGAAATGAATGAAATCATGAAAACAGGAGGCAGGTCTGTGTTTACTCAGCCTGACTGCCACCATTTGTGTTGTTGAAGCTTTACCAGTCCAGTTTATATAAATAATAAGGCAAAGCTCAACTCAAAGGAAGATCTCAGGTTGTTTAGTCAGGGCTTATTGTCCCTCTGCTGTGTGACAGAAATGACAACAACTCTTGAGTCATACATCAGTGAGTCGGTGGGCATCACCGAGTGACCCAACAGTCAGGTTGAATCCCCGCTTGATTAAACTTTGTGGCTGCGCTTTGAGAGCTCCTACACACTGATCTTCCTTCCACAGAGTTCCTCTCTCAGCCTGAGCTGTTGGAGGAACTCTGGCCTTTGACAGAGGGATAAATAAGTCCACAGCGTTAATGACGGAGCTGCTCCAGCTGTCGAACACCGAGACGAATGCTGAGTTCATTCGGTCCTGTTATGGAAGCAGAGCCATTTAAATGTCAGTGGAAAGTAGAAACCATTGTAAAACTAATAGCAGAGAGACCAGAAGCATTAAAACCTCAGTGTTAATGGTGGATAGGAGTAGCAGAATATAGTTTTGTTATTAAAATATAATAATGATTTTCTCCTGCACAAAGTGAATGGACGGTGATTCATGCTAATTATCTGGTGATAATATGATTTTTTTTTTCATACATTGCCTTGTAGCATTAAAACATCCAACATTTCCCCTGGTTCGTGAACTCAACATTGCTAGTGCTTATTCAAGTAAACAGTAACATGTTTCATGTGGACGTTTTTACTTCCAGATTCATAAATTGTAAGGTAATTAAAATGAATCTGTATCGGCTCTCAAAACTAGAATCTAAAGTGTCACTGTGTAAAAGGTTTTAATAATTGCTATTATACAGACTGTAGATAACTTCCTGAACAGGCTCAGTTAGCAGAAATAGAGTTTACATTCAGTAGGATTGATAAGCTAAAGGGTAGTTTGTGTGCAGCCAAGTACAAAGCCGATTGCTGTAATTCTAAATACTCAAATTTCAATAATTTCATTGCAGTTTGTATAAAATATTTTATATAAACACTTACAGTCAGTTTTATAATTATAATATATTTATATATAATATTATATTATTATCATTTTGGCAGAAATATGAATAAATACCTGTCAGATTTGACTTTGGATGAATCAAAGTGCTACATTTTAGCTGCTAATGTGTGAATAAGCACAGCATTTCCTCTTAATAACCACGTAATGTGACACTGATAGCAGTGTAAAGTATATAAAATAATATTGCATGAAATAACGTGACATTTCAGAGATTGGCTTTATGAATCTGCTTTAATTAACATGGGAACCAGTATGGTCAAAAGACCTGGAGACCTTAAATATGGAGCTAATATCCAGAACTGTAGCTTAAACACGTGCAGTTATAGGAATATTTTTTTCTCCAGTTTTTTCATTTTTATAATGAAATGTTAGTATTTTATCTAAATAATGTTCCTCTGCTGCTGAGTTCGCAGCACAGAGCCTCCTGTTGTTCAACCTGCCAGGTCTGAAGTTTGAACTAACAACTCTAACTTCATTAGTCTAAGTGCCAGTTGGCTCAAAGGTACACAATTAGGATCTGTAATTGAAACTGTGGTGCAGCTCAGTCATTAATCTCTACTGATATAATCAGATATTGTGTACTAGAAGACGTGCAGCATGTTTCTTTGCAGTCTGTTTGCTGTTTTACAGAGCTAAGTGTGTCTTTGTACTATTATTTATTAGTTAAATATATTTTTAGAAACACGGGCTTTGTGCAGATCTACAGTCACAGTCATGGTAAAATATGTACATTTGTATTGAGCTCTAGGATTTTATCACAAGATTTATCTGAGCTGAATACAGCACCAGGTCTTTAAATACAACCTGAGACAAAGACATGACATATTGCACCACATTTTAATGCTTCAATAGGAATTAGGAGGGAATGTAGCAGTCAGGCCTGATTAATCAAATGCAGTTAATCAACTTATCACCAGGTGTGAACCTACAAAACTCTACAAAAGCAGGAGTTTGGGTAGTTTGCATTCAGGTGTGTGTTAACACGACGACACAGAGAAGACATCTGCAGTGATCTTTGAGAAGTCACTCTGAGTTCAGACCATACAGCAGTCAGAAACCCAGAGCTGCATCTGAGATTCTAAAGGCCTCAGTCAGCGTGATAAAGGTTAAAGTTCATGACAGAACAATTAGAGAAACACTGAACAAGCATGGCTTGTTTGGAAAGGTTCCCAGAAGAAAGTCTCCTCTCTAAAAAGAACATGGCAGCACGGATTAGGTTGGTAAGGTTGCATCTGAGCTGAAAGTTGTGCCGTCACCTCACAGGAAGAATGTCTGGTTCAAATCTCAGCTCTTTCCTTTGGAGTTGGTATGCTTTTGTTCATGCATGGATTTCCTCCTGGGACTCCAGCAACCTACCATCCAAAACATGTGACGTTAAGTGGAGTTTCTAAATTGACCTTTGATTTTGTGCAGTGTGCGGTCCACTGCTGATCAAAGCACACGTCCCGCACCAATGTTACAACGTGGATTTAGTAGAAGAACCTGCACCCCTAGATTTACTGTGTAGACTGGACAGAACCAGCACCTAGTCTAGACCCGGACCCGGATCCACCTTTTGGTGATACATGGTCTAAAACAGAGGTCTCCAACCCCCGGTCCCCGGACTGGTAGCAGTCTGTAGGTCATTTGGTACTGGGCCGCCAGAACAGCAGAATAAAAAAAAATTAATTGATGTATTGATTGGGCCTGAAAGATTAATCCGGACACCGGTGGGTTACGTCGCAGTGTGGAGCCTGCAGCACTGTGATCACCTGCTGACAAGCTGCAAAGTGAACTGAGCTGCTCTGTACTCCTCACCTTCCACTGCGCTGCAGGCAATGGAGCTCTCATAAGCGTGCATGAGCATAGTGCGATTTGCTACGCGGTCCAGCGTGAAGCGCAAAGTCACCGGAGAGGATGCCCCCCTGGATCGACCGGTCCGTAGACGTATTGCTTGCCACACATTTGGTCCATGGCGCAACGAACGTTGGGGACCACTGGTCTAAAACATCTGGAGCAATCTTGTTGGAGAACAAAGGAATCCTTATAATAAAGTGTCCATCTCTAATCATGTAGTCATTGTGTATTGGACTGACATCATATGGTAGGAATCTTGTTGTGTTTGGACTAGCGGTGCATCACTGTGCCACCAGGAGTGAAGGTGTGTGGTGATACATGTCAGCTTTGGTCTTGATATCCCTAGCTGTCGCTACACAGAGCCTGAATGGCCTCTTTTGTTTTGCAGTGAGTGAGGAAATCATTGTGAAACAGCAGAAGAAAGCTTTGGAAAGATACTCATGTCTCATTCTGGAAATCCCTTTGCCACACTTATGGCTTTGCCATGGGTATGCATTTGTTTTCCTCAGTAGAATTTGCTTCCTGGTAATCCCGGAGTCCCAAAACACTTGTGAACTGACAGAACTGCTTCACTCTTGAATTAGTTTTCACAACTCTAGAAATACCAAACATTAAAACCTTGTCCAATTGTGGAATAACAGTGTTGGCTGAGTTTGACCTGACCTTTTCATAGGAAGCGTGTATACTCATTCATAATGACAAGCAGAGACTTTCCATTTGGCAGTGACCCATAGAAGTCAAGCTGTGCCACGGTGCTTCTGGAAATGCTGTCATTCTCAGTGACTCGTTGCTTGGAGCTGGGATGGCAGCCTGGCATGCGGGGCATCTGCATACTGCTACTTCTGCTTTGTGATTATTGTCAGGAAACCAAACCTTGGATCTGAGCTATGCCTTAGTTTGACCTCATGGGCAAGTTGGATGACCCTTGTGTGTAGAGCAGTACCATGCTGATGTTGGTTTAATGCTGACTTGTCTTGGTTTCAGAGTGTGGGTATGTCATTATTTTTAGTCTTGTGCCATGTCTCATCTCTGCTGTTATGGCTGACCTCTTGAAGAACATTTTCCAAAGTTCATCTTTCACTTTTTGACTTACATGGAAATGCATATGATAGTTTGATGTCAGGATTTATGTAAAGTTTGCCAAGTCCTTGGAATTATTCAAGGTAACTTTCTACTAGTTCATCAGCAACTATGCAACACTTAGTTGTAGCCAATACTGCAGTGACCACATTGATTAGCCCCTTAATAAATTAATGTCAAAGCCACATCGTCTTCTTGTGTCTTTTCTCTGCACAGTGATTGAAAATGCTTCTGAGTGCCAGTGGAGCGGTGAATTAGTAAGGATACATCTCGGTGTCAGTAGATATAGTGTTAGATTTCCAAAGTTTGTGTCATTGAAATAGTTTATAGACTCCTAAATCTATTAGAACTGACAGACTCAGACATTTATCTGAATCTGAGGAAGAAATATTTTAGAGGTTTTCCAATTCAGTTTTTAATCTTTACAAAAAAATATACAGTATATAAATATATTTTCTATGGATGCAGGTGAATACCTTGTTTTTGTGATTTCTTAGGCTACGTTCACACTGCAGCCAAATGCGCTTCAAATCCGATTTTTTTCCCTCATGCGACCCATATCTGATTTTTTTAAGACAGTCTGAACGGCACAGATCCGATTTTTTCAAATCCGACCCAGGTCACTTTCATATGTGGTCCTGAATCGGATACGTATCTGATGTTTTTGAAAGCGACTTCAGTCTGAACGGACATGTCGCATTGAATCCGCCTCGTACGTGACCGACAGGAGACAGACCGCTAAATGCGCCGGCGGAGGGAAACGCTCCAACACGTAGAGCTGATACTGGAGACGGAGGCAGTCGGTGGACAGAAAGTGAGGTTTAGGACTTGATTAGTAATATATTAGGTGACAATTCTGTTCAAGTGAACTTAGCGCCGTGGCGTGGACTTGCGTTTCTGGGACGCGCTGTGGCGGTCCCCGTGTGATGAGTGATCTGACGAACTAAAATGGTTTTTAATCAAAATAACGGTGCGAGCGCGACGTGGCGCAGCGCTGAGGTCTCCGGTGTATTTCAGCCTTAAAGATATCTTACCGTAATTGGGCCATGTTCAAGTCCAAAGCCATTTTACTTCCGTAAACAGAGCACGTTATGTGTGACGTCTTGTCATCGTCTGCGCATGCGGGCCGCTTTGGGGCCGTGATTCGTTCACACTGGAGACTGTTTGCTGTCGCATTTCAGTTGAAGTGTGAACAGCCAGACAAAAAAATCGGATTTGATTAAAAAATCAGATTTGAGCATTAAGACCTGCAGTGTGAACGTAGTCTTAGTCTAATGGCAGCTTTTGAAACTGTGGAAACTGGGCCAGCTTTAGCGATCTTGAGTCATCTGTTCCTTTTCTGTGTGGTGTACCACAGGGTACGGTTCTATGACCTCTTATTTTCACCTTGTATTTTCTCCCTCTTGGTGCCATAAACTGGAAACATGGCATTTTATTTCCTCTTCATCAGTTTGAGACAGTAATTCACTACTTTGCTACATCTTTCTTGGATTATTGGAATGGGCTGTATGGTGAAGTTAATGGTTTCTCTTTTAAGAAGTGTACAAAATGCTGCTGCTTGCCTTTTAACTGACATTCGTAAATATGATCTAATATCCCCATTTTAGCTTCAGTCCACTGGCTGTAATACATATTAAATAATTTGCTTCTAATGCTCCTGATGGCTTCGCTCCACCTGAACTGTCGGAGCTTTTTCACCTTCACCAACCTTCTCGGTCACTCAGGCCAGCTGACCAGCTGCTCCTGGTGTTCAGAGAACAAAACGTAAACTCAGAGGAGAATGGTCTCAGCGATTGTTGCTCCTATATGGAATGAGCTGCCACTGCATTTCAGAGAGGCTACCTCACGGTTAGCTTTTAAATTAGGCTTGAAAATTAGTATAGTACATTTTAACAAAACAAGATGTTGACCAAAGTGCTGAACATTATGCAAAACAATAATACCTTTTAAACCAGATCAGACATATTAAAGGGCCTAGAGACAGGATTATGAAATGGAAGTCCTGAGTGTCGCGCCCGGCACTGCGAGTAATAGCTGCCTTGCATGGGAGCGCGCAGAAACTCCTCACTAATGTGGCAGATCTAGTTTGTCTCATTCAGGTTCAACTAAAGTATTTTATTAATACAAAAGGAAATATGGTAAAACAATGCACCGTGCCACACACCAGCCTATGGCCGAGTTGGACAGCAGCCCTAATAGTCCCAGAGGGGAGTTTATGGCTCTCCTCCACTCCCGTGCTCCTCTCCTGAGCTGCGGGAGGACCAGCAGTCTGTCCACTCAGAGCGCCGATGGCTCGGAACACTGGGACGTCGGCTGATCTACAACTGGCTACACTGCCAGCCGTGAGGGTCCGGTCCCACTCCTCCACCGGTCCGAGTTTCATTGTGTTGCCATGGTCACACCCACAGCTTGCACAGAACAAGACAGCAGGGCGTTCACCAGCAGGGATGTCCTAAAACACAAAGTTATCAATACCCCCGAGCCGCTGACACAAGGAACACAGAGTCCAACGCTCCTACTACCTCAAACCAGTATACATACCGCACGCACATGGACAACGCTCACTACCGGCCCAAAGGCGGAGCGGAAGCTGCAGAGTCAGCTGAAAGCCTCAGACTGCCCGTTTACCGGTATTATGAAAAAAACAACATGAAATGCGTCAAAGTAAGTTGGCCATTGGCATGCAACGTTAAGGTGCATTACTGCCACCTACCGCATACAATTACTTCGGGTTTTGAAGCTGTCAGTTCACGTCACATCCGTAGGACAGCGAGGGAAATTCAGGCTCGAACTGCAGAGCATTTTACAGCTCAGAGCCTGTTAAAGACAATAGAACGATACCTGGGTGGCCTCATTCTTTTTAGTTAAAAATGCTTCATCATCCGTTAACTTAAAAAAACTGAACATGCATACATTTTTATTTTTTATTATTATTATTTTTTTTTACAAATCCTGCCCCTAGTTCCTTTAAGGCATACAGAATAAAAAGCAAGAAAAATACGTCTTCAGTCTGGTTTTAGGGACCTCCAATAATAGATTTGCTGTCCTACTACTAAGTGACCTTGCTTGAACATAATAGTCTCATAGCATGTTTTGGTCTTTATTTTATTCATCTTTATTTATTTTAACGAGTCATTTTTTTCACATGGGATTTAGATTATTTTAGCTAGTTTAATAAAATTGTTTAATTCTATTCATTTTGCCAGTTTTATGATGCTGAAATGCTTCTTATTATGTTTTTTGTGTTGCTGTGACGCACTTTGAACTTAGTATTAAAATACTTTGTAGAGTTGGATTTGAAATCAGAGTTTTACCATCATTAACCTCAAAATCATTTGCATCTTTGCTGCTAGAGGAGTTGTTTTTTCTTTCATCTGATGTCTTTTTAATGTGATGGACTTTCTTGGAATGCACACTAACATTGTGTAGCTTTGTGGTCAAAGGTGTTGATGTTGATTGACACTGCCTTGCAAAATGGTTTAGTTTGCTGCAGGCTTTACTTTACTTTTATTATTCAAGGCAACTGACCAGAAGAATATTTGCTTCCACAGTTACTGTAGGAACATTTTTTAGCTTACCACTTGCAGTGACTGGTGTAGCTCGGAAACTTTGTGCTCCATTTTAATTGTGACGGCTGCATCTCTTTATGCCAGAATCTTGCAGAAACTTCCAGATGGATTAAGTCATTCAAGTTCATCCTCCATCAGTTTGGTTGGGGGGCCAATTTACTTATTAACACATTTACATATTAACTTATGAGGGTGGACTAACACTTTTCTTACATGTTTCCTTGGTCACTTCCTTTATCCTGACCATGATAACCTCAGGTGTTTCACCGTGGGAAACAGGAGGTTTTCACTTGTCATTTGTGTAATAAAGTTGAACTTTTACACGCTCAGAAATTAACGTACAGAGTTGTACCTTTTGTCTTCTCACTGGGGTGGTACCCTCAATCATTTTGTCATCAATAAGTCAATCACAAACTCCTCCTCTATATACCAGAGTAATCTGGAGTCTGATATGAGAAGATCTGTTTGACAGCTCAAAGCTTGGTCCAGAACTGGTCATGCTGCAGGTCAAAAACATCCATCACAGCAGGAAACAGACTGTCTGAGAAGGAAAGACGTGAGGTGTTGCAGTGGTCCAGTCATAGCCCAGACCTCCGTTTGATAAAACTTTGATGAAAAGACTTTAAGATAGCCGTGCATAAATTACTGTCAAAAAATTGAAATGAACTCAGCATCTCGGTAAGGCAGAGTGAGTTAGTTATGTGAAAAATTGATAAGGTTATCCAGAAGATGATTACTCATCATTCACCAGAAGAAGAAGGTGTACTGTAGGTTTTTAGACCTTATGTAACTTTTTACTAAGTTTTTAAATTTCTTTTGTTAATTAAATAAAAACATATTTTAATTCAATGTGTCTTTTGTCTGCAAGACAGACCTAACTAATCGATATTAATAAAGTTTCCTAGATCTTGACATTGAATGTTTGTTTCTAAACCTTAGAACTGAAATGGGATGTTTTCCCTAATTTACAAGAAACATATTAATTTATCAATAATTCATATTTCTGATATCAATTCCTGTTTTTATCCCAACACATTTTCATCTGCCCTCCAGGCATGCTGTCACTTGACATTTGCTTGGACGATCTTAGCGTTAAGATCCGAGCTGATGTAAAACCTGTGAAACCACACGTTCGCTTTGCTCCATGTGTTGAAAACCATGTGTGATGCAAATTTTCTAGCATTAACAAGTGTTTGTTTCCCCGAGATAATTATTTTAAGATGACAGGTGTTAATTTGAAGCTGTTTATCAGCCGGTTTTTCTTTTATGAAGTGGGAGTTTTAGTGCGTGGGGATGAATTCACTGGTGCTGATGTGTTTACTTTCTAGCATGTCCCTGACTAATGGCTGCAGCCAGGTTTCAACATCACTTGTTACCTATAAAAAGCACTGTGTGATTGGTGTGAGGGTGCAAATGGAGAGTTGCTGCACAAGCTTCTGATTTTGAGATTGCAGAAGCCCGATAGGAGCATGTTTTGTGTGTTTGTTCCACACATGAGAACAAAATGTTTATTACTTGTGTGCAGCATTGTGATCAGTGAAAGAGCCACATGCAGTTCAAAGAACCAGAACCAGGGTGGTGAGCCTTCTGCCTCAATCAGCTGAGGTTTGACAGGATAGGAAAGAGACAACTGTGAGCTACTAATTAACATTAGACATAAATTACTTTCAATTTTAAAGAGTTGCAATATCTTTTTCTGGCTTACCAGATCAGCTGCTGCTTCTTTCCTTAGCAAAAGGAGGCGTAGAATAATGATTTCACACCGGCGCTGTTTGGTCTGCTTTAAATGGACCACAAGTTGTTTCCTAAGTCTGCTTTATCACCTGTCTCTGCATATATACTCCCTGGTTTCTCATACCATTTGGGCCTGTTATTTCCTGTTAGCATCCTGTTTTGTTTGTTCTGTCGACTTGTTTTATTTTTATTATAAAAGTCTTTGTTCATCTTTGTTCCGTCGTCTCTAAACCAGTGATTTTTGGGTTCAATCAGAGACAGAGGTTGGTTCTGATTTCATGTAGAATTCTTCTTTTACTTCTCTCTCAAATCACACACATTACTGTTCTCAAAGGCACGTCCTTTGTCCTTGAGATGGAGGTGGACAGATGAGTCCTGGCCCGAGGCTTTTCTGTGGTTTTTTTTTTTTTTTTGCATTCATGCAGGGGTTGTTTAGTTCCTCCCACTGTACTGTATGTAAAGAACACTCCACTGCATTGTATATATCAAGCCTGTTTGAAGGTGTTATTTAGTGGCAGTACACTAAATAACCAACCATTCCATCCATTCAGTTTCTTCTTGGTCCTCTTCAGAGTTGGTGTCCATCACCAGTCGATCACAGGAAAATACACAAAGACAACCATTCATAGTCAAATATCTAACAGCAGTTTAAAGCCACCAGTTAACTGAACATGCATGCTTTTGGTTTGTGGAAGGAAACTCATGCATGACAATACCATGTTGCAGAAAGGTTCAGATTCTAGCTGGACCTCCTTGTTGCTGTTGTCCAACCATGTAGCCTCTAAAAACCAACAATCAACCAGAAAGGCAGACCATGTGCTCAAAAAACAACCTGAGTCAGAATACTGTGAGGACCAACGAGGAGATCTGAGAGTGAGTGGAGAGAGTCCAGCATCAGTAAACATCTCAGAGGACTTCACATGGACGACAACCACCACAAAGACAAAGAAAACTCAGCAGCATTTGTTTTTCTTGAAGACACCGAGTAAAAAGCTGGATCGCCAAAAGAAATGCGAGTAACCTTTTACCGCTGCTCCATTGAGAGCATCCTCATGTTCCTCATCCCAGCGTGGTTCCTCAGCTGCACTGCAGCTGACAGGAAAGCACTCCAGCATGTCATCACCAGCGCACAAAAATAATTGAGATTCAACTCCCAGCGTTGGAGGAGATCTTAACCACATGGTGCCTCAGGAAAGCTGCCAGCATCTGTAAGGACCACACACACCCATGGTACTGTCGTCAGACTGTCCACACACACAACCAGACTAAGGAACTTTTTCCCTGAAGACATAGCTGATGCATATGCATATGTCGAAGGTCTATAACAGTAAGGATTGAAATGAAGATTATTCTCTTCTATTATTGGCCTTTGTTACATCTATAGTGCAAACATCTAGACCAGTTGGTACTTTATCCAAGTTTGTTTTGCTTCTTTTCCTTCATAATGTCCTCACAAATGTTAAATATAGAACAGAAAGTATTTACAGAGCTGTGCTTCAATGATAAACCCATGACCTTTTAGCAGATGGCTCACATTCAGCCGGGTAAAGAAGAACGTTTATGTTTCACTTCAACCTGAAAAGTGTTCAAATGATTTTCCACAAGAGCAGCTTAATATTCTTTCACTAAATTATGATGAAAAGAAAATGCCTGAATATGCATTTCAGCTCATTTGTAAAATTCCAGGATATTATGCAGAAAGTGGGCTGAGCAGTGGAGAATTATTTAGACAGCTGGTTGGTTAGACAGCTGGCACAAGGTTGTGGTAAAATGTAAATGTTATCTTCTAACGAAACGTTTTACTTCGGTGTCAAATAGTAAAAAAGTTTTAAAAAGCCCAAAGCCACTGGTTCAGGAAGTAAGTTAAAAAATTAATGTTATGTTTTTTAATTGTAGTCCCATTTTTAATTTATAGAAGGCAAAGAAAAACAAAACAAAACAAAAACAAACAACTTTTTTTTCCTAACTCATAAACAGCAGCATGGCCATAAATCCTGGAAGTATCTAACACACTTCTCAGAAGTTAAAGAGACCTTCAAGATGTTGAATGTGTTTTTTTAATCCATAAAAATAGATGCATTTAGGAACACAGGCTCATATTTCTGTTATAATTTGCAGAGTAAATGGGCCCAGAGTGCAGGCTAGGACTAATGATGTGTCAGTCGGACCAGCTTTATGTTCTGTCTCCAACAAATGGCTGGTCCTCCTCTCTGAGAAGCATTGATATTTTCTCTTCTTCATGCAATCAATAAGGGGATCAACATATAAAACTTATACACAACCTTTGTTTATTTTACAATAATGAGTATTGAGAATCATCAGTAATATTCTCTATAGAGATCTCTCATACCTGTTATTTATCAAAAAAAGTCATGATTTAGTAATGTACAAAGCTAATAAAAACACCTCACCGATATACAGTACCAGCTTTATTTATACTTTAAACACCCACAAGACCAAAATCCTGTACAGAGAATAGATCAAACAAATAGAAGATGTTTGAAAAGAGAGGTAAGTGGACTGAAGACTTTAAAACCTAGATTTAGAACCAAGCAGAAGGAATTAAAGGAACACTATGTAACTTTTTCATATTTTAAAATCTTTTTCTTGAGCTAGTATGTGCTAATATGACCCTTTAGGGTTAATGAAAAGTCACTCAGCCCCATCTGCAGCTTGTGTCCAGAATACCGCGTTTGCAACTTCTGAGTCTCCGGTCCGGTGCTCTGAAGTCTCACAAAGCCACGCATCTCACGAGGGTTAGTCTAATGTAATGTTGCTAGCTGTTATGTTAGCGCCGGAGTGTTTTTAACTCATGATTCCTGCTTTTTTCCAATCTCTCCCTGTTTGAACACAGCTGATTTCTTTGACTGAGTGATGAACCGCTCCAGTAGAAAGCAGTGAAGGCTGAGGAGACATTTCAACAGGTAGATTTAGGGGTTTCTGAGCAAAGACAATGCTAACGTTTTCACGACAATGATTAAAAATAGGCACTAGGGGGTGCTAAAAACAAGCCAAAACGGCATAGCATGCCTTTAAGCATTTCTGTACACAGAATGAAACAACTTTTTTTGGGGGCATTTTTATTATTTGGGGCAAAAAAGATTATAATATATTATAAGGTAGTAATAATAATTCATGTTTAACGTTTGATTTAAACATTTGTTAAAATAGTTTTTTGTCAGTTCAGTGCTTTAATATGATACAGGGATTTAAATGTTCTCTACCAAAAGACCTGCTGGTAAAAGAGACGAGTCAGCGTTTTTGGCTCCCAGATGACTCATTTGGTACTACTGATGTGTCATCTGTGAACAAGTCAACCTCGTGTCATGAGCTGACTTCCATCTGAGGACCGTTTTGTTTTGTTTTCTCAGGATTATATCATTAGGTTATAGAAGTGGGTGTCTGCTAGTGCAGTGGACCGCGGCCTCACAACCCCTTTTATAGTGATAGGAATCCTTGATTTTTATTGCACCAGATTGGTTGCATGAAAACAAAAAAGAGAGAAACATCAACAGCTCTCAGGCGGGAGCTTATGGCTCCCTCGTATAAGCTAGAGGCACGGAGCTGGTTTGTTCACGGCTGACTTATCACTAAAACACGGAGGAGCTGAGTAACAAAACGCTAATAAAGAAGAGAAAAAAGCCTGATGAGGCAGCAACAAAAACGTCAGGAAAACCCAGGAAGGAATTCACTGGGAGAAAGAGGGAAAGAATTCTGATAAACTGTAGCCTCTGACAATGTGTTGAATAGACCAGGGAGTATTTCTACAGGGAGGGGTGATTAGAGGCTGAGCAGCAGAAGGAGGAGCAGGTGTGAAGGAGTCAGGAACAAAACACACAAATCAAACACATCACAGGAAAATAGCTCAAACAAAAGGAGCCATTTCAGCTTTAGCATGGAGGAAGAGTTAGTGTTTAGTGTTTGGAGGAGTCTTTCATCTGCACTCATTTTACATTGAAACACTCAAAGCCCAGTAGCACGCTTCAAGGCAATAAATAAATGCACAGCTTTATTGTTCACACAGATCAACAAGCTTAGTCTATTTATTCAGTAGCATTTGATGAAAAATATTTGCCCCTGACAGATTTCTTCTGTTTTTGCTGACTCATCACACTTAGATTTTTCAGACATCTGGAGCTATGTGAAAAAGTTCTTACCACCTAATTGGTTCTAACACTCCTGGTGAAAACTCAGCCACGTTGGAGGGTTTTCTAACATGTACAGCCTGTTTAAGGTCAAAGGTCAGATATTCTCCCTCAGGATTTTCAGAATTGATGTTTCCATCAATCACAGTAAGTCATCCAGGTCCTGAAGCAGCAAAGCAGCCCCAGACCATCACACTACCACCACCATGTCTGACTGTTGGGATGATGATGATATGATGAAGTCTCGGGGATCATCAAGATGTTTTTATTTATTTAGGAAATTTCAATGTTCCTAAATGTTCAAACATTCAATTCATAATGTTAAAAAATGTAGTCTAAAAGTCTAATTGTGGCCGTTTTAAACACAGTTTATAGGTAACATGCAAATTCAGATTGCTGTAAGCTAGCTTCCACAATAAAAGTGAAGGTGAAGAGATCCCCTATCTAACATACAAACTTCAACATTTAGATGAAACGTTATATATTTTGACTTTTAGATTTGATTTTAAACCTTTAGGTGTGTGTTTAGGTTGAGTTAGGGTATTGGTGCCCCACCATAGAGCATCTGTCTGTGTTTGGTGTGGTTTAAAACTTCTGAGTTCTAATATATGAGGGCTCTGATTGGCGCAGCACACATTTGAGATCAACAAGTTGTTTACTTCTTAGTTTGTTTGCCAAATGTCATATGTTATAGTCAAATTTTAGTTTTAAAATGCAAAACATCAACTTGTTACACTCCAGATAAACCTAAAACACACCTCAGATGGAAAACAAAACAACTTTAAACGACAACAAAGCAAGTCCCCTCCTTGTGGACCGACTGGGATCTCCGTGCCCTGGATCTCCTTAGTAGGATTTCAGCGAGCCGGGATACTAATATGTTCACTCAGGGGACAATTTGACACCAATTTGTGACACAACAAGCTATTGTAAACAAGCAGCTTCATCATTAAGAAGCACAATTACATGGACGCCGGCGGTGAGACACAAATGACCTCTGATCAGGCGTGTCCTTTAACATATTGTGATGCTGCGGCCAGTTCACTTCCTGTTGCCAGCCAGCCCGAGGGCCACCCAGAGCTCGCTCCTGACAGAGCGCCCAACAACAGCATAAGCTGCAGCATTAGAGTGACGGCTCATAACAGCTGTTAGGGTGGAGAGGTGAGGCCGGGAAAAGACAAATGAGATCCTATTTACTAATGAGGCTTGGCCCTCATCTCTGCCTGCCTCTGTCAGCTGCAACAGCTATCAGTATGCACCTCGTTCTGCTTCCTCTTCGTTCTACAGCTGCTCAGAGGATTCTGCTTCAAACACAGCAGTTTCAGAAAAAAACACACTGCTCAAATCACACTGCTGTGTTAGCAGTGCGATTGTTTCGTCTGCAGAGTGCAACAGAATTCATGAATATCAAAATATATTGCTTAAAGCATCAAGAGAGGCATCGGCTTCCCTTCACTCAGAAACAAAGTTGATTTGTTTGTCGAACTCACCTCTGTCCGTTTTCACAGAGAAGATCATTATTTGTTTATTGTTGATTTAATGCTTCGTTCTCTTTTACGAGTGCTTAAACGCCTTTTAAAGTGGCTTTTTTGTCAAATTAAAAGTGACTCGATGTGAGTTCAGTCAAAGTAAAATAAACTAACCAAGTTGTTTTCAAACTTTTCATAAGATGAACTCATTTAAAACATACAGTTTACACACATTTGATGTCCTGTTGAAGGCAGCTGATTACGGAAAAAGTCAAAAGATTATTTGAGTTTAAATTAAAATTACACATTTTTTCCTATAATTATGCATTGACTTTGGAAACACTTCACATGCTTTGCTCTTCTTTAGCTGAACACCTGCAGGAAAAACTGCCACTTGTCAAAATAAGAGCGCATGTGACACCCCGACCCAAGCACTAGAGTTTTTATTATGACCTGTGTTCACTTTGACAAAATTCATATAGTTGTTTATTTTAAACAAAACTTCATAAATATTTAATTTGGTAGGCCTTGTTTAGAAAGCTCGGCAGAAGCTTTTTGATTAAGAAACATTTAAATTATCCAGAGTTCACGTCTTACTGCAGACACCAATTTATGCCAGCAGGTGGCAGAGTTGTGCTGTTTTTAGTGGTGATTAAAACTTTAAGACTTTTATTATAATAACACAGACCAGCTTTTACATGAAGCGAAAAATGTATAGATGGAATAAATGGTGGCAGATTGTTTGACACTTGCACTCTCGTCCACTGTTGTGTTTTGCCCTCATTCTGCCATTTTTACTTGCAATGACATGAGTTTGGAACGGGAGGAAGTATGCATTGTTTGGAAGTCACAACAAAATAAGAGCATGCTTGCAAAGATGAATGTGGTAAGACAATTTAATATAGTCATCTTTTAGTTGGTTTCATTGTCTTGTGGTTGTTTGGAGTTCAAATCAAAACACATACAGTGATTATTTGCACATCCCTATGAAGGTCCTTCCTCTCAGCAGCAGTCTGCTTCCCCTAACTGAACACATAAACTCAACAGATCTGTGTAAAATGGTATTAACTCATTTTTTATGTGCAACGGCTGCTTAAAGTGTAAAATCTATCTGGTGTCTGCAGCTTCACTGTTTTGTAGGTTCCTAGCGCATACAGATATGTTTCTATATTTAAAGTCCTTTTGTTCGTGTTTTTCTTGTATTTTCACTCTCACTTATGTTTTTACCACTCTATCATGATTTTATATAAATTGTGTGCTTATTCTTTTAGTGGCTCTTTGAATTATTGCCTCTAACAATCTGAACGTCCTCACTGAGAGGAAGTTAAAGACTCTTCTTAACATTGAAATTTGTATAAACATTTCTATTTTGGTGGGTTTGCTTTATTTAGAAATGAACAGAGCTGCTTTTATATCTGTGCCAGCTGTAGTTAAGACATTCTACCAGACTGACACTGTGTTTTATTTTTCCTTTTGTACAGTTGATTCGGTTTCATCTTTTTAAAATGAAGCCTATTTTTTCCTCCATGAAGCGCGGATGCTTCCCCGTGTTCAGCTCCGGTCCCTTACTGACCGTTTTCCTTTATCGCCACGGGAGCTGATTGATGCAGGGAAGTGTTACAGTATCAAGCACTATTGATTTCCTGACACAGCCTTGAGACTACTCCGCTTCCTGATGATCCAGTTCACCGGTGCTACATGCTTACATTACACTCAGTGGGTTGTTGATTTGACACGATGAAGCGGCTCCCTGAGGTTCTAGTTCCAGAAGCCAAATGACACGAAGGGCTGACTCGAGGTAAAAAAGTGACAAAATCAGAGAGCGCATAACCCCAGTTTAATTTTCTCTTTCCAGATGGACTGGCTGACACCTGAGATGTGAAGTGTGCTATGTGAGCCAAGGCGTTTTCCCACCTTGCTGGTGGTGGGAAGAGATGCTACACTCCGTTGCCATGACAGCAGAACTTCTCTTTGTTCTTGGATTCCTGATGAGCAGCACTCTATGTAATCCGATTGCGACCTTACAAGTGAGTCAGGATCGTCTGGCGAGGGTGTTGACCCAAGCCAGGGAGGACAAGCAGCAGGACAAACAGAACCCTGAGAAGCCTCTGGAATACGCCGCTCAGCTGCAACCGCAGGAAGTGAATCGGACTGCTTTGAGTCTGGCCCGACCAAACTTCATCTCTCTGACGCGGGGATCTAAAGGCGGGAAATCCCAGGAGCTGAAGAGTGAACAGGGCACCCTGAACCAAAAAGACGAGGAGCCCACCAGTGATGTCATCCTGTCTCTGGACGCCATCGACGAGTACGCTTACCCAGACTACCGAGGAAAAGGCTGCATGGATGAGAACGGCTTTGTGTTTGCCATCGGCGAGGAGTTTACCCCGGGCCCTTCGACATGCCCTTGTCTTTGCACGGATGAAGGCCCTCTGTGTAACCAGCCCGAATGTCCCAAGGTCCACCCCCGCTGCATTAAAGTGGACACCAGCCAGTGCTGCCCGCTGTGCAGGGAGAAGAAAAACCACTGCGAGTTTCGGGGCAAGATTTACGCCTCGCTTGAAGAGTTTAAGGTGAGCCCATTAACTGCATTTAGTCATTGTTGACGTGCTCAAACCTGAAGGAAGTGCTGACAGAGAACTCCTGTTCTACCAGTGGAATTTATCACAGGCACTACACAGGAAATATTAACCTTGCCTTTCAGCATGCAAGCAAGCACGCACGCACGCAGGCAGATTTATAATAGCAAAGGTTAGCACTTGTCTTCCTCCTTACGTAATGGTTGAATACTGCCTGAAGTTGAGCAGAGTGTACACCATCTTCAGTTTGCCAACACGAAGACTTGCAGTTGCTGTCATGCTACAACTCCGCAGGGCAACACTCACATACAGAGCTGAGATAAAGTATTTGCCTCATAGATTTTTAATTTTTAATTTTTGTCACTGAAATGTTTCAGAGAGCCAACAAATGTCAAAATCAGGCAAAGATAACCTGAGAGTTTTCTAATGATCATTCATTAAGTGGAAATAAAGTTTATTTAAACCACCCTGGTCCGTGTTAAATCATAAATTAACTTTGATTAACTACATTATTTGGAAAGATGAGTTCAGTTCCGCTAGCCACCCAGGTCTGGTTACTGTAAGACCTGCAGGATAGACCTGTATAGAACCTGTGTGACTACATGAAGTAGGCTAAAAGATCTAAAAAAGCAACAGGTCATGACGTCTTCCTGTCTGA
Source organism: Callopanchax toddi (assembly GCA_006937965.1). NCBI lineage: Eukaryota > Metazoa > Chordata > Actinopteri > Cyprinodontiformes > Nothobranchiidae > Callopanchax > Callopanchax toddi. Next base: position 113,320 of record SSNR01000040.1, on the reverse strand, counting down.
ATGCCATCAACGAGTCTGCTTAGACTACCCAGGGAAAAATTGCATAGATGAGAATGACTTTATGTTTCTGAAGAAACCTGTGGTTCCCATAGTGGGAGAGGGGAACCCAGTTAGGGCTGTCAGACACCAAGAATTAGGTCTTGAAAAATGTTTTTAAAAGTCCAGTTACTTTATAAATGATTGCTAATGACACACTTGACATTATTGTCATTATTAAGACACTGTTATAATACAGTAGAATAGAATAGAGTAGAATAGAATATATTCGAGGAAAATATTCTGCAGAATGATGCAACAAAAGTCATGTTACAAAACTAACTGTCTTTCAGAAATAAAGTCACCAAGAATCAAACATGGTGGTGGTAGTGTGCTGTCTGGGTCAGGGGTCTGACAGCAACCTGTATGACAGCGGGACATTTTTACCATCTTTCCTATAAAAATCATTTGTAAAGATCTACAAAATTGACTTAATCTTAAAAATGGAGCTAATATTCAATTTAGACTTTTTCTTTTTGATTTTTAAACATTAAGCAAAAGATCAAAGAACGTTACACTTTTTTGTTCAGAACTTTGCAAAGGTTTATCAAGTCAAGTCATCCTATTTTTGTTGAAAATAAGTAAAATAAGTTTCCCAGTTTTTAGATCAATAAGGCATTAAGTCACACCTCAAGGTATTTAAAAACAACAACAAACATAGTAAATACATCAAGTTGTTAATTATTTATGACTTGGACAACAGTAAGGTGTTTAAGGTGCCAGGATTTTCATTATTTCTGAATAATATATTTATTTCAGTTTTTCTCATAGTTTCAAGAAAAGCCTACTGCATGGTACAACACATGTAGATTTCATAAAATGTAGTAAATAGCCTCCCCAGAAATGTGCAAAACAATATGTTGATTTTATAGAAGTTTTGCTAAAAAATCTTAAAATGTAAGTTGGAGCAAAATCACTCTGTATGTTAGAAAAGTTGCATAAAACAAGGGAAGAGGAAGCTATCAAACTGTTACGGCCTCTTTTGATGTCTAGGAGTGGTAAACAAAGGGATCTAACAAAAAGTGCTCCAGAGACAAGGTTTAAGATTTTACCAAAATGTTTTTTTATTCACTCCCTCAGAAAACAAGCAGGAAGAGGCACTGCTGAAACGAAAGAAGTTATTAGTAACAAAATAAAACACTCTTCAACTAAAAAGGGAGGATAAACAAACACAAAACGCTGGGGAGAATACTTCTACGACCCAGGATAAACTATATAAATCACTAAAGACTTTATATTAAACTAAGAATTATTATATTAAACTAAATAACTTTTATACTAATCTAAGGATTATTATATTAAACTAAAGACGCCCGACTAAGGAGGATATTAACTATGAAGATTCAAAACGACGCACCAAACAAAAAGGCTCTTTTAACAGAGCTGCAGACTCCTGCACTAAAACGAACACTATTTTTACTCCGCCGCTCTCTCTCTGTGACTCCACAGCCTGGTTGGGGGACGCTGGTACCGCTCTGAGTCCCACTCTGTACTGACAGCCTCCGTCTTTTAACCTGTCTGAAGACGAGCCCTGATCAATCTAAATCTGCAGCAGCTGAGCGGCATTTCAGCGTGCCGCTGTCCAGGGTGCTGAACCGCCGCCGGACAGACTGGAACCCTCTGCCTCTGACAGCCACCCGTAACACAAACTATTAGCACAAAAGGATTTTAAAAGACATTTTAAAGACATGTTTAGTTCAAATTTAAACCCTTTTTAGGTAATTCAGACACGGAAATCATCAACTTGCATTTTAACAATGAGCAACCTGTATTATTTTGGTTATTTTGTTTAAAAATATCCATGTGATTGTAGAACTGTAATTACCATTGTCATCTTAAATATAAACGTGACTCACGTTGAAGTCATTCCTAATCAAAGTGGAGCCTCTTCAGAAGGGCTGAAGAGCTGCTAGTGGCTCCAGGGTTGTAGGTTGCAGACCCTTGATCTGGGGCTGCTTCAGGACCTGGACCACTTGCTGTAATTGATGGAACCATGAATTCTGCTGTCTACCAAAAAACCCTGAAGGATAGTGTCTGACCTTTGACCTTAAGCAGGCCGTTCATGTTGGAAAATCCTCCAATGTGGCTGAATTGAAACTATTCTGTAAAGAAGAGTGAGACAAAATTCCTCCACAGTGACCTGAGACTCACTATCACAAACACTTGATTGTAGTTGTTGCTGTCGAGTTCTGTTTAGGAATTTGTTTTTTTCATACAGAGCTGTTCCCTTAATAAATAAAATCCTTTGTATTTACTGAGACTATTTAAATCTCATTTTGGAATTTGTTTGCTGATCTAAAACATTTAAATGTGACAAAAAAATTAAAACAGAATAAATCTGTAAGGGGCAAATACTTCATCACAGCACTGTAAATGTGAGTGTTAGACACTCATCATTGGGCTCATTACTCTTATAGGGCTCTTCTCAGGATGGCACTGCAGCTTTAGTGTTCTGTGTCTTATGAGGCAATTTTCTAATAATGCTCCTTTTTTATATATGAAGTATCTCATTGGAAGGTTGGGGCTAATATAGAAAATCTTCCTCCAGATCTTGATTTCTGCCGCCTCTTTGTTAAACCTCAGCTCAGGGAATTCTACAGAAGCAACATATGTCAGCCTTTGAGCTGCATGTAGAGCTTCTCAAGCAGGTTGTTATACTTGATTGCGACATTCCGGGGCATTGTGCTAAGTGCTACCTCAATCCATTTTTCACAGTGGAGAGCATGAACCTCATCATTCCACAAGCAGCGGTTCATTCTGTCCCCGCCACAATGAACCTGTGCTGCATGCACTAAATGTAAATCAAACTGTATATTGTTATTTTCATCCTTTATCCCACATTTTTTGTCTATTTTGAGACACACACACAGAAAATCCTGGATGTCCAGGTCATTTTCAACTCAGTACACACACTGAGAAAATTGGGAGCCTCCTCTTTTTGTTTCCCCATTCCTATTGATTCCTCCTTATCTTCTGATTGCATAGTTGAATGTAGTTCCATTCTTGACTCAGCCCTATCTGAACTTAGTCGCTCATTGGCAATACAATTGAAAGATTGAGTTCTCCCTATAGATGTAACTTTGTGACACTGGATGCACAGCCTCCTGAACAATATAGAGTTTTCTACTGAGTATTATGTGCATTTGTGAGACAAAGAAAGTACAAGTAAGATTTAAAACTGAGAAAAGAGACTGCACCAAACAGAGAGACAAAGACAGGTCATAAATTTCTTATAGGGATGAATTTCTCCAGTCGCCTTTTACTAGAGTTTTAATCTAAGATCATTCAATGCTGAAAAAGGATGGATTCCTAATATTCGGTCAAACCTTGCAAATAATGATTTGCATGATCTGGTTTCAAATTTAGCTCAATTTCTGTGAAACTGACTGAGTTATAGACATTTCTGATTCTCCAAATCTGAATCTCTTGTAGGTGTACATCAAATTATATATAGCATGTTTAGCTAACAAACAGGGTCCAACAGCTGATACCAAAGCTTCAAGCAGAGGTCTCACAGCCCACATGGCAGAAGGTATGGACCAGATCTGCTGCATGGCAGGCTGTCAACCTGGTGCTGCTTGTATGATGGCACACATGTGTCCTAGTTTTGGTTTATGTGGCCCAGATTTGTCCATGTACATGTGGACTAGTTGTGGCTACAGCTGGCCTCATGGTGGCCTGTGTGTGTACTATGTTTAACGTGTAGCTCATAGTATGTGTTGGGGAAGACTTTGATACCATGATACCAGCTGAGGTGGTTTTGGGCATCTTGTGAGGACGCCTTCCTCTGGAGGGATGTCCACCAGGACACTGAAGGACGTACAGTAAATCACCAGGCTGGCCAACTTGGGGTCCTGTCAGGGAGCTGGCAGAGGTGGATAGTCTGGGTTTCCCTATGCTGCAACCTGGGTCCTGATGAAGTGAAAGAAGGCGAGGCGAGATGCCAAGGTTTCGCCTAATATCTGTAAAACTGACAGCCATTTTTGCATTTGCTAATATTGATTAGTTGTGACTGGTTTATCTTTCTGACAGCTGAATTAACCTCGGTTGGTTGTCTGTTACCCAGGTGTCTCCCTGTGAGAAGTGCCGCTGTGAGCCCAGTGGAGAGGTGCTGTGTTCTGTGGCAGCTTGTCCCCAGACGGAGTGCGTGGACCCGGAATACGAGCCGGATCAGTGCTGTCCCATCTGCAAGAGCGGTGAGCGACACTCACACTCACACACACGCCCAACACAGGATTTCTGCACAGCATGCCTCCTGGAGAGGCGACTTCTGGGTTGCAGCACCCCAGAACACTATCATCAAGATATTTTTTTGCTTAAGGGCACTACAACAGAAATAATGAAGGCAGGGATAGCCACGTTTATTTTGCTGACGCAGACTCGGTGTTACTGCAGCGTGCGCAATATCTTATCATATCAGGTTAGATTCATTTAAAAAAGACCCAAGAAAAAGAAGTGTTCAATGAGCCGTGAGCCTCTTTGGGTAAATAACACACAGGTGCTGTTTGATTTGCCTTATATAATAACTGGATGGAAATATGCTCATAAACTTCCCTTATATATTATATATAAATATATAAATAATGGTGTTGTTAGAGAGCTCCGTCCTCTCTGAGAGGGAGGAGTTCTGCATCTCAGAGTCGATTAACTCAAGTTGTTTCAGATGATTCCTGACAGCTTGTCCTAGATTATGTCCCCTTGTTTTCTTGGTGTGAATGTAATACAACATGGCAATGTCAGAAACACTGCCTCCCTCAGCAAAAAGAAAGATGACTTCGATATGTATCTCTGACTTAGGATCTTAAATCTCTGCCTGCCTGAAATAAACAAGAGCGAACAATTTGCATGAGGGAAAAGAAAGCTGCTTTACATAAAACTGCTTCATCTAGAAGTCCCCTAAAAGATGACTAAACTGCAAAATTCAATTTCTGAGGAAAAGTGCAAAGAGTGGGTTTTGATTCCCACGTGGTTCGTTGTGATCTTTAGGGTCTTTTGGGGAACCTTAACTGTGCCTTCAAAAAACACAGCATGCTCCAGTTTCTTATGAAGAAAAACTTGAACCGAGCAGTGTGAGCTGTTGTTAAAACAGAAGTCCGGATGTGGATCATCTGATAAAGGAACAGCTCATATGTACACAGCTGGTGGTGATGGAGCTAATCAACCACCTTCGCCAGGGAGGACAAACAATCTGAAAAGGCCTAAAGCTCACATCCCATGTTACTTCAATGGTTACAAACACAAAAAGGTTCTCATTCAAAACAACCACACTATACATTTTACAATAGCATGCAAATAATCACCCCAATAAATATAGATTTTTAAATCCAGCTTTAGAAAATGTAAAACATATTTCATGTAAATCATCCTAATCAGGCGGTTCTGATTTGAATACTAAAATAGTTTTATAGACAACATTTTAAGTTTATATTCAGACCATATCATTTTCTCTTTTATAGGAGGAAAAGAAACAATCTCAACTTACGGACTCTTTGACATCTAACAGTATTTCTATGTCTCAATAATTCTGATTAGGATCATTTATTTCATCTTTTTAAACATTTTCTAAAGTTTGATTATTGGTATAATTATCTGCATCATGCATAGTGTTGTTTGTTTTCCTAGATTTCTTTTATATAAGACAGTTTTTTTGCAATCATTGAAATAACTGTGATGTGAGGTTGATTAGATAGACCCCCTGCAGCTACAGGCTGTTCTTTTAGAAGATGTTCAACAGCCTTACAGCTGTTTGCTGATTTTAACAAAGGCTGACGGCTGAAATTCTGCTCACTCATAAGGAGCTGGATTGTATTTTCCAGTTAAGTCCTCTGCTTTAATAAGTTATAGGGACTAAAATACGGAATTCTATCTTCATGTTGAGCAGATTGAGAAATTGTTTTAATGTTTTCCTTCAACATTTCGAATAGAAGTAACAGTCACTATAGATTTGGTTTCTCTGGAGGCTTAAAACATTGGTCAATTAGTCCAGTTTTAGATAAATACATTTTAAATAGTAATAACAGTTTCATTCCTTTATCAGAGGTTGTCTTATTCAGAATTAAAGACCGCATCACAGCCTCCAGTGATAACAGATTGAAAGAAAATGGAAACATACTCTTAGCATTTGCCTTTTTTCTTCTTTGTTATTTCTATCTCTCTCTCTCTCTTTTTTTTCTTTTTTTTTCTTGCTGCAACACTAACTTTTTACATATGCACATAGTGATGCTGCTGAGAAGGCTTTGCACAGAGCATCAGTGTGGTTAGGCCTGGGGGTTCGGCGCTTTAGCCCTGAATGTTTTCTGAGTCGTCCCGGATATCTGTCAGGAGGAATACGAAAACATTCAAATCTATTCAAATCGTGGATTAAGCCTCTGAAACACAATCTGTACATTTGTCTTAAAAAAACACACCAGCAGTTTAAGTTGTTTTCTCTGTATTTCACACAAACACCACCTGCTTCACATCACCTACAGAGAGTCAGCTCAGGCTGTTGTTCATTTGTGCAAAGTGACCGGGCAGGTAATTGTTGTCACAGTGTGTTTGCTTTGTTGGGCTATTCGAGGGTCTTTTTCCTGAATTGGAGATCTGATTGGGCCTTTTTTTAAAACAATTCAGGTTAAGGAAAGGAAGGATTCCATTTGGTTAAATTGATCAGAATCTTTAACATCTTTTAGACTCAAATCAACAGTTCTCAGGCTTTCTGATTAGCTTTTCTTTTTACACATATTTTGTTCCATCCATCTATTTGACAGCATTTTATGTATTTAACTCCAAATTTGGACTACTAGAACCAATTGGCTGAATTAGGTCACTTTAAAGGAGGTGAATATTTAGGCAACCACTTATTTTAGGTTACTTTTTAAAATCTAATTGTCATTATTTTGTAAAACACTTGCTCAAAGAAGCCATATTATATTACTCATGGTTGATTTATAAAAGCAATAAAAGGGTGAAACATCCAAGGTGGTGGATACATTTTATAGGCACTGTAATGTCAAGGTTTCAAGAAAAGATCTCACATGATGTGTAGTTAAGGACTCTCGTTGACCACCACATTTGAGCTCTATATCTGTAAAACTTAGACCAAAGGTCGATCAGTTGCATAGATTTTCATCCACCGAAGACTTTCTGCGAGTTCCATTAAAGTTTATCCAGATACTGGACTAAAACTAGTGTTTCAAGAAAGTTTGGCTCCTCACACAAACAGGATGAACAGAGAGGATGAGGAGTGTGACAGACAGAAGGAGCATTATGTGAACTAAACAGTTGCAGAGGAGGAGGATGTCAGACTGAGACAGAGTGACCAGTTTCTCACATTTGAAGGACAACCTTTGTCAGGGGAAGAGTGGAAACTCAGAGACATCAGATGGAAAACTGAAAAACCAAAAGTCTCTCAGAACCAGACTCAGTGATCAGAATGCTTCAGTGCAATAAATATAGCAATAAAAACAACCATCTGACCTGTTTGTGCTTAAAACAGTAAACACAGGTGTGTTAATGAGGGCTGTGTTCCATTTAGAGGATGTTTTCTGAGAATTGTTCTTTATAACAACCAGTGTGTACAGCTGCAGAAGTGGAATGCAGCCCTGGTTAATACACCTTTTATGTCAGAATATCTGCTGTGAAACAGATCCACTCTAATAATTCAGAGCCCCTCCACACTCTGCTACAGTGTTGTTTATTCCTGCTGGCACATCCGAGTGTTTTCAGTCAATTAGCAACAGCCAATCACGTTGTCCGAATCCTGGCATTTAAACACGAGCAGGAATGCACAGCAGAGTAAACACCGTAGGAAGACTGGGTAACATTTGCTTGTTTAATTCATTTAAATTCATTAGTGATACAAAACACACGTGTGTGTGTGTGTGTGTGTGTGTGTGTGTGTGTGTGTGTGTGTGTGTGTGTGTGCGCGCAGCAAACTGAGTAGTTTACACATTCTGAGAGAGAGAGCATGATATTGTTGTTGCAGGTTTTGGTTGCTATGTGTGTTAGGTTTGCTTATTTAATGATATGAAAGCTGAGTTTGCTCAGCAGTGGGTTTTTCATTCTCCGTTTCTCGTCTGTGAAATGCCCGGTGGATTTGTAGATCTTAAAGTCCCGTGGGGATTTGGTCCAGACAGACTGAACAGGACGTGCATCTGTATTCCAAAACTCCCAGTAAATCCACGGGCTCGTTCGCCCAACGAGGATTTTCTGTTTTCAGATGCCATCAATCCTGCTTACCATAAAATTACCACACATTATTGTAATAAGAGCTCAGCGTGTCAGAAATGATGCTCTACCTGACCACAGCTAGCAGTGTCATGTGGCAAAACATGGATTATTGTCATATTTTATGATTCTGGTTATCCATCCATCCATTTCCGCCACTTATCTGAAGTCAGGTCCAGGAGAGAAATCCAGACTTCCCTCTCCCCAGCAACACTCCATCTCCTGTATCCCAAAGCCTTCCCAGGCCAGAGAGGATATCAAATCCCTACAGTGAGTTCTGGGTCTGCCTCAGGGTCTCCTCCCAGTGGGACGAACCAGAAAAACCTCCAAAGGAAGGAAACCAGGCAGACTCCTAATCAGATGTTTGTACCAGGAGCTGAGTTCTTTTGATTTTAGTTAAAGGAACAGAAAGTCTGTAGAAACAATCATTTATGTGACATTAGAGGAGCTTTGATGATGCCATTCAGCTAATACAATTCTGGGTTTGAAATTTAATGTCTGAAAATTTTATACAAGATAGTCCTTTATACAACCTGATGACATTTACCAGTCAGAAACATGACTGAAGGAGACCAACAGCCAATGAAAATACTGAGGGTCATGTTTTCAAAACGGCTCTTTTATCTTTATTTTTTTACTTTTACTCGGTTTATTTTAGGACAAAACACTTCACTTGCATGTGTAAAAATTCAAAATAGCAACATGAGCTAATTGTCTCACATATCTGTTGTAAGAATAACAAGACACACTAACTGTCTCCCTATACTGTGATCCTTTACATGAACTCATGTATTGATTTGAATAGCTTTAATGTCCTGATGGTCTGTAGTCTGCAGGTTTATGCTGTAAAAAATGCAAGAATCAGACTGAGACTTGACAGACAGATCCTTAATTATAGCTATTTATCCATTTTTTTACTCAGAAGCATTCTTTAAAATGGCCAAACTACTTCCTTCAGCTTTTTTTTAAAACATTCAACAAGTAAATATAACTTCTGTTGAGTGAACTGGAGAGAGTATTTTTACTTCTCCTCAGGACAGGTTTTGTTAAATGAGAGGCTGGGCTGCCTGTCAACATTCTGCACACCTTTCTACGTAGAGTCATGTCATGTTTCCATAAAATGTAATTTACAGAAAGCTCACATTTCTGCAGCTGAAATATTTCTAATAAATATTCTTCATTCGGCTCTGATGCTGAAAATATAACTAAGTGCTGCAGGTGTCTTTAGGCAATTAGGTGATAATAAGAGAAACCACAGAGGAAGGGAGGTTAGATGGAACTGTTCTCTAATTGTCTAATGATGTAATCCACTTTTTTTTTGTTTAAAGAGCTGATCAGAAGCTAAATTAACCCACCGGTCATTCAGGCAGTCTGACTGTCTGTTGTTCAACCTCAGCTAGTTTCATAATTAACCTGATGCTATAGAGGTTCTGGCTGCTCGTTAAAGAAAACAAGTCAGTATTCATGACATAATGAGCAATTTATTCAAACCCGTTTTAGCTCAAATGTTAAACTTTAAAGCTCAACAGATCTAGAGCTTTGTGTAGAATCTGAGAAAAATCAAAACGGCCCTATAAATAATCAATCAACTTTATTTAGATTAAAATAAAACCCCCTAACAGGTCATGAGAGGGCTGTATGACTAATAATCTGGTAATTTGAAATAATGAGTCGTGGAAAAGGGCGTTCAGTTGGCAGGAAAATATGAATTGTAAAATGAAGCTGATTAAATAATTACAAAGGGAGGAGAGGATCATGGGTAAAGAGCTGGAAATAAGTTGGATGAAAGAGAACTAATTACTGTTGTGAGTTTGGCTCAGAATATGATCAATGAAGAAGACGTGCTAGTATTTAAAAAAGGCAACTCTTAATTCATTTTTGAAGCCATTTTGCTTCATCCAAGGAGTTTCCTCACAGTAGGAGGTGTTTGGAATTTACCTCACTCCTCTAAGGGCGATGGAGTCGAAGGGAAGGAGGTTCTGGTCAGGGTCAGACTTTATAGTGGAATGTTAATTGAACTCACAAGGATATATGACGTTGATGCTGTCTTATGAAGCACAAAGGTTGGAAAAATTGCAAGAGATTTATCTTTGTTTGTCATTTTGAAGTGTTTTTTTTTTCTCTAAAAACTTATAAATAATATTATCTCACCCATTTCAGAACAGCCTCTGTTTAGAGAAATAGTGTTTACATCAATCATAGGTTTTCCAAATTTCAGAGACTGAACCACAGTTGCTGTGCGAGGTGTGTGTGTGTGTGTGTGTGTGTGGATGCTGTCTGGAGCATCCAATCTCACACGTAGAAAATGAGATCCTGAACTCGGTGGAGAATCCGATGATTTGGATCGTCTGTGAGAAAATGTTGAGTTGTGTGTCGGACCAGCAGCGCCTCCTAGACCTTCTCCCTCACACATTCTGATTAGATGTATTTATCTTCAACATGTTAATAGAAAAAAGAAGTCAAATAAACAACAATTCAACGTTTCATCTACTTCTTTTCAACTAGTTCAAAAAGCAGTAGCGTTACGATTAGCGTCGTCATTATTTCAAACTATTTACAACATTTACTATCTCAAAATTAAATTAAATGTTCTAATTGAAAACAGAATAAGAATAATACTTTTAAAACAGCTAATTCTGTTCATGCGTTTCTTATTTTTTTTAAAACTCACTCAAAGGGATCTCTCTCAGTGTCTTTTTATTGATTTAATAACAAACATAACTTTTTGTTCATGAACACAAGATGATTCGGCTCCAGTTTCCTTAATTTCCCAGCGATTCATGAGAACATGATTAAATAAACATTACAAACGCCATCAATTTCACGTCACACCGTTGTTTCATCAGAAAATAGAAGGAGCTCCTGCTGGATTTGACCTCAGGATGGATCAGAAATGATAACTTTAGTTGCTGCTGGTGAGATTTTTATTTATAAATAATCAGAATTTTCTATGTAAATCATCATGTGATGCAAAATTTTAAGCAGTGAATTTGTTAGAAACTAACGCTACAGGAATAACTAAAATGTTTCAGCCTGGAGCAGTTTTAAGATGGCTGTAACACTTAGGTCTGTAAACATCAGCGCATCAGCCCAGTTAGACCTTTCTCCAAACTGAGGCCATTCAGGAAGCTAACGGCTAAGATGATAAATATTTATAACAGAAAAACACACTTAAGAATGGCTGAAATGTGATTTTTAAGAACTTCACCTGCCACAATGACAGGAAGACGAGGAAGCAGGTAGTTTAACTTGATTAAACCTATAAGAGAGAGAACAACAAGTTTATCCTACTTGTGATGTCATCAGATCATGAATCTTTGTGATTGGTTGGTTTGGGAGTTCCTCTCATTAAGCTTTTCTATTGATCTAATCCCTTAGTGAAGTTAGTTTGTTAATCCTACAAGAAAACAACATTTTATAAGTGTATAATATTCAGATTTTTCTGTTTTTGATTTGTTTCCCTGTCACAAGCTGCAGAGCCAGGTCCCAATGCGATGTCTGTCCCGATCCACACACTTTATTACCTCCATTTTCTTCACAACATGGAGCGGTGTTTAGGTTTGTTTCTGCCCCCCAAAGTGCTTCCTCCTGCTGATCTCCTGCTCCTGTTTGGGGCTGGTGCTGCTAGATTTTGTGACAGAAACAAACAAGCCAACCTTTGAAAACATGTCTAAAATCATCGATTAGAAGAAATCTCCAGCTGCTGGTGAGAAGCACACCTGGCATGTAAAGCAGCAGAGTGAGTTTCTGTAAACTCAGATAATCCACGTACCTGATCATATGATTATTACTGAATTCAAATATGATCACTCTTGTCTCTTTTTCTAGCAAAATAGACCTATCCAAAATAGCTTTTCCACTTTCCGACTCACTAAAACACCACTGTTAAAGGATCTGGTGCAGTTCTGTGTAATGCTGTTGCTAAGTGGCCTCCGTGTGAAGTGGAATGGAAGTGAAGTGCTAAATTACCAGCATGCTCTCTTTCACCTGGTCATATCATTTCCATAACTCACACATTTATTTAGGATTACGTCATTGTCGTTATGCAACCGCTGTAAACTCAGTACTCCAATATTTCAGGGTAATCTGCTGATGCTATTGAAGAAGCAGAAAATTTTGCAGCATTTCTGCCTCATTTGTGCAGCACATTGTTTTCAGAGCTGCAGCCAGTGATAGGTTTTAATGTGTTTGTAGGATTGTGCCAGTTATTTAGTGTTTCTTCTTCATTTTACTGTTTCCTTCTGGTGTTTTCACACATTCTGGGTAGCTGTCAATACCAAAACTCAAACTGTTAATTAAGCTGAGCTGTATATGTCTGTATTGGTACAGTTTTAGCAACCTTTTGCTGCACAGAGGGTGTGTTAAGGTGATTTTATGCACAGGCTTCTAGCAGGGCTGTTGTAAAGTAACCCTAAGGTGTAACACTCTCCTCAATCATCAAACATTCGGGTAAAGGTCAGAATCTGCACTCCGCTGGTCACCGGCTGGAGAAAATGGATTTGTTTGTCAGGGTATAACCAAAACCAATTTCCTCAGAAGACCTAATAGTCACATTACATTTCGTCACTGTTGGGTTAAAACGACCTATCTCCATTTTTCATCACTTTCATGTTTTTACATAAATCAGCTCTATTGATCATCTTTCACTTCCTCTGTCTGTGGTTTTATTGATGATTTTTCAAAGAAAAGTATCAAAAAGAGCTTGTGGACTGGTGACGATTGAGGGTTACTGAGGACAGCATCCTCAGTAAGGACCCAGACCGTCCTCCTCAGCTGGTCAATGTCAACCTATATGATTATGCTTCAAAATTAGCATGTCTGCCCAGTTTTAAAGAGGTTAACGCTACTAACCGGAGCACAGTGAAGCCCTAATCTGTTGGTCCACTATCACTCATTAACGAGATGAGTTAAAGGAACACTATGTACCGTATTTTCCAGACTACAAGTCGCACTTTTTTTCATAGTTTGGCTGATCCTGCGACTTATATACCGAAGTTTATAATTTCACACGTTTGTCACTTTCACACCTAAAGCCACAGCTAGATGGCGCTTGTAGATTTTGTTTATAATAATCAGTCCAGTGTAATTGTATGCCAGTCATTTATTAGTAGTCAAACTCCACATGTACAACACAGACCGCACCCGGAACCAGGGGAAGAGAGAGAGAGAGAGCAAGCGGAAGTCCCTCGGCTCTTATAGTACCACAGTGACACCTACTGGATATTTTAAGTAACTACAACAGTAAACAGTATGGATAAACATAACATATATCTACAGCGCTCTAGGCCTGTGTACCAATCAGCCGCCATGCTTGGTTGTAACGTTACAGCAACGCCGGACTTGTGAATGAAAATCACGGCTTGGCACAACAGAGGGAGGTGTTGCTAATAACGTAGCAAAAGTGAGCTGACCCCCGACTGGAAAAAGTTTTTAAAAATCAGGTAAACACTGGAAAGCTGTTACACATACTCGGCAGAGATGCAAACTGGAGCGACGCCGAGATCCGGGTGCTTCTGGCGTTATGAGCAGAAGCAGAAGTCGCCTGTCTCTTTACTAAGGGAACTTCCGTCTCACATCTCTGTAATCCTGCACGTCGATACCGCCAGTGAGTAATCTTTTGTGAAAAGCACATGATTGCGCAACATTACCAGCACGATCTCAACCCTTATGAACTCCCAGATACCGGCTCAGCTTCGCGGCAAATTGCCAGCATTGTTTTATGAACGCAGCTAATAATGTGAAATACCAGTTCTTGGTCTCAGATTTTGTAAAATAAAATTTCCTCCAAAAATGCGACTTATATGAGTTTTTTTCTTCTTTATTGTGCATTTTTGGGCTGGTGCGACTTATACTCAAGAGCCACTTATAGTCCGGAAAATACGGTAACTTTTTCATATTTTAAAATCTTTTCCTTGAGCCAGTATGTGCGAATATGACCCTTTACAGGGTTAATGAAAAGTCACTTAGCCCCATCTGCTGCTTGTTTTCAGAATACCACGTTTGCAACTTCTGAGTCTCCAGTCCAGTGCCCTTAAGTCTCACTAAAGGCATGTATCTTGCGAGGGTTAGGCTAACCCAGTGTGGCTAGCTGTTATGCTAGCGCCGGAGTGTTTTTAGCTCATGATTCCTGCTTGATTTAATCTCTCCCTGCTTGAACACAGCTGATTTCTTTGAATGAGTGATGAACCGCTCCAGTAGAAAACAATAAAGGCTGTGGAGACATTTTAACCGTTAGATTTTGGTGTTCGTGAGCAGTGCTAATGTTTTTACAACAGTGATTTAAAACAGACACTAGGGGGTGCTAAAAACAAGCCAAACTGCTTAATATGTCTTTAAAGACTCACTGCCAACCCAGAGGGAGTGTTTCACATATTTTCCCAAACCACGTTGGCATTTTAAAAATGATATGAACTCCAATAAAATTATTTTTAGAGGGAATTTCTTTGTTTAGAATAATCAATCACTTAGTCAATAGATTAATGAATCTAAAAGCAGTGATTAGTGGCAGCCCTACTAATGAACATGTTTAAAGATGAACCACATTAAACAGCCAGGGAACATATTCATTAGTTGTAAACAGAAGTAAATGAGACATCCCTCTAATTGACACGCCTATCGTTTCTCAGCTCTTATCAATATCAAAGCGATTATAAATCTAAACAGTGAGGACATTGATTGTCGACACCCATCCTTTCCGGCACCGTTGATCACACGGCGCTCAATATAAGGCGGCTCTGAAGTGATGAAATACTCATGATGCTGGAGGTCAGTGGAGAATTACCCCCGTGTGTCTGTTGTTTGTCTTGTCTACAGATGTTGTTTGAGTGAAGGCAGATGTTAAGACCTCCAAGGATCTCCAGCTCTTCAAAGTGTCACATCAAAGCTCAGCTTCCTAATGAGAGAATTAAAGACTCATCCAGATGTGCTGCGCCAACAAAAAGGCTGGTTAAGAATGAGCAAAAAAGAAGCAGGAAATGTTACTAAAAGGACAACAATTTGGACATAGGCAGCAAAAATTGAGATGCGTGAAAAAATATCCCATTTAACAAGTCATTCATTTTGTATTATGCTCATAATCATTTTCCACACTGTTGATATAAATCACAACGGAGTATTTTAATGTTTTATAAACTCATCAACTATGCAAGGGCATTATCTTGGCCTTTTCAGGCATGCAAAATCAATACTTATGCCAGAGCACCCTGCCTCAGATGCATTACTTGCATGCGAGGAGACACTTGGGGAAGAGCCAGGGGAGGAAGATGAAAGTGAGAGGGATCGCTAACATCCACCCCAGACAGTTGTGCATGAATATCAAAGAACAGCTGTGAACAGAGGCAGGTTCTCATCATTTTTTACTCATTATCTTCAAGCACTGGAACACATTGCAATTAAATGGTTTTATACCCTCTAAAGTTTGTCATTATCCTTCACTCGACGCCGTAGACTTTTATTTGACGATACTGATTTATGCAAAGAAATTCTAGTCATTGTAAGTAAAGATGGGAAGGAATTTTTTGAAATATCGTTTTAAATAACAGAAGTGTTGTTTTTTGGCTGAAAGGTGAAGACATGAAAGTGTTACATTTCTTTCACGCTACATCTACTTTTGAAAAAAGGAGCAAAAAAAAAAAAAAATCAGTGCAGAAGAAGTCTCTCGCATCAGCACCTGTGCCACAGCTCCATCCCTCTTGTCCTTTGATCTAGCAGGGTATTGCCGTGGCAACGCGGGAGGAAACAAATGGTGCTCCTCGAGACTCAGACATTAGGGTCAACACTAATCTTGGTGGGATGTGATTAACAGTCTGAACTGGAGCCAAATTCACTTCAAATAGAGCAGCACAAGACATAGCAGTCTATAGGATGGAGACTCGTTTTTATTAAGAGAGGCATGATTGATAAAGAGCCTTTTAGGGTGGGGCACATTTTAGTAAAAAAAAAAAAAAAAAAAGCATCCAAAAACACACATGCTAAAGAGGAAGCGTTTCTGTGTCCTTTTAAATTGTCCTTTCTGTCAACACAGATGAGGAGTGGGGCCGCAAACAGAGTTAAGCCTCAATCAGTGAAGGCAGAAATAATGCTGCTTTATTACTGACTGTGAACAAGACTCCATACCTCTTGGTTACTGTTGCTATGCTTAGTTACTTTGGCTATTATCATGCCAAATCATGATGATGATGAATATTTATTGGAGCAAAAGATTCATTCTGTTTGTAAATGATCTAAAACAAGTGGCAATTATTATAAGAGATGAGACGACGTGATTACCATCAATCTAAGGATTTTCCATGTCTCTTCTTTAAGGCTTTGTTCGAAACCGTTTTTGTAGATAACACTTCGATTTGCGAGCGCAACAATCAAACCTTTCCTTCAACTAACAAGCAGTTTGCGTCTTTGTGCCACGCCTTTTCTGTGATGATATCCCAGTCGTTAAGGTTGGAGGTCTCCTGTTATTATTTTACAAACTGTTCATGGGATTTGTCTTTGTGCAGCTTTTGTGAGCTTGAATTTGTCTTTTTTTTCTGATCATTTATAAACACTGTGGCTGTACGGTCTGGAAAAAAGATTCACCTGTTTTCAGTTCCAAGGGACAGCAGATGTCACCATGCTGTTATTTATTAAACAAGAACAAAGCCAAAATGGAAAAGCTGAGTGTAAAAACTAAATGAACCTCATAGTCCCAACAGCACCTTTAGCAGCAACAACTCAAACTAGTCTTTTTCTGTTTGATTTTATTAGTTTTTAACATCATTGTGGAAGAATTTTGGCCAAATCTTCCTTATAACTCTGCTTCAGTTCATTCTGCTGTTCTGTTGCTGTGTTTGGGCTCATTGTCCTGTTTTGTTCCAATCAGCTGTCTTGCATTAGACTTTAGAATCCTTTGGTCTACAGAGGAGTTCATGGTGGACTCAGTCTTTGCAAGGAGCCCAAACCATCAGCCCTCCACCACCCTGCTGACATGAGCTGTTTGTTCTGATGTGCCGTTTGGTTTTCACTAATTAAAGCGCTGTGGATCATGGTAAACATCTCTACTTTGGTCTCATCTGTTAAAATAGCTTCTTTCCAGACGTCTTGTGTTTCATTCAGATTAGACTTCGCGTTGTTTTTAGAGAGAACCCTTTCCTTTCCTGATTGATGAGCCGGACCTCTGCTTCTCTAAGGTCTTTCCTCCTCAGCGTTGTGTTAACACACACCTGTATGCTCCAGACCGGTGCTTTCATAGAGGTGGTCACATTGATGTCGATCAGTTAATCAATACATCTGATCAGCAGCTCCTGGTTGATCCTTTCCCTCCTAAATCCTCTGGAATCAGAAAGGATGGACTTAGTTTTTCCACACACAGCTTTTCCTTTTTGTTTTTGTTTAAATAAATTATGACAAGGTGTAATCTGCTGTGTTTTTGTACACATCAGGTTAGATTTGAATAATTTTAGAATCGGTTAATAACCAGATTGTTTATTATGTCCTGATGTGTAACAGCCTGACGCTGAAAGAAGGTGGACTGTCTTTTTCCCTTGTCTGTAAGGACTGAGGTGACATCGAGGGTTTGAAAACAACCCACGCTGTTACAAATCTGAGCTGTGAAGAAAGGTAGTAACAGAGCTGCTGTTATTTGTAAGAGTAAGCCAGTCTCACGATGTGAAGGTGTGATGTAGTGATAGCAGATGGGCAGTGCACCCAGCCGATTGCCGTATTTAGAATGGGGAGCTGTTGCACACGGATTTTATGAACACGTCAGGACCGCTGAGTTATACTCCATACATCTGGGCTGCATGGTGGCGCAGTTGTTAGCACTCTTGCCTCGCAGCAAGAAGTTTGCAGGTTTGAATCCCGGCTGTGGCCTTTCTGCATGAAGTTGCATGTTCTCCTCATGCACACGTGGGTTTCCTCTAACTCCGATTTCCCCCACAGGTCACAACATGCCCTATAGGTGTATATGTAAGTCGCTTGCTTAATGAATAAACATCTCCTTTGGTTTTGTGACACCTGCTTCATTTGAGCTCACATCATCACAGGGTGTGGTCAGTTTGGTGATTCATGAAGAGCCAGAGCACAAAGGTGGGCTCATCTCTGCAGCCATACAGTATTATGCAACTGTTTTACGAAGGATCCATACTGAGGCAACACCCAACCTCTGCTGAAGATTTCATGATCAACAACTGAGGACTGATGCAAATCCTTCACAATAAAAGTTGCAATGGACTTTATAATCTGTTTTGCCTTTTCCAAGTTAGGCGGAAACTTTGACAATCTTTTCTCTACTGTCCTCTGGTTAGCCGTAGCAGCTACCACTAGCTGTTTTCCTCCTCCTCTGGATGAAACATAACGTTCAATGTGGTTTCCAGAATATTTCAGTTTCGTTTTACACAACTTACATATTGTTTGGCTCTTGTCCAGGTCCCTTTCCGCTTCAACTTCATAGAAGCCAAAGTACTTCCAAACATGATGTTGCAAATCTCGTTCATGCTGTCTTGTTATGTGGGCGCTATAAACTCTCCGTCCTAGCGCCGGACTTCCGGTCTTTTGAGTTTCGCTTCTTGCGATACTCAACTTTGCATTAACTAACAATCAAATTTTACCATTTTAAAATCGATTCATAATCGTTCATGTCTGCATCTTGATGCATCGTAAAAACGAGTTTATCTCCCTCCCCGACTGCACACCACAAACTGTAGGACCAGAACGGTTGACATCTGTGATTTTTTTTATCATCATGTGTGTGGTCTCAGGATTTAAAATTGGCTGTCAATTTGACAGTCCTGCAGTCTGAACCAGTCCTTAGTGAAACAGGACAAAGTGTGGGGAACTGCAATTTCCTCTTCACTGAAAACAAGTGACCAGCATGGTGCGTATTATCAGGGCACAAAGCTTTAAAACACAGGGAACAGGATATTGAAGTTAAGATAACCATTCTTGGCCTCATAAATATGGCAGATTGAAACAAAACTTACTTCAGTGTCTTTCACGTGTGTGTGAGTCTCACACGTCGTCATCTGCTTGAGCCATGAGCATCATCATAGCGTTAGACACTTCCTTAAGTGCTGAGATCATAAAAGCTGGACGGTTGTTTTAGCTCATCCTAGCTGGAATACTCCACCTGGGGAGGATTTCAGTAAATAAAGTGGCACCAACTGGCCCAGCAACTTGCTTTGAGGTATGGAAAACCCCAACCCATTTCCAAAACACATCAACAATGATCAAACGGTAACTTTGATTCTGGTATGAAGTGAGCTCCATAAAGTCTGTCATAAAGAACTCAGATGGTCTCCCTGGAACAGCTGAGCTGCCTTTGAAAGTGTCAGTGTGTTTGAGCGTAGCTTGAGAAGCCTCTTGTGAACCAATAATCATTTACATCTGTTAACATGATCTCCAACATGATCCCACCCTTGAGATAACTTAGCATAAAAGTGATAAAGGACACTGTGGACAACACTATACCTCACCCTTAAACCAACAGCCTGATTGTATCCACAGCACCGTCCTTTGGGGTCGCTCTTGCCTGTAGAAAGGAAACATCAGTGTCAACGCCATGTGCATTTGAACTTGAAGTTTATAGCTGTGTGTGTGTGTGTGTGTGTGTGTGTGTGTGTGTGTGTGTGTGTGTGTGTGTGTGTGCGTGTGTAGGAGACATTATCATTTTTGCTGCTTGTTTGGCAGCAGCGTTGGCCTTGAAGTTGCCCAGGGTAAGAGGATCTGCTGTGTGTGTGTATGTGTGTGCCTCACATTTTATCAC
This sequence comes from Callopanchax toddi, assembly GCA_006937965.1. Lineage (NCBI taxonomy): Eukaryota > Metazoa > Chordata > Actinopteri > Cyprinodontiformes > Nothobranchiidae > Callopanchax > Callopanchax toddi. Next base: position 93,342 of record SSNR01000040.1, on the reverse strand, counting down.
AGAAATAGCAAAAGGCTGTAGGCTGGCCTTGAAGAATGCAGAAACAAGCTTGTGATGCGCAATTAGGTTCCCAGAAGCTGTGAGGAAACTTAGATGTTCCCTTATTGTGCAAAAATCATGCAGAACTTTGTCTCGATGTTTACCGTGTCACCTGAAATGAGTGAGAACGGTGCGAATACAGAGGAAGCCTACTCAGAGTATAGTTTTGGGCTAACACACACCTGTATGCTCCAGAAAAACTAACTTTTTGTAGAGGTGGTGACACTGATGATCGTTGGTAGGGATGCACGTTTCCAAAATTTTGTTTAACCAGCTATTAAACCCTTATAACTGGTTAACCATAAACTCATGCCATTATTTTAACTAATTTACTCTTGATAGGTAATACTAGCCATTTTCGAACCATAAATGATGAGTGAAATTGGCGTACCTTATGTTGATATGAATGAATTTGAACACGAACGACACTTTGAGTGGAAGAAAACAAATGACGTTAGATTTATTCCGTCACCACAAGAATAAAATGCTCCACGCTGCACGTTGCTCTTGTTCTTTGAGGAACTTTATGTGACGAGGTCACCTCCATCTGTGGTTTTCGGATAAAAGTATTTTGATAGCGGCGCTCGCACACCCTCTAGTGGCACAAAAATGTATTACACACTAGCGAAAGACATGGATTTCAGTTAACCGGTAACGGCAGCTAATCGGTTAACCGGTTAACTATGTACATCCCTATTGAGTGTGTATAATCAGCAGAACCTGGCTGATCCTGAACCTCTTGACTTCCAGGGAAGCTTCAGAAGCTGATAAAGATCAGATCATTTTAAACACACAGAAAAAACATATGCAATTGTAGACCTGAACTCCTTGACAAAGACTGCATCCATGTTGTTCATAATCCATGCCTGTTAGACTGGCATGGGTCTGGCTTTTCCAACAGCCTCAGTTTTAGCACCTTCATAACTAAATCGTGAGATCGCCTTTGGTTTATTTTAAAGAACTTTAGGGTACGAGTGTCTTGAACAGAAAGGAATGTTAGAAGTAGGCTGAGCTGAAACGATGTGTTAGAAAACATCAGAGTTGTTCTGGCTTTGCTTCTTTTGTTGTTTTTATCTCTCCCTTGAAGAAATCTTCCATTATCCTTCATTTTCTTGACTTTATTTTCAATCACAATATGCTTTTCAGTCAGCAATAAATTGCTTTTCGCTCCTCAATTTGCTTCTTTTTTTTATAGTAATTTCACTTTTTTTCCTTTAAATATAACTACTCTTAGGATTAAAGCTAAAACTTCCTTCCTATGAAAACCCATTTCATGCCATAATTTGTGTTGTTTTACGATCCCTGATCATTTTTATAAGAACATTCACTAAGACTGCTTGGTGAGTCAAGGTCTTCTGGCCGCACAAATAAAACGTTACACCAAACTATTCCTCAGCCAGATCATTCCAAATCCATAAAGTACATGTCTGTCAAGAAACCTGAGTGAAAATTAGGATTAAAATGTGACTTACTCACCTTGTAGGCTAAAGATTTTACAGGTGATTTTGGTTCCACTGATTCTGCCTTTTAAAGGCACACTATGCAGTTTTGGATTGTTTTTAGCACCCCCTAGTGTCCATTTTAAGTCACTCATTAAAACGTTAGCATTGTCTCTGCTCAGAAACACCTAAATCTAACTGTTGAAATGTCTCCTCAGCCTTCACTGCTTTCTACTGGAGCGGCTCATCACTCATTCAAAGAAATCAGCTGTTCAAGCAGGGAGAGATTAAAAAATGCAAGAATCATGAGCTAAAAACACTCCGGCGCTAGCATAACAGATAGCCACATTGGGTTAGCCTACGTGACTTTGTGAGACTTCAGGGTCCGGAGACTCAGAAGTTAAAAAAACACGTATTCTGGACACAAGCAGCAGATGGGGCTGAGTGACTTCTCATTAACTGTAAAGGGTCATATTAGCACATACTGGCTCAAGAAAAAGATTTACAAATATGAAAAAGTTACAGTGTAAGATATGTCCTCCTGTTACGATTCCGTAGACCTACTTCTCACAGTTAAACGAGATGTGTATTTGATTTGATCCAGTTCCTTTGGGTGGCACTAACATGGCCTCCAGTAAGGAACCTTGGTCCTGGATAACTCCCATAAAACATGTAGGTAGGTCTGCCTTCTTCTGTTCGCACAGTATTATTAGGAACATTGAACATGATCATGATTTGTAGCCACATATACTAAAGTACATCATAGTATTCTCTGCATTTGTCTCATCCCTGAGGAGCAGCCATATTGACAGCACCCAGGAGGCTATAAGGGGTTTGGTATCTTGCCTGAGGATACTTTGACACGTAGCCTGGATGCCTCCTGAATAGGACACAATGATTTAGGCTGTTTTGCACATCGACATAGTTTATTTTGTGAAAAATCTTCATCCAAGCTAAAATGTTCTTTCTTTGTATTTTGATGTTGTTTATATGGACAGTATTTGTTGATGGAGACATTTTCATAAATCAGAGAAAATAATACCCAGAGTTCAGCCAGGATTTTAATCAGAACGTATGTTGATATGAATTTATGAGCCGATTTCAATAAACAATAATTATCCTATACATTTTTACGGCCTCTCTTTGATGTTACCTCCTTTGTACTTTTGTAGATTAAAATTTGGGCTCTTAGAAGAAATAGGCAGCTCGCGCCACTGTTTACGAGACATATCACTGATGAACAAATCATTTTAATGAGATTACTTATATAGACATTAAATCCAGCATTACAGGGAACATCTCACTCTTTAAAATAACAACCCCATCAAGGACAAATTTCCACTTCACTCCAAGCTGGCCTCAAAAGCTGTCGGCACACAAGACAAACAGCCATGCACGCACCATCTTAAGGTCAATTTAGAATTGCTAATGAACCTAACTTGCATGTTTTTGGACTAAAGGAGAAACCTGCAGCACCTGGAGAAAACCCACTCAGAGGAACAAACTCTACACAAAAAGGCCTAGATCAGAATTCAAACCTGTGTCCTTCCTATTCACCCAACCCAACGCGCCATCCATCCCCAAGCAGTTTCAGATCGTCTTCTTTTATGATGTAAATGGTTTGAAAATCATTGTATTATGTTTTACATATTTTAGGGTGTTTTTGTAACCTTAACATGCAGATAAACAAAACTCAGGGTGCTTTATGTGCTTTAAAGTATGAGTGGAGTCTGGGAAATCATTAATGAAAGCTCTCTTCTCTATACTTTACCTGCATGCAATCAAAACACACTCGAACGTGATTGTTCCAAACAAGAAGACAAGAAAGTGTTCTGCATCAGCCATATTGTCTGGTTTTCATATTCATATGCAAATATCTCTGAAACTATGATGAGACGGTGATTGTGTCGGTTCAGATTAACAGAGCGTATCATTTTTGCCTAATTTTAAAGCATCTAATTGCTGTAAAATACTTTTAAAAAATGAATTTAAGTAAAAGCTGTGGGTTTTTAATGACCTAATTAGGAATTATAATTAAAGTGTAACATGATTTCATTTTCTTTTTGATAACCTAAATCATTTCAGGGGAATAGTGTGAGAAAAAACCCACAAATTACATCTTGTGTGTGTGTGATCTTTCATTAGAGCCCATGATTTAAAGGCCATTTTCTATCACTGGATTCTGTGGTTTTGATTACAGTAGAAAAAGGTCACAATAATGAATGTAATATTCCCATTATGCCTTAACTATTAGACTACAGCTGACTCCCTGAATGCTTTTTAGCTTCCCTCTGCTTGTTAAACTGTTATTTTCTTAATTTTATGTGAACAATAGTATTTATGGGACTGCAAAACACATTCTAGACTAGCGCAGGAAAAGAGAAGAAAAAACTAAACGAGAAAATGTTTTTTTTCTTGAAGCTTTCGATGCCGAGGCTTTAAATCTAGTCGTTTTGGACGCTGCTGCCAAAACGTTTGTGTCTCTAAAAGACATTGTTTAGAATACTTGTGTAGATTTCACTAATAATTTAGAATATATGCAAATATACACAAGCAGGGCAGGATTTAGGAGGATGTGGACCCGGGGGCCAGAGGGAGGTTTGGGGCCCAATCCACACATTTTCATTAACGCATACAAATTACAGCAATGATTTCAGGCACATTAACTCCAGGGATTCTAGTCACACAAAGCCTCGGAGATGTAATGTCATTTTAGCTGAAGTACAAAAAAACTATAGATTTAACAATATCAGTCTTACAAGGTTTGGACGGCTTGCAATCTGAATCTGTGTGTGTGAGAAACACAATCATCCTCCTATTTATTGGTGCGCTCTGTGAGAGGATACAGTTAACAGATGTTGGCATCACAAACACGCATCTTTTAATAACATTGTTAGAAATCCTGACCCCAAGCAGATCCTCTCTGGGACCTGGACTAACCAGAATATCAAGAATCATGACGCTTTAGTTTTCATTCGCAGTTTTTGGCCTCTGCTACACAGAATAATGGAAAGTCAAATAACAAGCAACGCTGCAGCGATCTTTTATGAAACAGTATGACCACTTTATCTGAATGCACAGAGTGAGGCTGGCTGCACAGTTTTGACTTTAAAATAAATGTCTAAAATCGGAGACAAAAATAATGCAGGCCTCCTGAGAAACAATACGCTGTCTGCATCCGCTAATGGTGAAGATCTCAGCAATGAACTCAAAGTCTGACGTAGCAGGTGAGGTTAAAAAGTTTATGGTAAAACCTGGTGATGAATTAGTGAAGCAGAAAGAGTGATCAACAGCTTATTCAGCCAGGTGGGATCATCAGAAAACAGCAGAGATCTGCTGATTATTTCTCTATAGAAAACAGAAATCATGTGTAAATTATAACATTTAGGTGGCAAAGTTCTCCTCAAAGACAGTCTCTTTAGTAAGGCCATGTAAAAGATGACTTTGGCTTAGATTGCTCCCTTTTCAAGGGCACTAAGTAGATCATTTTAGAGTCTGTCGATTTACTTGAAAAGGGAGAAAGCCTGTGATAAATTCCATTTACAGACGTGACATATTTTCTGTTTTGGACCAATTTTTAAAAACAATGACATTAAAATTTGAATGCCATGTTATTTTGACAGATTACAATTCACACCCCTGACCACTTGGTGGCGAGTGAGCATATTTATTAGCTGATGTCAAAAATGTCCGATAATGGTGTTAAGGCAGGTGTTAGGACATCCTGTAAAGTGGTATTAGTCTCTATGATCTCTCTTTTGATGTCTAGACTGATGACAGCTAGACTGTTGACAATGGAAGAATCTACTCAATCTCTGCTCTCATTACAGCCCTCTTCTGGGAATGAATGCAATCAGAAAAGGGCATCAGGTTTAGTTTTCTTGGTACCAACTCCACAGACGAGCATGACGTTAAAAATAGCTGAAGGATAAAGCTCACTTGGCCTGAGGCAGGTTTAACCTCTTGGCACCCTGTTTTTTTCCTTGAGATCAATCCAAACTACAAATGGAAGTTCTGCCCCATCAAACCAGTAACACCATTCCTCCAAAGGGAACTCAACGGCCAGTAACTCCCAGTCTCTCTTGTAATCATTCCTGTTATATAACGATTTGTTATTTCCATTGAGAGAGAGGGACCAGATTTTGAGGAGCGTCTCTTTCAGGATGCACCTGGCCAAAAACTAAATTCTGCTGTGAAATTCTTACACGAGTTACATAAATCTGCTCTTCCACTCAGTTGTTCCCTCTAACTTTAGCTTTCCAGATAGCAGGGACATAACATAAGCTACCCTGGATCTTTTGGATGGATTGGAGCTCAAATTGTAGAGAACACTGACCCAGAAATGCTCAGACTTGATTCACCTGCAACGTGTTCTAGCAGAGAAACGCCGGGCTGGCAGATTGGTGTCTAGAAGCCAGCTGTACAGGCTATATCTCCTGCAAAAACAGGTTGTGAAATATGTAGAAACACTTGATTCATGCCTTGAATAAGTTTGCCTGACTTAGTTTCTTATCACACGATTGCTTGTTCCACCTTTGCCCTTAAGCGTAGCTGTGGGTTCATTTGAGTCAAATTGAACCGTAAAGGTTTCGGCCTCGGATCCATCATCAGACACTGCAAGTGAGGTTAAATGGTTTATTATAAAATGGGGTTGCGATATGGGAAAGCGGAAAGTGTGGGGCCAGAATCAGCGACGGCAAGCGGATTTCTCAGAGGAGAAAGACGAGACTGATTAGTGATGTCGTACACTAAATTAAATTCTTATTGATTGTGATGGCTTGTGATTACTATTGATGTTGACCTCTTGTAGGTCGTGAATCCTGAGAGCCACAGAAGGATGGAGAGTGTGAGTTTAGGAATATTCAAGAAGCTCTTATGGAGGTTTTACTGTCAACAACTCTGAGATCTAAAGGTGGTTTCCAGCTTGATAATGTTAGAAGTATGGATATCCCCCACAGCCCTGAGAGACTTATTCAGAGCAACCAGTCTGTGATCAGGATTCCATAAACAGTCAGTGATCATATCAGAAACCAGAGAGGGCTTAAGGTGATCAGAACTTACAGAGCTGACACAGAACAGGCAGCAGGGATCTAAAACAGGATCAAAACCTCAGAAACAGATAGGTAAACACGCCGGACCGCTGCAGCAGAATGACAACAGACGAGCCGAGAAACAGGTGAGTACATATAGGAGCAGACACAGGTGAAAACAATCAGCAGCAGTCACATCTGAGCAGGAGTTGCCTTCAGGGATGGCTCGGAATAACAAACATGATTAAGCCGTGACCTAAATAGCTTTTGCTGCATGGACCTTTAGACGAAGGTGAAAATACAGAATGATTACAAGAAACAGCAGCACTGCATCTGCCTTCTATGAAGTTCTATGAGCATTTACAAACCATTACGTCTCAGAATTACACAAAGTCCTTTAATTATACCGCTAATAAAATTACAGACTGTCAAAAATCTACACGAAAAAGAAAGAGGAGAAGGTTTTGTTGAAACTCTCCTGCACATCCATATTTCTCGTTGTGAGAATCAAAAGGAATAAATTCTCAAATTAACTCTAGAATGCCCAGGTAATTACCCTCATTAATCTTGACAAAAATGTCACTGGAGCCTTGAACAACCTAACCCCGCCCTGACAAAACTTCACAACCACCTCTTCCCTAAGAACTTCCATCAGATGCTCTTTGATCCAGATTGTTTCAGTCGTTCAGCTTCTTTCCTTCCACTGTAATGCCTTAATTATACGCACCATTTTTCTGTGCTCTCTGACGTGTTTCCAGGCACTAAAATCTGTTTCACAGCATGACTAAAACGAACCAGAACGCAGATCTGATGGACGGACAGCAAAGATGTTTGTGTTAGTGGATGTACTTGTCGCTTCAGCGTCGCGTTTAAACTGAGAACAAAGCATTACGGTTGTTTTTACGTACGTTGAGGCTTTTAAAATTGGTGTTTTGTTCCTGGCAGCTCACTGGTCATTTACCAGTCCACTACACACTCAGACTCATTGATTCTTTCACAGTGAGCAGATCTGTACCCTATAGATCCACAACAGCAACGTAGTGACAGATGGTTGTTCATGAACTCCAGAGCAGGAGCTTTTAAACTGGGTCCTGCTGAGGCTAAAGTGCAAACGTCAGGATTTGTTATACATTTTACATCTATAGTATTTCAGTCTTATTGCTTAAGCAAAAAAAAAAACAAACAAACATGTTTACATATCCAAAGTTGGAAAATAACCTTTAAATAAATGAGAAGATCTAAGCACTCCCTCCAAAGACGTCTCAGAATTTGGCCTTTCTGCAGGCATCAGTAAACGACAACAGCCACCCTTGAAGAAAACAACGAGAGCGAAGTCTCCATCTCAAATATGAGCCTTTAACATTCAGATTAGTATGGTGATTTATCCATTGAGGAAGAGGAGATCAGAATAAATGTTGTCCAAGAGGCACAAGCTACCAGTTCAAACGGTTTAAAACATTTTGTACCCACCTGCCACATGTCTGACACCAGAACATCACCTTTACCTGTAAACGAAGCCTCTAAAATCTGTGAATGCTCAACAAGAATAGAGCACAGTGTGGACAAGATGCTTCTATTTGAAATGGTGCTGGTTTTGTCATCTTTTAGTGGTTTAGCAGAGGAGGAAACATATCGACCAGTTAAGCAACCCCACATGGCACCGCTCAGCCAGTTAGGATCCAGACAGGAAGCACTGGGATTCTTCAGTTCAGTGCAGACGAATGAGAGAGTTAGAGGCAGGTTACACTCATGCAATGGTGGTTCATCAGGATTTATGATTCAAGCGTTTCCTCCCTTTATTTTATTTTTCTGAAGATAAAATTTTATTTAAACATGCACGATTTTCTAATTTTATTAATTTTCTCTTATTTTGAAACGCAGCCCAACTTAAAGGGAAACTTTATAAATGTCAGCAGTCAAACAGTATGTGTTCGATTTAATGTTATGTATTAATAAATGTTAGTTTTCAAATTCTACTGAATTAATTTGACAGCTGTTTATAGATTACATCATGCATATGTTACATATGTTCATACTTAAATATTCAAACAATATAATTTTATGGAACTTTGCTTCATTTTTAAAAATCTGAATGTCTTTAAGTTGTAGTTGAATAGCCCTGCTCTAGTTAATCAATAAAGTGGATCTTAAAATTAATGATCTTCTTTGAAGAAGAAAGAAAAGTTCCACTTATGGTTGATTTATTTTAGTGCTGTCAACATTTAAAAGGATTTTCGAAGCAGAAAAAAAGTGATTTTACTTTAAGCTCTCAATCACAGCCCTGATATTTTAGGCCCCCCTAACTTTTAGGGTCCTCTAAATGTTGGGACCCTGAGGTAATGGCAAGCCCTTGGTTTAAGATTCCTCCTACTCGACATTTAAGTTTCCAAATATGTAAAGTCAGGCACAGAGTATCCTTGAAATTATATTTTTATTATTGCTAAATTTAGCAAAGTAACCTCACTTTCTGACTGAGGCTTTTTTAATGCAGCATTTATATTGCAAATGTAGGCTAGAAATGCATTAAGGTAAGTGCTTTGTTTGTTAGATTTGAACATTTCAGAATTAGGGCTTTTTACAACCAGGACGTTTCTTTGTTTTTATTCATCTGGCACTACTTCAGAGCCAAAAGCCACAGCTGCTAATGGCCACCGTTCTCACACACTTCCTGTACTAACTTCTAACATGCTGCAGTGACAGGTTGAGTCCAACTGTTCATCACATGCCCGTCCATTTGTCTCTGCCTCTCCGGGTGCTATTGAAAAGCTCTTGGGATGCCTCGTGCGCCTATAAAATTTTTTCTCCCGCAACAGAGTGTGGAAGCAGAAGCACAGAGAGTGATGCAGAATGGAGATATATCATATTAATGAAGCAGTGACATAAAGGTGGGTGTGAGATGAGTGGTAGAATAATAGGGTGACAGTAACCACAGTGACGCCATGCATTAATTAACACAAATAAGCGTCATGTAATTGACTGGATGACAGGCTGTGTTTTAATCCCAGCTCTAGAACAAAGTGTTCATCTACAGAATGATAACATTAGTTTTACACATTTTTCTCGGAACATATCCTGACATGTGCATCTCTTTATTGGAAACTTTGTTCTAAATGCTGCTAATGATGATGAATCAGTGGCGACAGCAGCCTAGGCCACAGGATGAGTTGTTATTCAGATAAGCAGCGTGCGTGTTCATTTGAAGACTTCTAAATGCGTTGGGGTTGACATTTTGACGGCCTTTGGCAAACTGTTCACATTGATTGATGTTCCAGTGCGCTGCTTCTGGGTACTGCTGTCCAATGAAATGCAATGGCTGCAACTAAAAGACTCCCCATTTATCAGCATCTTAATTATACGACAGGGTGGCTCTGGACGTTGTTACTGCACGGAAAATAGCCATTGTTATGCTATACCTGATGCTGTGAAAGCAATTCCCGCTGTGTTAATATTTCGCCATACGGCTCAAGAGATAATGGATGATTTATGAACACTTATCTTCTAGCCACTGGTCAAAGACACTTCACTCGACAACATCTCTAAATCACACATGCTGCCTGTGCTACAAGAAGGACGTGTTCTAGGGTTGCAGACTTGGAAAGCAGATTTTTTCCCCCTCTTTAATTTTTGTTCACATTAACAGATAGAAGAAGCACCACACCAAGCTGGGCTCCAGTGGTACTTCCATTGTTTTGCATTTGTCTTGACCACTTACTGAGCTCAGTTGTTAACAGCTGCTACCCAACATCAAAACTTCCATTAGCAAGACCCAATTTTCTGCAAAAAGTAGAAAGAGTCCCTGGGGTCCAGTTCAAAACTTTATTAAAGCATCTGCTTAAATAATTTTGTTTCATGCACATTTCAACCTTGAGGTCATGGAAGAACACAATCTGTCTTCAGCAGGATGTGCACTTTGTGGTGGAGCTAAATGAACGAATGTAGAAAGTGTAACTGATATGCACTCTGAAGTCTGAGGCCAATGCTTGGACTAAATACAAAAATACTTGAGTTAAATGTTTGAATCCTTGAATCAGAGTGGAAGAGATAATGGCCTTTAAGAATTTTGCTTTATTTAATTTAATCACTATAAATCCAAGATGAAAACAGAGACTTTAAAAGGCTCCTTTGCACAAATCACAAATGGTCACTCGGCAAACTGAAGGACAATCTGTTTTTAGCAGATATGTGGCCAACTAGTGATGAATTTAGAGAGTAAGGAAGTGAATAAGGCAAATTCCTGTTTGGTAAATAGGATTGACTAACTCAATAACTAGTACCGTCACCTGGCATATTCTCTTAACCAGCACTCCTTTAGGGTGTCAGGTTACCACTAAGAGAAGTATATTCAGATATTATGCCTTTACGTTAGGTCTTAAACATTTAACCCATTCACCATACACAGGGGTGCACATAACCAGTGATGGGACTAACGCGTTATTAAGTACGTTATTATTGTGGTAACGAGCACAGTATTAGTATGCCAAAATCAGGAATGCGTTTATCGTTATATAGGGTCGTTATTCGTTACTTTGTGTCAGGCCCGGCGCCAGCGGGAAGAAAAGGAGGGGGCGTGTGACTTATAATGGAGGCAGCCGGTCGCAAATCGCACCCCGCACACCTATGAGCGCTCCTTTACCATGAAACGCAGCAGGAGGTGAGGAGGACACTGCGACTCCCCGCTGGCGATGTCATTGTCAACCAGCGTTGGATCAAACAATGGTTCGATTGTCTGTATGAAAATATTATTTGCACCCCTGACTATACAGCATGATAACTAGACAGAGAAAACATGGAATTTAAATTTAAAGAAACCCAAATACCCTCTAGTGGCTGGCTGCAGGAAAAGTTTGAAGTCCCACCCCTTTTATTTAAGAATTGAAACATTTCCTGACTAAATAATAAAAAACCTTAATCGTTTCCAGGCGTTGACCTATTTCTCATATGTATTGATGCTCTATGTTCAAATGTTTTATACAAGTTGTACTCTATTTCATTAAATCACCATGATTTTGTGCAGGGGATAGGTGGAACTTTAAAGGTACTTCTCCAAAGCAGGAACCATTTTAACCAAGTGAAGCTAGTTTTTCTGTGCCATCATTTATCCCCTCAGTTTCCACCATGCTTACTGGGACCGGGGTAATATTGTTTGTTGAACCACAGCGTCACAGGTCACGTCTTTAGGCTAATGTACCAAAACAGCAGTGAAAACACACACAAACAGCCCTGGGAGATCAGTACTGTAGTTCCAGGCTGCATCATTGCAAACTAATTTAAAATGTTTACATCTCTCAGTTTTTTGCTGTGTTTATGTGTGTAAGAAGATCACTATGAAAAGCTCAAATATCTTGCTAAACCTTATATTAGTTCATTTCCTTGATAATATTTACTTATTAAAGACATTTTAGTTGGCAAATAATGTTTTTTGCTGTTTTTAATATTCTACAAGTTGAGCAAAACAAGATGTCGGATTTTGGCAGGGCATTTCTAATTTACCAATGTGTCTGTGCAAATGGTAGCAGCCAAAATCACCTACTTAAAGAGCCAAGACTTAATACAAAACTTAAGATCCAGATAGCCTGAGGGGCTGGATTTATCAGGAATGGGGTTTATCTGAGGCTAACATCTAGCAGGCACGCAGCAGAGGAGAAGATGGGATTTTCAGAGGTGACTGAGGACTGAAATAATCTAAAAAAGAATTTTATTAAACTTATTTTGTGGTACAAAAGGAGCCGTGTTCATGGTAGGAAAAACTGTGATTTTAACTAACAGCAATTTGCTAACTCCAAGTGTGAGGTCATGGTTCTCAATAGGAAAAAGGTGGATTGGCCAGTCCAGGTTGTGAGTGAGTCTTTGCCTTAAGCAGAGGAGTTTAAGTATCTTGGTGTCGTGTAAATGAGCGACGGTCGGATGGAGCGAACAGATCAAGGATTCATCTGCTCTGATGAGGGCGTTGCTTCAGTCTGACGCAGTGAAGAGCCAAAAGACAAAGCTCTTGATTTAGTGTTTCATATGTTTCAATCCACAGCTGTGGTCACAAGATTTGGATTGCAACTGAAAAGACGAGATCCTGGATAAAAGCAGCTGGAATGAGTTTCCTATGTAGGTGGACAGGCTCAGCCTTAGAGATGAGGTGGAGAGCTCCATCATCAGGAGGAGCTTATAGTAGAGCTGCAGCTCCTCCTCATCGAAAGGCGATTCAGGCATCTGATTATAGGATGCTTCCTGGTTGCCTCCTTGTAGATGTTTGGAGGAGGTCCTGGAACAGACCTCTAACTCACTGGAGGGATTATGTAATGCTGTGAAAAAATATTTACTCCCTTTTCTGCTTTCTCACCTTAACTCGTTCTCCTACTTTTGCTAACCCTATTTAAGTATTTGATGCTAAAAGATCTCAAAAAGCAACACATCGTGCCCAATAAAAGAGCCAGAAATGACATCTAAAGCACTGCAGGCCTCATTTGGTTCAATTTAAGGTTAGAGGTCATGATTCAGCAATAAGAGAAACAGCAAAAATGGCCTCCAAGAGAAAGTTCCAAGGCTAAAACCGTTCCTGACCAAAAACCCCGTCAGAAGTTCTCCTTCTGGGTTGTTTCCTACCTTTAGCCCCTAGGGGTCAGCGGGGACACCCTGGTCAGGTTCATCCTAAATGTGAAAACAGTATTTAATGTGCTGAGAATGCACTATTGGTATGCACGAAAGGTCGACAACAAATGCAGGCACCCATAATGGACGTAGCAAAGTATCTAATGGCGTGGGCTAATTGGTAAACCACTGGCTTATTATTTAAATGAGAAACGGCTGTTCTAGACTTGCACAAGCATTGTCAGCAGCAGATTGTATCTCGTGACTATTCAAGCAGGAGGGAGAAAGCTAAACAACTATATCTCTAAAAGAGTCGCCAAAACAAAAGGAGACTGCCAGCACCTGGTGCTGTTTCCTCCCTCAGTCTCTCTTGGCTGAGAATGTTCCCTCTATCTTTTTCTCTGTGATCATTTTAAATGAAGGTGTTGTAGTGTTGTGTTTTTCACATCACCTGACTTGGCAGCTACTTCAGAAACCCAATGCATGCTCTCAAGGAAGAAAAAAAAAAGTTTTATATTTTTCATAAAATATCTACTTTATTTGTACCCAAACCTGTCAAAACAAGGAGCATTATTCTGGCTCTCTCCTCGCCCTCGAACACTCGGTGACATCAGCTGTGCTTTGATTTTTAACCATGTTGTTGTTGCATTTTTTCTGCGGGAGCCTGTAGAAGCAGCAAAATGTTGGACGACACAGCGAAAACTGAACATCTTATTTGGTTTGGCTGCAAATAGGATGCTATTTGTGCAAAAAGGATGGAACGTGTTGCTTATATATGGCTGTTTCCTATGAATGTGGGTCAATACATGACTATGGGTTAGTATAGAATACTTCTACTTGAAATGTGACCCATTCAGTCAGCAAAACAAAAAGTCTTACATAGACAGTTTTGTGCTGTCTGCTCCCTTTACAGATTTATTCAGCAAACAAATTCAATATCATGCAAAGAAAATCTAAGGAAATACGAAATGCAGTCCTAATTACGGCCAGATCTGTAGAATTAAGTTAAATTAATTTACCACAACAGTGACATTCTCTGCCCCCTTCCTAATTTTTGATATTATTTACTAAATTTATATATTTTAAATGAGAAACTTTTTTTTTTACCAGAACTTTATGATTGACAAGCTGTTTCTCGCCACATACTACATCTATCAAGGCTGATTAGTCTTTGAGTCGGGGAATTTCAAACTGATTGGCATCCTTTGAGCAGCACAAAAGAGGTGGCTTTAAATCGTGTGAGCTGTCCTTACACTGTGCTTTTTGCCATAGACTGGTGTCCTTGGTTGCTCTGAGCTGAGAAGGAAGCACACACCTGCAATCAAAGGCAGACTGAGTGAGAACTTTGCTGTTATTAGTATTAGGGAGGCTTGATAGTAGGAAAAACAATTATGATCATTTGGTCAATATATTCACTGAGCTGAGACACACCAGTTTTTTTCTCTTCTCCTGACATGTTGTGGCGTGGAACAGCATAATAAGAGCGAAGAACGCCATGTTTATTATGATCTGTTTTCACTTTACCAAAGTTTGCTGTCCTTATATGCCTATATATTATAAATGACTAAATAAAGCCCAAAATGTCCAGTGTTTACCTTTTGAAGAGATCGCAGTTACAAATTTATGTCAGCAGGTGGCAGAGTTGAGCTGTTTGGTAGTGATAAAAACTTTACATGAAAATCAATCAAACTACGTAAAAAATACCTAACAGGCCTGTTTGTTACAAATCAGCAAACTATTTTTATAACATTCAGACAGTTTCAAATGAATTAACCTGAGTTTTCTGAATATTTATTCAGTCACATGAACAAATAGTGCTGCTATAAAAGCAGAGAAGAGCTGCACGAGTTGTTTTTAAAGCCCTTTTGATGCTTAGAAATGGATCCATATGGGATAATATTGCTGGACGCTGCTGCATAGAGCACTGGGGCGTCAGAGCATGTAAACGCTAGGTAACACTAACGCTAGCATACAAAGTCCTGAATGGAACAGCTCCCATCTACCTTGTTTATTCGCCTTAGTGGTAACCTCTTGGTTACATTATCATTTGTAAGTCGCTTTGGATAAAAGCATCTGCTAAATATATAAACATAAATAATGGAGGTATAATTTTTGACCTGCGCTGCGGCTGAGCCCTCACTGTCTGGTATTTTAAAACACCACCACAAAGCAGCTGTGAGTGTAGCTTTTGGAAAGCTGCAGAAGTGCTCCTCATTCTGGTGTCATGGACTCAATAAAATCATGTTTGCAAAGTGGAATGTGACAATTTATTTTCAATAAATTATTTTCATCGGTGACCATTTTTTGTGAGCCTCAGGGGCCGAATTCAAAATTGGAACACACATTTGATTAATTGCACAGCCCTAGTCTGTATGCAGATCCCAAGCTTTAAAAACAAACAGACAAAAAAAAGTTAATTTGACCCAAGAATTCACCAAAATAAAAAAAGATCAGGAGATCTGGGTGTTTTCAGTGTTCTGACCAAGACTCTGACCTCGATATCTGACAAAAGGACCACCGAAGCAAAAAAAATTACTGCTGGTCTATTGAAGTTCAATTTTCAGACATAACGTGGTCCTTTTCTTTTTCACAGTGATTTTCCTGTTTGTCTTGCACAGGGCCAAACTGCTACGCAGACACAGAAGTGATCCCAGCTGGCCGAGAGGTGAAGATTGACGAGTGTACAATCTGCTACTGCACATACGAGGAGGGCACGTGGCAGATCGAACGGCAGGCCACCTGCAGCAAAAACGAGTGCCAACATATTTAGAGACATGCCTGCACCGATCCACACGCACACGTCACGGCTGCCTGACCCTGATGAACGCTGAGCGTCAGGGTCAGGCGGCAACACTCAAACAATTTATACCGTCACTTCTGTACGATTGACAAAAGATTTTGTGAAAGCTTTTAATCGAAACACAGAAAATATATATTTATCTATGTATTAAATTATTTACGAGTATATATAAACAAAATATAAGGGTATGTTGAACTAGTGAAAATACTTTTTATAGCATCTGTATTTTAGTAAGGCGTTGGAGCTGAGGTCAATAAAACAAAAGAATGTAAAGAACACACATGCTGTCTTTGGAACCTCAACATTTGGTGTCGTCTGACCAAACCTGACACCAGTGTCTTCTACCACCAAAGTGCAGACCACACCATCCTTTAAACAATAATGGACAAAGATTTCCTGTAGGATAATGCATTTAATAAAAACATAAGAAAATAAAGAAGGACACGACTGTTTCTGTAAGTCTTTTGATGTTTTTTTAAATGTTGACCTGTGCTCTGAACTTAAAGTAACTTTTTTGTATTTCTGTTGGTACTGTACGTTCATGTTGGAATAAATTCCGATTTGTGCTCTGTAAATTCTCCAATAGTAACTTTTTATAGTTGGAGACAACTTGCTGTATATGTTAGCATACATGTTGATGGTATTTTACATTGACAAAACGACAAATCAATAAAGATGTTCACAAATAAATTTTTTATTATGAACTGATACTCTGGTGTTGTTGACATTTTTAATCCTTGAAACAAATTGGCATTTTTTTTATTTGCAGGTTATCTTTGAATAAAACCAGTATTTCACTGAGCTGCAGCTGTTGATGACAAACTATTTACCAAAATATTAATGAAGGTTCCAATAAACCACCAAAGCTTTGAGATGAGAGCCAAAATAGTTGAGTTGAAAGTTCTTACAGGCCGCACAAACTCCATGTTTTAATTAAAAACACAAAAATTGTTTTATTGTAAATTGTCACCTTCTTCACAAGACATTAAAAACAATATTTCAATTAAATAAAGTGTTTTTGTTGTAGAAAACATCTGTAAATCACTATCTGCCTAAAAAAACCCCATCAGATTCGATGGGTCGATTGTTTAGTTTAGTCTTAAAAATAATTTTTGGTTAAATATCAGCAAAAAGAACTGGATATGGGTCACTCTTTCTTCTGCGTTGTTTGTTTTTAGTTTAGTTTTCTGAACGGTGCTCAGAAAATCTACTTTTTATGAAGTCAGTGAGGGTTTGTGGTCCTACAACCTGGTTAGTAAAAGATCAATTCCTTGGTTTGGACTTAAACTCTAACATTTATGATGATTTTTACATCATTTTAACATTTAGGATGATCTGCAAATTCTACTATTCTAGAATAATAATTAAGGGCCACACAAAATTCACATTATAGGCTACTTCACACCAAATGCGGTTGTGGTGTGGTTCGGACTCCGCAGGGATAAAAAAACATTGAGTCCAATCAGAGCCTTCACACCGGCTCCGGTGCGGTTGCGGAGCGAGGGAAATTCTTAAGCATGGAACTTTTTTCAAACAAAGGGAGAGTGTTTATGAAAGTGCAAATAAAAAGAGTCTATTCTTCACTGAATGAAAGTGGAGCCTATGCCAAAACTCAAATTAATGAATGAACGGCTTTATTGCCAAGTAGATGTATAACTGTCATACAGCTAAGAATGTGTTCAGGAATCTGGTACAGCACATAAAAGAGCTAAGAGAGACTAGAAAAAGAAAATAAACACAGCAATGAAACCATATTCAATAGAAATGACAATACACAGGAAAATGCAAATGTAGTCAAATGTCCAGAGCAGTGTAGTATTGTTACTAGACACGTGATAATACACTGGTTTTGGTCTCGTTTTAATGAGTCCAGTTGCAGAGGGTGGAAAAACTCAAGCAACTGAAACCGTCCCCTGGTGAGAGGATAAGAGCTTCAGGTCCTGAGTGAGGGTGGTGCAGAAAGACTCCACAGTTTTTATTGTGATGGATGCAAGTCGGGCTGAGTTCCTCCTGAAATCCACCACCATGTTCAGTCTTTAGAAGGGATCAGGACTAAATGCCATTCTCAAACATCGGCAAATGATACTGTAGATATATGTTAGCAGCAGTTCAATTTATAAACCTTTACACCATCATTCATTTAATGTACCGTGGCTAATATACAGAGATTTGATATTCCTGCTAGTAAGTAAGCCAGGTTAGAAAACTTTTACAAGAATTGTGCTAATCTGATAAGTATCAAAACTGGCTCTGGTGAACAAATCTGCTCAACTGTCCACTTGAAAAGCTGCGTTTTAAAGATGGTGACCTTTTTTCCTTCCACAAAGAATGTCTCCTGTGTTTTGAAGTTCAGCCACATCCCATGGAAACAGTCTCCTCTCCTCACTCAGCTCTCACCTAACATCACAGAGACAAAAGCTGCAAGGGTTCAGACCCACACATTCTCAGACTTTGTGACTGGCAGTACTCTCTCTCTCTCTCTGCGGGCAGAGGCTTGAACAGCTTGGCATCAAAACTCCTGAGGTTCATGCTACTTGCCTGAAGGACCCAACTGCGTTTACACATCCCAGAGCTACAACCTCAATGTCAAGGACATAATGTTCTATTGGCCTTTGAGAAAGATGTAAGATCAATCTGTGCACAATTCATCTAGCAAGGCTGCTGGGATCATAAACCGGGCTTCAACAGAAATCAGTGCACCAGCATATTTCACGATTTATGTTCTGTCCTACCATCGTTGGCGTTATATATTTTAATTGAAGTGATCTTCTTTGTTATTTTAAGCATAAAAAATGACTGCAGGACAAAAACGTAATATAATGTAAAACCTACAAATAGAAATCATGATAATTCAATTTAAGTGCATTTCAACAGCCAAATGATTTTAGAAATCTTTAAAAATGTCAGACATCTTAGATTTTTTAAATTAAACTCAAATATTTAGTCTCTAAATTGCAACAAGAAAATTTGCATGAATTTAATTGCATATTCAGTGTAATTCCAACTATAAATTTGCACATTTAATCTTGTGTCTCTACATCCTGTTGAGATCAGATTTTAATAAGTCTACAACACCTGTATGTTTTCAGTTTTGAAGCTTTAGATTTAAATACATTTGTGTGAGGGCTACAGGTAAATATTTAATGAGCTTTCAAGAGGATGTGAAGTAACCTGCTGCAGTTTCATTTCCAGCAGCTGAAAGCATCACATTATAAACATGAGCGGTGAGAATACTGATTGTTCAGAGCTGCCTCTGGATTTTTTGACTCCATTAATAAAAGTCAGACTGGAGTCAGTTTGGTTCAAGAATTTAGACAATATAATGTTATCGGAGCTGCTTCATGATTTTTTTCTTGCCTTTATTTTCAGTTTGATGACGTTGAGTAATGAATGCACTGCGGTGTGGCCCGTCGACCAGAAGATCCAAATGAAAATGAATAATTTAAGTTCATGTTATGAACACCCGTAGGCAGGCAGTGAGAAACGGATGCAGGTGTTGTGTTTCTCCTTTCCCTTCTTATCTTTTGCATTAGCTGGGCAGAACTCTATATGTCCCCCTTGAAGGTGTGCTGGCCACACTGCACACTCTTTGATGGAGAGGTTGCCAGACAACGATGATGCATCTCCAGCAGCGAGACGTGCTCGTCAGACAGCCGGGAGGATCGAGGTAAACAAGCCTAAATGCGTGTACATGCTACGTGACAGGCTTCTCTCTGAGCAGCAGGGGAGCACAGACCCATTCAGATTTTCCTGCAGGTCTTACCTCCTCTGTTCCTTTAAAAGTGAAGTTCCCATCAAAAGGACCTCATTCTTTCATTTCATCTGTTTAAGAGAATTTCTGCAATTTTTTTTTTGCATGTTCTTTGATTTTACAGGATCTTCTATGGCTAATTTCTACCTGCTGTGCATCAAACAGTGAGGTAATGATGCTAAGCAGCAGTATTATCTGCCATCAGGCTGCTAGGTCCAGGTCATTAACAAGCTTTAGATCCAAGTTTCTCAAAACTGTAAGTGGATGGGAGAAAAATTGTGATTAAGTGCGCACAAAAAAAGTCTACTCATCATAAATGAGGCAGACTCATTCACTTTGAAATAAAATTCCCACAAATGTAAGCATCTAATCTTTATCAAAGACGCTCCATTAATTAGACACATCTATTAGAGAGGCCCATCAGAGATAAGCCTGGTCTCTTCTATGTTGGAGCTGTGCAATTCTTCATCCTCTGGACTGCTGTGCGCAGATGAAATATGTTCATATTACAGTAGGTGATGAAATTCATTATTCATTTATTGCAACCAGCCGGCTCTGTCGTTTAAAAATATCATTTAAAGTCACTTTTAGAGACGACTGGTCAGCGAATAACAGCAGAAATTCAGCGTGCAGCTTCGCAATAAAACACAGGGAGGTAAACAAATAAAACATGACAGTTTTGAACATTTTAAACAAATGAGGAAGAGACAAGATGTTGACGATTGACATGTTACCATTTCATAAACTGAGCTTTTAATTCAGATCGCTTTATGTTGAAATTATACCGTTATCGCCATTTCAGTCAAGTCTTGACATTAACACAGAGTGTGTTCTCACACAATATAGATCTTCCACTTTCCATTAGCACTCAGTGTATGTGTTGGAAATGACCAAGGTACTAAAACATGAAACTTTAGCTCAGTGTAAAACAGACTTCAGTTATAGCCCTTTTTTGGTATGCTAATGTCAATTAGCTGTGGCAGCCATCTTGAATTTGGTAAACGCTAAGGGTGTGTCTAAATTCAGATGCACCAAATGCATCTTCCCCCAAATTTGAGGGACAGGTTTGACGTATCCTTCATGGCCCAATAAGCGGGCTGAATGGGAGTTCTTGTAACAATGGCGGATGAAGCAGGAGGTGGAGCTGGAGAGGATTACAGTTTTAAATGAAAATATACTAAAATCTGGCAGGAAAATGAATACAAATGAACACAAACAGAAATGATCAAATATGTCATGGCTGCTAGGCAGCAGGACATATACGAGGTATGGATGAGGATAAATCTGAAGGATAGACGTCCAGTTTCACAGAAACTCACTTCCATTCTTCTCGCTTCCTTCCACAAAGTACCCAGCTCGCATCGAATGGGTAGGCCGGGTCCTTCAAAGGATGCAGCCTCTAATTTGGACACATCCTACAGGATAATTTTGCCAACAGTCAAATGATTATTGGAGAAGTATAAAGATGTTGCACAATGTGTAGCTCTCAAAGTACATGCATGTGTTGTGAATGACTTTCAGTTGCCAAGTCTACAGTCACACTGCACTGCAGGTCTGAATGCACAATTATTTGCTGAGATCTGGCATTTTTTCACATCATAGCCTAAATGTGAGTTCATCAGACTCCAGAACGGTCTATGATTCGCTGTCCAATCAGAACAGACACAAAATTGTCACCTTTTCAATGCAAAATCTGAATGAAATGTATTAATTTTATTTATAAAAATACTTTGTTCATTATTATGTTTCATAGAAGGAAAACTAAAGGTTAGAAAAAAATAAGTGTTTTGATAAAAGCAGTACGCAGATATCACCATGTAAATGTAATAAAATCAAAAGAAACTCAGAGGATATTGAGACGAGGGACCACCTGTGTTGTTTTCAGCTCTCTCTTTAAAAGCCTGCATCTGGGAAGGTATAAGGAAGGCATTACAGCTCCACTCGTCTTAGAGGACATATTGAAAAATACACCCAAGATCTGGATCAACAGATGCTGCTTATCAGATATGTTTCTTTTTACATTTAAGTTTAGTCCGTTTCAGCGAGATGTTTTTATATTAAATGTGTTTCTGCCGTACCGCTCCAAAGAAAAGGTTTTGTGTGTAAAACTTTCACCCAGTGTCAACCAGCTCGTAACTCTTAACGGCAAGCAGGTATAAAATATGAAATGATGGTTGCACAAAAATATCTTTTGCAGAAATGATTTCATAGGAACTGATCCAAAAATAAAAAGAACTCTGCAGGTGCAGCTGAGTCAGTGTCTCTCTGTGAGCGAGTGGGTTTCTGCTAGTCTTCTGATATTACAAAGAGCGCAGATTAAAGATAAACATATATCTTTGATGATGACAGCAGCTCTTACAAAAGACGTATTATTGTGATATTGTGATATTTTTTCCAGGTGTATCATGGGAACATGATGACAGCACAATGTAAACAAATATAGTAAAGATACTGACTGACTTTTATTACTGAATAACTTAACTCTATGAGGTGTTAAGCAAATGAACACATATGTTTAGGTGGATTATCGATTTGTTATTAGTATATTTTCTAAAGATTTTACTGGCAGACATTGAATTTTGTAAAATATGTTTAAATAATATTATATTGGATGGATGTATGGGTTCATTGATTGGTTGATTGATTTAGAGTTGGATGGATGGATGAATGAATAAAACTGTGGTTAGGGTTAGAACCCTAACCCTAACCCTACACAGTTTTTCCTGAGAAGAACTGATAAGCTTAGGAATGTAACTTTTCTTCCTTCTTTGCCCAATTAATTTTCTAATCAACAGCTTATTGGATTCACAACATTTTGCTCCCTTTTGGACGTTGTTTATATGTTTCACAGCCAGTCAGTAATTAAAAACATATCATTAGTTTACTACTGGAGAGGAACTGGTGAACATTTCCAAGGTCTTAAAGCTTTTAGAGAGAATCTTCTTCAGCTCTGTGGGAGATTTGTAAAGCTGTTTTTTTCCCTACTTTCAACTCATTATAAAACCACTCCTGTTAATAAATACAGATTAAGCAGTTATATAGCCAAATTCAAAAATCGCTGTAAAAAGGTCAATAAACTGTGTGAAGTAACAGGAGAATTAATAAAAACCAACTGGTGAAAATTACTTATATGTGCAGCATTTCAGCAAGAGAGCATGTTTTTAAACCAACGTATCACAGCCCCTCCCAAAACCTTCATTCTATCCCCTCCCGGTTTCTATAGCCCCACCTCGACACGTGCGTCACTCCGGTCTATAAGTCGGGAAACTGAGTAGCTTCTGCTCAAACTACGATTACATTGCAGGGTTCAATCATTCACAGCTCATAAATCATGTTCTCTCACTGTACGAGGGTCTGAGACCTGTCTGTCTCTGTGCTTATGAAATGTCGCTCTGAGCAGTGAGCTGCTGCTGGACTGATGCTAAACCCGGAAATGAGAAACGCTCGGTTCAGAATGAGTTCCCGACCAAAATAAACGCGTGTCCTTGGCAAGCCTTGCCATTCTGTGAGGAGAAATGTTTTAAAATATAAATAAATCCTCAGTAGTCGGGGAATGGATAACTATTTAGTAGAAATGAGCTCTGACTCATTCATGACCGCTGAGACTGTAAACAGGAAGACAGACACGGAGCGTTCTGGGAGCGTGCAGCCCCCACCTCTACAGGTTTGCGCAAAGCCCATGCACGTTGACTGACAGCCGACAATGCAAAAATTTGAATTTTATTGGCTGAAAAAGTTTGCCGGTCAGAGAGAATTCAAAGGGGTCTGTAGGAGGAAGGAGGGTCTCCAAAAGAATAACAGTTGTAGAAATCTACCCATAGTTTAGACCTGAAATATCATTTAAAACATTTAGAAAACTTTAATACATTGAAAAATTATCCACATACGGATTACTGATAAAATGTGTTTAGTTGACTTGAAGAAGACTTTTGACCCTCATGGTGTCCTGTAGGTTTACTTTGTGATTGATTTTTTGGTTTTAACTTAGAAATATATACATACATTTTTTCAGCCTCATATCATTCCCAGCTTGGGATTTCTTTTACTATTGAGTCTAAAAAGAAATGCAGTTCTGGGTTTTATCCAGCTTCGTTAGAGTAAGTGATTGGGCTCCATTTTTAGGGTCTTCTCTCTGACTTTTACTGTTTGCATCCTGACAATGACTTCATATTTCAGCAAAACGACAACACAAGCCTCAGAACATGGAGGATATGGCTCATTAAAAAGGATGAGTGGCATCATGATGTCCGTATTGTGATCTAATGGAGTATTGCATAAGACCCCCTAAGTGAGAAAATCTATAAAGGTCAAACTAGGTCATGGAAAAACCAACTAAGAGTGTCTGCAGGGAAAATGGGGCCCAATCAACCACTTAGTCAAGTGAAATCAGGTTGAAAAAACCCAAACTGCATTTTTGACACTCAGTCATAATTTGATCCCATGCAAGTTGGATAAAAATATAAAGCTGAAAATTTCAGGAAATATTTAGAACATATGTGTGCTGAAGTATAAAAATGTTCATCAAATTAAATCAGAGGATTTTTGAAATGGCTGACATTAAAATGTAGGTCTTTTTTAAAATCCTTCCAATATAAAGATAAACCAAACATGTCTCTTTTCTGTTTTTGCTGAAACCTGAAGCCAGTATCCCATTTACAGGTGATGCCATGTTCTACTTTTAGAGATGTTTGGCTAAAAGTCTGACCTACTCACCTGCATAATCATGGTGTTTTTGAAGCATCAAACCCATTATGGCAAATCATTGTACAAAAATAAAGATTTGAACATACAATAACAATGTTAGAGCTGTTTGAATAAGCAAAACAACAACCAGAACCCCCCCCCCCCACCCACCTCAACACTTTTTACAGCATGAACTACGCTTTCTCTTTTGTCCCGTGCAGTCAGAGTGAGGGCTTGGTTTGCATTGCCAGCAAAATGTCAGTCTCGTTCTAGAAGGTGTTGGACTCCACCAAGGTTGGCTTTTGTCAACAATTCTGTTTATAACGTTTATGCCTGAAGGCATTTTTACCAGGTGCCCAAACCTCCTCAACTCACTCTTTTTGATGCTGTCTGGAGTTTGTGTTTTAATACGGACTGAAAGCGCAGACCTGGAGGCAAAAGTGGGATTAGAGCATGTTTTAATAATAATAAAAATATTGCAGAAACAAATCTTTAAAAAGGCTGAGCACAAGTTGAAACCATGTACAGTAGAAACTGGAATGTGACAATAGAGAGGTCAGAGTATGCAACAGTAGTGGAGTAAACCAAAGACTATTTATGTTGGGTGGGTGATGTCAGCCACAGGGCCGGTTCTAGGCATAGGCTAATTAGGCAATTGCCTAGGGCGCCCTCTGCTGGAGGGGGCGTCAGATTGTCTCTTTAAAAAAAATTTTTTATTTATTTATTTTGACAAACTGCTGAACACACCATTCATCTCATGTAAAGAGCAAAGTAAGTACCGTAATAAATAAATAAACTAAATAAATAAATAAAAAAAGCACAACTTTTGCTACATGAACAGTGAACGGTGGCGCCCCATGGCTACCTGCTGCTGCCGCTGTGATCAGGTAAGGGGGGGGGGAGAGGCGCGCTGCGCGCACCTCTCCGTCCGGTTGTTTATTGATAATCAGTGTTGGGAGTAACGACTTCCAAAGGTTATTAATTACTGTAATGCATTGCTTTTTTCGGTAAAGCAATAATGTAAGGCATTACAGACAAAAAGCTGTAATATTTTAACGTCAGTGCGCGTTACAGTGTACGTTTAACCCGGATTGAGGCGGTGGGTTCTTCAGAGGAGAAACGTCACTCAGTGAAAAATGTGGTCAGACAGAGCAGAGAGGAGTAAATCTGCAGCCAGTGAAACAAGTCCGGTTCTGTTCGGTCCGAAACTCGTGCGTGGTTCGGTTCGGAACACGGTCCAGATGGAAAACGCGGCCCGAGTCGTGCGCGCTCACGGCATCCAAGGCCTGTTAAAACACATGAGCGCACGCAGCGCTCCGTAAACTGAAGCGAGCAAACTGAGAGGTAGTTTCAAAATAAAGAGTCACTCTGTTAGTGTTGTCTAGCTGAGACTAGACAATAAACCAGGACACTAAGAAAACCTGAAAAAACATGATCATTGGGAAACGTAAAGGAGAACAAGAACTTTAGACTCATATGTGAAAGGCCAGAAATGTAATAAAACTGAACAAAGACCAAATTTAACATCTAAACCCAACACTGTGGCAGATCCAGAGCCAGTTGAAGTGGTTTGGGTGTCTGCTTCCTTCTAGCCACCTTTCAAGGAAACTTTTCAGACATGTCCCCCCAGAGGGAGACCTTATGAAACAGACAGCATGGGCTCTGAGGGCACAAAAACTTGGGTCTGCACAACTGGCTAAAAGGACCACACCTTACCTGAATAACTAGTGCTGTGATGGAAGTTTTAATGTGAGACGTTATTCAAAAGGCTGAGATCTGTGAGCATTAGTTAGTTTTAAGGTAGACACCATGTTGGAGAGATTATATTCTACAACTGATCTGAGAACAGCCCAGAGCTCCTCTGGATGAACTAGAAGAGGTAGCTGTGGAGAGAGACAGTCAGCCTAAACTGTGACCCTGATGACCTGGAGGATGGATGGGATGGAGGGATGGATGGGATGGAGGGATGGATGGGATGGATGGGATGGAGGGATGGAGGGATGGATGGGATGGAGGGATGGACGGATGGATGGGATGGAGGGATGGAGGGAGGGATGGCGGGCGGGCGGGCGGGCGGACGGACGGACGGATGGATGGATAATTGGTCAATGGATGGATGGATGGGTGGATAGATGGATGGATGATGGACAATTGGTCAATAGATGGATGGATAGATAGATAATTGGTCACTGGATGGAGGGATAATTGGTCAATGAATGAATGGATGGGATGAATGGAAGGATGGATGATTGGTCAATAGATGGATGGATAGATAGATAATTGGTCAATAAATGGATGATTCCATTTTCATCAGGTAATGGTTAACCATCAGTTTTTCCATTATTGTTTTTTTATTAGTTTATTTTTATAAATCCATATTGAGAATTTAACTAGATCCAGAGTGATGTCTTTTCTCTCTCTCTCTCTCTCTCTCTCTCTCTCTCTCTCTCTCTCTCTCTCTCTCTCTCTCTCTCTCTCTCACACTATTCTTTTTTTTTTACAGTTGTTGAATTTTAAAGCTGAGCTTGAAGAAGCAGCTTGATTGAAGCTTTAGATGTAACCACTTCAGTTCAAAATTCTAACTTCGACAGCACTCGGTTTACTTTAACAATTTGTCTTACATAAATATTAAATAGTCAATGGCTCCATCTGACTGCAGTTCTATCAAATGCATGAAAAGCTTTGAACAATCTGACAGAAGCAAAAATGTTCCACAAGCTCATGAGATAAAAAAATAATCAAATTTTCTGAGGTTACCTGCCTACATCGACAGCAGGCAACTTTAAATAAAAATATCTCCCAAAACAGCAGAAGGTTATGAATTTTTAATGTCACGTTGTTGGCGTTTATTTCAATTTCAGAGGGAACACTGAGCTTTTAACAGGAATAGCTTTGAATAAAAGAAGTATTGTTATCTGTGAGTGCGTTTAAGTGTTCTGCTTAATCAAGGTCTGTTATCACCAGCATGGTTCGTTAGTAGATTCCTGATTGTTCTGTGTGAAAGTCGGGTCTTTTGTATGTTCTCTGTGAGAATACCGAGTGAATTCCTGCTGCTTGTGTTCCTAATGACAAATTTATTCCAGCTGATTTCACTGTTCTGGACATTAATTTCACCGGACAGCTGTTAAACGCTACTAAAATGCTTTGAGGATTCTATTTGAACCTTCTGAAATGATCCTTTTTAAGCACATCGCCTCAAATCCATTAAATCCACTTTGGAATCTCTTGACACTTCTGCGAGTCATCCGCCGAGCTACATGTAACATTCCCATATGATTACAACGCTTCTTGATCAATCTGAGTGAATCACCCCCGTGATTGAGCGGCAGAGTCTCAAGAGACCAAGCCATGAAATTGTCTTTTATAGATTTGGTATTATATCTCCAGCTCTGTTCCTCTGCCATTAGCAGGATATTCACATTTTCAATTTCACCTCTCCGGATCGTCTCGCCAGTCAGATGACGGCGACACTCACAATTGCTATGTTTGTCTTTTTCACTCACAATGACAGATGTGCCTCGAATAGCAAGGCATTATAGGAGCATTATATGGAAATCAGACGACTTCTCTTGTTTTTGTCTCAGATTTAAGAGGTGATCTAAACCAGGGGGTGAGATAATCGGTTTTCTTCAAACGACTAAAGCTTAAAGGCAGTTTCAATCTGGCCCTGTCCGTCACAGGGCAGGGAGGAGAGTGATAAGGCTTTAGAGCGTTTTGGAGGACAGTTTTACAATGTCATCCTCAGCAGACAGCCTTTTCCAATGTGAACTGCCTGCTGAACACTTTTCAAGGTGGGTTGAATTCAACAGAGCTAAACTAGAGATAGCACCACGGATGGTTAAGCTATCATAAAGAAAGCAGCATTTGTCTGATGCTAGTAGAATACTAAGTGTTTAAATTCGTAACACAACATTCATCTTGCTGTGTTTTTTATTTTCTGCGCCTCTTGAACTGTAATTTATCATCCAGGCCCTGATATATATACTGTGAGAGTACAGTGTTAATGCATCAGCCACTGGCCCGCATGCTGCTTGCATCCCCATCGGATATTTTGTTTACGAAAACTATAAGGAAGTCAGACCTTGACGCAAAAACACCCTTCAGATGTATGTTTTGTTCTTGTGCTCTTCTTTAAAATAACACACAGAAACCCCTGCCTGGCTGAGAAGAAATTAGGTTACAGGCTGTGGAGTACCACTCACTGTGGCTTCATACTTTAGGTTTAAAAAAAAGAAGGTAATTTCACCTTGGCCAGAGTGAATGGAAACAGCCTGGGTGGGCATTGTGCTGGAGGATTAATAATGAAAACCGAGGTCTCGAGGGACAAGTCTATCTTTCTCCTCAACTGAAAAAGTCCATTACCGTCTCTGTGTCTTTGCCTAATGCAGCGTCTTAAACATAACAGAAAATCTGAGACGTGTCATTATGCACAGATCAATAGCAGAAATGTGTCTTGTTCATTTTTTTTCCACATGCAGAAACATATTCCTAAAAGTAGAAAAGATGTCTTGTTAAAGAGGCTTTTATGGCTAATGCACTCCCACTTTTCCATCAGATGGGCACCTCATCCACGCTACCTGTTATGTGTTCATTTCATTTAAACCTCCTCTCTATATTCACTACAAGGTCTGGCTGTATTTATCATTAAAACATAACCAATGCCATTTGTGTGAGGCTTGGTGTATTAATCAAACTGGAGAGGCTGCTTGGTTGTTGGACTGAAACAAATGCATTTGCTTGCTTCATTTTAATATTTTTTTTTTTAAAGAGGTTTAGTAGCATCAGTGTTTACAAAGTTATTTACTCTCTGGATTTGATTTGATAAAAGTAAATGGATCATGTCCTTTTATTTTTCTAAAGCTCATTTTGTCTAAGCAAAAAGAAAAAGAAGCGTTATGTCGGAATTCATCCAGGTGTCTCGTATCCTATAGAGGCCAAGGTTATTTAGTCTGGCTTTACAGAAACTTCTGCTCAATTAATCTCAGGATTATTTTTACAGTGACACCTTGCAAAATAAAGGTTAATTGTTCATTGAAGGAATGTGTATTGTCTGCCATATTTCAAGGTTTACATTTTTTAATTTCTTAAATGAACAAAGTTTATGCTGGAACACGTCTGGGATTCAATGTGGGAAAAGCTGAGGTGCTTTTTAGAAGATATAGAAACAAACTAAAAATGACCTGCTCCAAAGTACTGTCTTTTTAAAAATAATAATACTTTTTTTCATGAAATAGTCACTTAAATCAGTTTAAAAACTTGAGTTTTATGACTCCCTGAGAAAAGCTTGCTGGTTTGCATAACAATAAAGGATTTTCAAATTGTGAAAAAATGTTAAAACTATAGCTGTGTAAAATCGATCAAGTTAGCTGTAGCTATTTTCATGTTAGCTAATGTTGATTAGTCGTGGCAGCCATCTTGAATCAGGTTGACTCTGGGTTAATCAGTTGTTGATGAACTCTGATTGACGAAATAGCATTAAAGTCCATCCAGTTTAGCTGTTTTGCTAACAAACCAACGACTGAACACATGCAGGCAAAAACACCACTGTCCTCCTTTAGCCTCTGGGTGATAAAGAGTTAGAAGCCTTAGGGATACATTAAAGTTTCTGACTCTTTCATCCTCATGGCAGAACAAAACCAACAACTTCCACATCCTTGTTTCCTCGTTGTTAGCATGTTCGCTATTTTAGCTTTCTGAGCAATCCACCTCTCTGGTCCTTTAAAATAAACATTCTGAGAAACATTGTCATCTTTTCCAATGCTTTGTTTGAAATCAGTATACTTTGTTTACAGTCAATCACATAAACTGTTCCAAGTATCCACATGAGAAATGAGCCAAATGTGAGTCATTTGTCCAGTTATTCACTGAATTATCTTCATATTCTTTTGCTTTCAGATTAGGTTGGCTATTTCTCCCTTTTAAATTTAATAATCTGCCATTTTTGGAAACTTGTGGGCCAGCTTCCTGGTAAATCAAATTGTTGCAGTAATGATGCTGAGTCACTAAAGTGAATGACTAGGTCAGCTTTTTCCCCACTTCAGTTGTTTTATGTGCAACAACTGCCTTCTTTCATCAGCGACCAGGTACTGGTATCAGAAGTTAGCCGTGCTGTAGTACTGCCTGTGTATCTGCTGTGGTTGACGTATTCATCACTGACAGTAGTACTGCATAGCACCAACTCTCCCCAGGGGAATGTTAACACTGAGCATCACGGTGGCCTAGAGGCTTAGTGGCGAGGGGAACAGTGTGTGAAGAACCTCCATATTAAAAAGCATTATAAGGAGCAGATTTTTCACTCCCACCTCCCTCATGAAAAATGTACGGCGGCATATTCATTACTTCACTGAGCTAAGTGAGTGTGACAAGTGGAGAGCTGAAGCAACAGAGGGCAGGGAAGCAGCCCCGAAGCCCTGGGCCAGTCTCAAACTTCATCTCTGCATTCTGTTTCGATTTTTCCAAATGGTTGAAGTTGTCACACACAGCATGAGACAGAGTTCATATTAGCTAGTTTGCCCTCCATTCGTATGTGCATGGTCAACCGGTATTAATCAATTCACTGCTTTTTACAGTGCGCTGCATGTGACCCCTGATGTGTAACTTAGGGCCTTTTATTCTATTAATAACGCCATGCATTATCATCAGCTGACATTATAAATGGACATGATGCTTTTAACAATGTCAATAAAGCTTTTATATTAACCTTAATGTCCTACACAGCAGTAAAAAGTTTGCATACGCTCATCATGTCATCAATTTTGAGCTTTTAATGATTGATTTAAGCTCTTTTTCCAGGGCGGAGTGATTCTGTTGTGGATTTCATCTTTTCCACAGAGGCAGGCTCCTCCTCCAAAAGCCTAACTGAAACCTGCATTCGTCCACATGGATGAGACAAATTGTTATATGGAGAAATGTTTTAGTATCAGACGATACAAAGATTGAGCCTTTTTGGAGGAGTCAAGGTGAGGCGTTCAGATGTCAAGCACAGTGGTGGTGGTATAGCATCATGATGTGGTCACCATAGATGGAATAACAAATTGTTAATGTGAATTTATTTCTATAGCACGTTAAAAGCAACAAAAGTTGACCAAAGTGCTTCACAGATCAACCAAACAAGCAAAAATACTAATAAAAGCAGAAAAAACATAAAATACATTAAAAGAACAAATAAAAGAACATTTGCACCCAATTCCTGTTTATGAAAAGCATTGAATCATTCATTCTAAGAAAAAAATAACATTTAAAAAATGAATCAATGATATTCTGACCACAGTTGTTTGTCTCTCATGTGAAAAAATGGCATGAAGTACCTTCAAATGTCTTTCAGTCACTTCCTTAGTCTTATTTTGTTGCAGTTTGAATTAAAATATGCCACTTACCATTATTATTAAAACAAAGCTAATCCATCATCTGTGTCACCTTCCAGCTTTGCCTGTCTGAAGCTGAGGTGCCAGCATCTGTTACCCTCAGGACTTCCGTCTGGTTATCAAAAGTAACACTGAGCCCCCAACATCTTTATCCCATATTGTCTTCAGACAGCCAATTGTAGCTTTGCTTTCAGGCTCCTTAAGCAGCAGCAACAACAAGGCATCTTAATCCAAAGTAACAAACTCTCTCGGATGAATTCAGCCTGTTCAAATTAGTGGCTGCTGCACTGTAACACTGGACTTAGAGCACCACGGGCAAAAGTGAGATTTAAATAATTTCTGAGACTGTGGAGGAGTCCAGAGAGCTAATAACACAGGATCCTATGTCAAGGCTGCTCCAGTGGTAATGACTCCAGAAATATCTGATTCCCTGAAAGACAAAAAGGCAGTCAGCTCAGACTGTGGCAGCTGTGTAAAATCTAAGAGCTCTTTACCAGGAATTATGCAATAAATGACTGATTTCTGGACCTTAAGTCATTTTCATTAGAGCTGAATTAAATTAAGGACACTTTTCCTGAGCAATATAATTCAAACAAATTGTTTGAATGAATTTTTACATTAAAAGTGTTTTTAAAAGAATTATAGTCCCTGGCCACTTTATTAGGCATACCTGTTTGATGGCCTGGCAACAAATCATTAATTAGCCAATCACATGGCAGCAGCTCTATGCATTTAGGCATCTAGACAGGGTGAAGACGACTGACTGAAGTTCAAACTGAGCATCAGAACAGAGAAGAAAAGAGATTTAAAATGATAAGCATAGATCCACTCAGGCTGCTGGTGGTGTAATGGTGTGGGGGAGATTTTCTTTTCCCACTTTAGGACCCCAACTGATCCAGGTTTAAACTCCTCAGCCTACCTGAGTATTGTTGCTGACCACATCCATCCCTTTATGACCACAGTGGACCCATCTTCTGATGCTACGTCCAGCAGGATAATGCTCCAGTGTCTCATCTCTAACTGGTTTCTAGAACTTCACTGGACTCCAGTGACCTCCACAGTCACCAGATCTAAATCCAGTCCAGAACTTTTGGGATGTGGTGGAACGGGAGATTCACACCATATGGAGCTGAGGGATGCTGTCATGTCAACGTGGACCAAAACCTCAGAGGAATGTTTCCAACACCTTGTTGAACCTGACATAAAGAATTAAGGCAGTTCTGAAGGGGGTTCAACCGATTACAAGGAAGGTGTACCTAATAAAGTGGCCTCTGTGTTGATCTTACACAGGATCACTGTCATCCGTGCTCTTTGTAGCACCATTGTGTGGGAGTTGGGCATGTTCACACTTCACTTATCAGAATAATTCTATTTAGGCTATTTTTACTCCTCCTTTTCAGCAGCTCTTGGGTGTTTATATTTGCTAATGAAGGCCTGAGTAAAAAAATAAAATCTATCAGTATGCATCACCATCATCACCACTGACACATTAGCTTAAAAATCCTCCCAAGAAAAATGCCACCAAACAGCAAGCGTTCAAGGAGACGCCATGTTGGCGCATCCACATCTATGAGGCATGTTTATATTTATTTCTGCTCATTTCAGACAACAATAGGCTAATTAATCGACGACCTAGGCGAATAATATTTGCTCCGCTGAATGTAGGACATCTCTTTCAAGCCTGCTAATTCACCATCTCAACCTTTTTGTAAAAACACTTTTTGCAATTTACATAATTTCCATTTATTTCAGTCACATTTAAAAACATAACTCATACTTGGAAGTTTCTCTTTTATTTAACACCATTTCAGGCTGAGAAAACAGCTTTTTATCCTTCATGCACACAGAAAATCCATTTTCATATTTCTGTAGGGGCTTCAGTTCAGCTCATCACTGTGTTGAGTTTGTAATTATAAAACTTAGAATGTACCAGCACATAATCAGAACTAACACTAGATTTACATTTTAATCTAAAGCAGCAACACATCTACTCCCTAGTGCTGAAAAATGGCTCTTCTGCGCCATCTAGTGGCCACTTGGACAAAAAGCAGCTGTTTTAAAAGCCACACTGAAGCCCTGAAGCAGGGTCAAACCCTTGTTTATCAACAACACATATCTGACTGGAGCAGTTTCCAATGAATAATAATTACTTGTTGCTTCTGGCTAAACATTTCTATTCAATGAGTGTGATTGCAACAGGTTTTCAAAATATAAAAGCTCAAAGGTCACAAGAGGCGTTTTATTGGATGACAGCTCACAAGTAGTAAAACTCAAATGTTATATTTATGTTTGTGGTGCAAAATGGCCACGACCTATTTGCTGCTCTGGAGTATACAGGTGTGTGTCAACACCATGCTTTACTGATTGTTGTCCATCAATCTAAGAATGGTTAAAGTCATTTTGGGGTCCTTCATTCTGCAGAAAAATTATTCGCATTTACAATATTCCAGGAGGGAATGCTGCAGCAAATTGACCCAAAAGGTTGAAGGTCAGAGTTTTATGTTTAGAGAAAAGACAAAAAAAAAAAAAAAAAAACAACATAAAACAAGACCTCTATCCCAGACTTCATGACAGGACAATTAGAAAAAGACAAGTTCAACTTGTTTGGAAGGGTTGCTGAGAAATGTCTCCTCTGTACAGGAACAAGGAATTTTATAAACCATTTTGGGTTTACAGCTGAACGAACATGAAAACATTTGGAACAATGTTCTTTGGACAGATGAGCTCTAAGAAAATGTGTTTACCCATAATGCCCAGCTCTGTTTAGGGTGTATCAGTACAAACAGCTCATATCGGCTGGTGGTTTGGGCTTTTTGTGTGAGTCCAGCTGACAGCTGATTGGAACAAACTGATTCATAAAACAAGACAATCATAACAGCAGATTAGAACGGGTGACCCACGCGGGGTGAATAAACATTTTTGTCAATTTTTCTAGAAATAAAACTTTGTAAATCAGACCAAAACATAGCTACCTTTGAACAATCCACAAATACATGTTCAAGACTTTCACCATCAGTGACAAAAAGAACATTCTTTACTTATAGTAGAATTGAAACGACAAATATAGTCTTTCACAGGGTAGTACCGATTTACAATTTTAAATAAAAATTCTTTGACTTTATTGGAGATTACATATTTATGAGGTAGTAAGAAGATTTCATTCCATTGTTTTCTGTTCAAGAACTCCCATATTTACATAAAGGAGTAGACAAAGGATTTAAATGAGCTCTGATTGATTTGTTTGTACATTTCTTTTCCAGAATATTAGTTCCTTCAATTAAAATTGGGTCATCATGAAACTGCAAATCTCTATGTTGTATATTTTTTGCCAACAAAATTAAATTATTTGGAATTGACTTAATGACCATTTCAAATTCTTTTTTATCCATATTACTGTTATTGTTGAAAGCAAAGGTTTCGTAATCGTACCACTCACCATTTCCATCAAATAGTTGGTTCATAAAAATAATATTCTTATCAACCCAATTTTGTAGATAAAGTGACTTATTTCTATATAATATGTAAACATTGTTCCACAAAATGCAGTTATAAGGAGAGTAGTTGTGTTTATATAACAAATTCCAACATAATAGAGCCTGTTGATGAAATTTAGCAAGTTTGACAGGAAGCTTTCCAACTGAGAAAGGACATTTTAATAAAAAATGTAATCCCCCCAGATAACTAAAGAAGTGATTGGGAAAGATATTCCACATAGAATTAGGATTTTTTAGAAATCTTTTAATCCAGTTTATCTTAATTATCTGATTAAAAATAGTATATGACAGTACATTTAAACCTCCTTCATCTAACGAATTTGAAAGAACTTCTTTTCTAATTTGATGTCCTTTAGATCTCCAAATGAAATTAAATAAGGTTTTGTCAAGACTGGAACACAGCGCTTTGCTGACCTCTAGTGAGGAGAAAACATATGACGCTCTTGATAACCCTTCTGCTTTGCTCAATAGCACTCTACTAAATATCGTTAAATCTCTTGCCAACCATCCATTACATTTTTTTCTTAATTGCTTCAGTAACAGAGGTAAAATTATTAATCATATTTGTGTTATCTTTTGAGATTTGAATACCTAGATATGTTACAGTGTTTTTTTACAGGAATACCACAAATTTCTGTCTCATTTATATTGCCTAATGGAAGTATTTCACATTTCTTTAAAGTATTGTGAGGCATGAATTGTTAGTTAAAGCCAAAAACACAACCTAGATGTGCCTCATGTTTATGTTGTTTAATTTGTTCAAAAATATGTTCTAATTAACTGAATAAACCTTGCTGAAAAAACTCCAGCTGTCACTTCACACTCAGTTCCACATGGGGGCAGTCACCTCAAGCCATTGGATTTCAATGTTACAGCTCCTTTTATGGAGCTAAGACCTTTTCTTTTACCCAACTTTACCGCCTTTTAGTCATTTTGTCAACATCCCAGCACGTCATACTTTATCCAGACCAACTGCTCTGTGCTGTTAGATATGCAGCACATTGAAGAAAAGACCCTCGTTTCTTGAACTGTTTCACAGAACCCGACTACAAAAGATGTGAATTATCTTGTTAAATATACGGGAATTCAAGAATGTATAATGCTCTGAAACTGTGTGATGGTTGTTTTTAAGTTAGTGTGGCAGACCTTAGACAATGTCCCCATATTCAAGAGACTACTACAACAAAAGAGAAAAATTAAAGTAGAAAAATAAAACACTACTTTAAAATGTGACATTTAGCGTTTATCTACAACCAGGAGAACATTTTAAAAAACAACTTCCTGATTCTACATACCGTCTCAGTTTCTGGGATTCTGTAGGGCTGAAGGCCAAACTCCAGATTCTTAGCTTTCACACCAAAGATTTCTTTGCAAAATATTTCATTAATACCTAAATATGGAACAAATGCTTCAACTTAAACTGTCAATGTGTCAATGAACACACCTGGCATCATTCATTACACACAGCGACTCAAAATTGAAGACACTTGTTGCTAATGCTGTGACCACATGTAGAAAAGCAAGTTCAGAGTGCACAGTTTGCTGAAGATTCCAAACAAACACAATGGATCAAGGCAGAGTCGGGGGAAGAGGGATTCGAGTCAGAGGAGGGAGAGGAGCAGGCCATGGAGGGAGAGGAGCAGGCCATGGAGGGAGAAGAGCAGGCCATGGAGGGAGAGGAGCAGGCCATGGAGGGAGAGGAGCAGGCCATGGAGGGAGAAGAGCAGGCCATGGAGGGAGAGGAGCAGGCCGTGGAGGGAGAGGAGCAGGCCAACAAGGAAGAGGAGTTCTCATTGTGGAGATGGAAGGTTTATGACAGACAACCATTACAACTTCTCTAAAACTTGCTATGTTCTTCACTAAAACACAAAGAAAGGTCTATACAGAACCTACCGTTGTCGTTTCTGGACAGAGAAATCAAATTGTCAATAAATACAAATATCTAGGTATTTTAGACAGTAACTTGACTTTTAAACAACATGCTAAAAAAGTGACCAAATGTCTAAATCCCACACTTAAAAATTGTAGGCACCTCAGAAATCATATGTCAACAGAAGCTGCTAAAATGTACATGCTTTCTCTTGTAATATCTCACATAAATTATTGTTTACCTACTTGGGCCTCAGCAAATTCCATGATTTTAAATAAATTAATATCTATAGGCTATCAAAATTCTAAAACAAGATCCTTTCATCATTGTACAATCCTCCTCAAATATAAGCTCTTATACTGAACCAATCTTGTCATTTTTAAAAACTGCTGTCTTATGTACAAGATTAAATACAGCTTAGCTCCACCTCCTCTTTGCAGTCTTGTAGAATTTAGATCGACTGTAACACGTGTTACTAGAGGGGCTGCAAGAGGGGACTGCGTGATTCCATACAGGAAAAGTTTCTTTGGTCAATCAGTTTTCACCTATGAGGCAGCGAGAGAGTGGAATACAATTCCACAACATGTAAGAGACTCCATCACAGACGACACATTTAAAATAAAATTAAAGAAATGGCTTATTGACAACCAAATCTGTCAGCACTAGCCCAAGAATCCAGGTGTGAGTTTCATTATTGATGGACTGAGTTTGCTTGTGAAAATGGGAGAAGGGGAGAGAGTGTGTGTGTGTGTGTGTGTGTGTGTGTGTGTGTGTGTGTGTGTGTGTGTGTGTGTGTGTGTGTGTGTGTGTGTGTGTGAGCGTTAATCTGTACAATGTTGTTTTACTTTTTGTATTGCTTTTTATAGGTTTTATTATGTAATAGTTGTGGGTTTTATTGCTATGATCCTTTAGGCAGGGGGACTAACAATAAAAATTAGCCTTTTGGCTATAATTGGGAACATTTACATTGTAAAATGTTTGTTAATGTACATTGTCCCACTAAAAAAAACAAAAAACAAGTGGGGACAAAGGAGTGTGAGGCCCGTCGACCACAGATAAACAATGACTGAACATCTAGGAATAAAATCCTGCAAAGAGCCAACACAGGGTCTGAGATGAATCGTCTTTGGCTTGATTTATTTGATATCATGTTTAAAATTAGTAACTACAGTTATCGGCCTGTTGATGCTGTCATGTTTTGCCCCTTTTTGTGTTCAGTCCTGCCTGTCTGTTCCCCTGTTTTTCATGTTCCTCCAGTGTCCTGCACTAATCCTCCACAGGTGTGTCTCATCTTCCTGATCACCTGCCTCCTTATACATGCTGTTTAGTTCAGTCACTCCCGGTTGGTTGTGTTCCTGGCCTTGTTTGTGTCTTCCTGAGTTCAGCCAGCAATAAAGCTGATTTGTGTTTCACCTCGCCTGTTCCTGTCTCCATCCTCTGCATTACCCCAAACTGACAAATGCTAAAATATTACTGTATGTTCTCTGTGAAACTGGTTTAATTTATTATTCAGTAATTCAAATGTGAACAAATTATTGGTTAATCTTGACACTGGCTAAATACATTCAGTTCTTTGATCCCCAGTTTAAAAAGTAGCCTTTGTTTTGCCCTTTTTTTTTTAACATGACCTTTATTCTCAAAACTGTGGAAGCCCATTTCTGCCATTTTGAAAAATATTTTTTGATACTTATGTCATAATTATGAGATACTAAGTCATAATTATGAGATGCTAAGTCATAATTATGAGATACTAAGTCATAATTATGAGATACTAAGTCATAATAATGAGATCTCATAATTTCGACTTAGCACCAAACCAGTAATTCTCAAAGTCTGGGCTGAAATCCGGATCAGGACTGCACAGCCGTTCCATCTGAATCCAACGTGTTATATTTTAATGCATTTATGTTACGAGATCTATGTTTAAGTAGACCCAAGAAACTTTTATTTTTTGTACATAGTTCTTTTATTTGGTCAAATATGACATATTCTGGACTTTCCGGGTGCTCTTGACCTGAATCCAGATCCGACCCGGATCAGCCTCTTACCATCGCTTGTCTGACGTTCAGCAGCTCCTGTTAGCAAAGAGCTAAAGTCATGTAGGATCGGTCCGGCTTGTTTTTGTTGTCAACTTTGTGATTTTATGGTTATATTTGGTCAGTTTTCAGACTCCTCTAGTGAGTCTTTCCTCAAAACGCAACCAGCGAACTATCTAAGGGACTTTTCTGCTGTTTTTAGAGACTTTTAGTCAGAGATCTAAATGGTTTTCTTTGAGCCGCGACTCCTTCCGGTTCAGGTCTGCATCACAGCTCCATCTGATCATCACAGCTTACTCTGGAGTTTCATAAGAAATGGAAACCTGATTAACTTCATCACTTTTCATGTCTGAACAAATACATTGTTTTCAAACACAAATAAAACAAACTGAACTTATAGTAACGTTTAGATTTAAGTTAACAGGAATGAGTACCTTTTCTTAGTTTTTCATTCAGATTGTTCCAATAAAATAAATAAGTCCAACAAATTTCATGGTGCAGAGCAAACATCCCTCCCCTCTGAGAGTGCTGACTGTCTGTTAGGAAGGTGTAAACCTGTTTCCTAGTTGGGCCCCAGTTTATTGAACTTTACTGGCTTTTGGAACAGGCATCTCCAGATGGCTGAATCCAGAGCAGGTTGTGGTATCGGTGGTTTTTCAAATCCCAGATCCATTTTCCTGGTGTCTGACGCCTCTTTGAGATCTGTTTCCTCTGCTGATTAAGCTGGCCTCCCATAATTTTCCCTCAGAGCAGAAAAAAGACAAGGTCTTGGATTGATTGTCAGGCGTTTCTGGGTTTTCAGCTTGTCAGAGCGACCTCAGGAGCTTCTGGGTAGTTTTAGTTGTTTGTCGATCTTGATTGATTTTTAAATTGTAGATGATTTGAGATTTTAAACACAGCGTAAAAGAAGTGCATATTTTTCCAGACTAATCAGACAATCTTGGTGTTTTATCCCAAACTATGACACCCCCCACCCCACCCCACCCCCAAACCTCTCACCTGCAGGCCTCCTGCACCAAATCATGGAGAAACTAAAGCCTGCTGAAATGAAAAAAGTTTTGAAGGTGTCAGCTTCCTTTTTATGCCATCCAATCTGTTTATATGAATACGTCTATAATGATGTGATGTCAGTGACTGATTCAGAGTCAGTTGGAGAATAATGAGATCCTCCATTATCATAATTTCCCTGATTTAGATGAGTGGTTTTCTAACTCTGGGTAGTGAGCTTTTGCATTGTCCTCTTAAACATTTGCTCTCTTACGGACTCACTCAGTCGTTCACTGTGTGTGTGTGCATGTGTGTGTGTGCATGTGCGTGTGTGTGTGCCTGTGTGTGTGTGTGTGTGTGTCATGAAAGGCAGGGAGAGGGACAAAAAGGGAAATAAATTGAGGGAAGTAAGGCTTTTCCTCTCAAATATATGATATTTAACTGGTATAAAAACTAAAGGAGGATATTACTTTTACTGAGTTTAATCATTTTGTATTCATGGTAATTTACATAATATTAAATACAGGCTGCAGTCTACACTACACACACCATTCAGAGGCATAAGTTATCTGTTGATGTGGCTGTAATGCAAATCGACAAAGTGCTTCTTGCCACCAGTGTTTTGTTTTTTTACGCCCGCGGTTTGCGCAGCTTCATGCTTACACAGGAAATAGGAATGAGCTCGTTTTCCTGTTTCTCTTCATCTATAGTTTGTTTAGATTTACATTTCACAAGGATTTCAACTCGAACACACTGGTGGTTGTGCATTGTTTGAGGCTTTTCAGTGTATTCTCTACTTCCATGAAGTTGGAGGAATTAAATTATCTTATAGCATATAAAATGTGAGTGTTTCAGTTTGTTTAAACACAGTTTTATGTTCTCTTTTCCAAACTAGTTAGCTTCCTTCAAAGGTGTTGTGTTTTAGCAGGAATATCAAGTAATTTTAATTTATTTAGACTAATAAAAGCCTATTTTGAATAGGAAATCCTTATTTCTCTTATATCAAACACACATGATGAACTGTTTGGAAGTCTGGGGAAATACTTTCAAAATAAAACCCATTTTACAGATTAGCACCTAAATGCCCCCTCTTCACGAACTTAAATATTCTCAAATTTACAGACCTGGTCAAATTACAAACAGTTCAAGTACTATTTAAAGTACATTCTAATATTATTCCAGATTGTACTCAGAGGCTGTTTCAGGTCAAAGAGACACACTAAAGGGAGGGGACGACAATTAGACAGGAAGTTAGAACGGAGTCAGAGCTGTTCAGTGAAACTATGGAAATACTTAGGAATTGAAATAAGGTATGTAAATTGTACATCAAAAAGACGACATCATTATACAGTAATGGTTGTATGTGGTCCAGTGCAACTCGTATATGAATGTTTTGTGCACATGTATGGATTCATATTCGTGGGATGTCTGTTTATGTTAATTGCGTTCATTGACCTGTTTGTTGATTAGCCGGTGGTTTGTACGTTTTTATTTTAGACATTTGATTGTATTAAAAGGGCACAAAAACCAGACTTCAGCCTACTGAACACTTTTTTTCTTCTCTTTTCTTTTAGTGACTTTTGTTTTATGATGTTTTTTCCTTATTAACCCTTTAACTGACAGGTCAAACATGTTATTCTCGACATCTTCCTGAAACACAAACTGAATT
Source organism: Callopanchax toddi (assembly GCA_006937965.1). Lineage (NCBI taxonomy): Eukaryota > Metazoa > Chordata > Actinopteri > Cyprinodontiformes > Nothobranchiidae > Callopanchax > Callopanchax toddi. The sequence goes on along the minus strand of SSNR01000040.1, from coordinate 51,601 downwards.
TCCTTAAAAAAATAAAAACTACATTACAAAATTCTAAATGTTTGAATTAAAAATTCAACAATATTAACTTACGTCATTATCAATATTATACATTTGATGTTATTATTAATTTATATAACATTAAAACTTCTGTTGCTTTAAATGAACATTTTTTTAAAGCACAATTTTTTTAATTTTTTTCTTAATTATAAAATAATATCAACCAATGGATATAAGTAGCCTACTAACAGAAAACAACCAAGTAAACTCATCTGTTATTCAATAAACAATTATGAATGTGTTTTTTCCAGTTTGCTTATAAATAAGGATGTCCAGCTCAAATAGGTGACATCATAACCTCTATCTCCCTCGCTTGTTTGGTTTGTTTTTCCCAAAAACCAGAAACTAATATCATTACATCATATTTGTGTGGTCAGGGCCAGACCATCACACTACCACCACCATGTCTGACTGTTGAAGTTTTTCTAAACCAATCTGTGGACTGTCTCTCGAGTATTTTCCCAGAAGTCTTGAGGATGATGCAAGATGTTTTTGGGGTAAATCTGAGATAGGTCCTGAGGTCATCTCTGCCCCTGTCTCTTTCTTATGGTTGCATCATGACCTCTGACCTTAACCTGCAGTGCTTTAGATGTTGTCTGGGTTCTTTTGTTCTTGAAACATTTTTAAAGAAATGTGTTTATGAAAAGCTGAGCTAGCTTTCTGCCAAGCTGCATAATGCACAGATATGAAGTCATGTCTGAATGCCTGTGGTCTGAATTCCTTTTCAAAACAAACTCACAAACTGATTCAGCCGCTATCCTCCAGGATCTCTCAATGCCTGCCTGGGCTGCAGATTAATTTCCTTTTCCTCATCTTAATTTTTTTTTTTCACCGCCTCTCCATAAAAAGGCTAAATGTCAAGCATGCCTGCCTCCTTCTAGTGACACATCTATTCCAGCAGATAATTACCATAAGGAAATTGATGCTTTAGTGTGCAGGGGGGAATTTAATTTACTCTGACATCCTCACAGCATAATGCATTCCTAAAGAAAGAGAGTTTTTCAGTCTGCAATTGACTTTTTAGGTAAATTGGACTATTTCATGTGATTATCAATTAAGATGTTGAAACCAATTAAAGATTACATGCTGCTCATGCTTCCAAGTGTGAAACGGTGAATACTGCTTAAAGATCCATGAAATAAGAACCATCCCTGGCTTATTGTTCGCTAGTCAACCGGCTACACTACCTGATGATGTTTTGAGACTCGCAAGCAAAAATATTAATGACAGAAACATGGAGCACTTTGAGGACGTGTGTGCAGTTTGGTGAGATGCATCAAATGCTGCAGGATTCTGAAATATTTGCAGAAGTGAAACGTTTGGATGATAATTCAAGTGTTGATCCCTTTTCTGAAGGAACGTTTCTGAAGTTCTGCTTTGAACAAAGCTGTCCTGTCACTGAGTGGGACAGTATTTCACAGTCCTCTAACGGACACCCTTCCCTAATCCTGCTGAGTCACATTTCTCTGCCAAACGTCTTTGCAGTCACAGCTTGACAGGTTTTGTTTAATCACACCTGCATGTGTCAGAAGACTGACCCCCCCTCCCCTAGAGATGAAGCAGGAAGGATTTGAGGAAGTTGGGGAAAGTTGCTGCAATCCATCCTATGGCCATGAAGGCCATGAACGCGAGGCAGGCCGCGGTGCTCCTGCCTAAAGTTCCTCCTTTTCTGCATAACCACTTGAATGTTGTGCTTCGTGGGCGATAAGGGCGACCTCCCATGAAAGGTGACTCAGCAATCCAGCGCACACGGCCTCTCCTGAGATAAGAACGGCCTCTGGGGCCAGATGGCAGTGGGATACTGGGAAAAAAAAGAAGTAAAAACAAAGAAAACAAGAGAGTTTAACTGTCACTAAGCACAACCACATCTGAACTCCTGAGACTTAACCTAATCGGATAAGGATTTTAATGTATTATGTGACAAATATTGACTGGTCTAAAAACTGTTTTTGCTTCTTGTCAAATTTACTTTGAATTTCAATTTATTCTTATTAATTTATTTTTCTGTTTCTGTTTCTTTTAGTTGTTTTAACAGGAGTCAGATTCCTGTACTTTCCCTGGGCGGGGGTTAAAAGTAACATTAGGACAAAACAGATAGAACTAGATAAAACTAGATCATCATTCAAGAATAAGATTTACATTCAAAAAACTAAGAAAAAATTGTTGTCATTAAAATTCTGAAGAAAGGGTCGACGATCATATTAGAGAAGTTTTAAAATTGTTGAGACTAGAGATATTTCTAATTTGTCCCAGGAATATATTAATGTTTTTTCTTTTCTTTCTTTTCTTTTTGTTCTAAATGACCAAAGATGGTCCTAAATCTAATAAGATAGGAGACCCTGGAGACCCCATTGTTCCAGTAAGATGACATAAATTAGAGGTGGTGGTTCCTGATCCTGGATCAGTCATTTGGAAAGCAGTCAAAGTCAATAAATTGAGTTTTTCTTAAGGTTTTAGTGTTTAAGTTTTTCTCTTTTTGTCCATGACTTTAACAGCCTGTTTGTTTACTTTTGTCAATGTGAATTTTATTTATAATAGCACTTTTAAAGCAGCCAGGGCTGCACCAGAGTGCTTTACAGCAGCAATACATAAATTACATTTAGGGTTTTTATCCAGTCACTGGATCGGTGTGTAAACCAGTAGATTGAATAAGAAGAGATTCCAGAATGTAAAAACAACTTAGCAGCAGAAACTTTAAATTATCAAAAGTAATTACACTGTAAAAAGAAATGGTTGGTCCAATTTAAATTAAATAAAATTCACTTCAATTAGTAACAAGCAACTGAATTAAGTTTCTTGAGGATAATTTATTAAGTTAGTTTTTCAATCACTTGTTACCAGTTAGAGAGCCATGTTTTATAGTTGGATGTTAGAACAATGCTGGGTGTCGTTATTCTTTAGAGACACTTTAAATAATACTGCAGTTAGTTTGATGCATGTAACCCTCCTAAATTTAGCAGAATATTAGGCTGTCATGCCCATATTCTAGCTTTATAAATAAGTAGTACTGTTTGTGCCCAGTAGAGGGTGCTCTGTGTTTGCCCTGAAGCTACATCTTCTTCCTGTAAGGCAGCTGGACTGCACATGTAAGGCACACGGCCAAAAAACACAGAAAAAAGGTGTTAAATACTACTTATAACCACATATTTTTGGTTTATAGAGCAAAGTGTGTTGCCTGGGAGACTGAAGGATATTTGTTCCATTTTTTGTTTTATCTTTTCTCCGGTGAGTGACATGTTCTAAAATGCTAAGCTAATTTTTTGCTAGCTATGTTACTTTGTATTCTGTTTTCTGATGTTATTTCAAACTTCTGAGTTAAATTACTTTTGAGAAACTTAAAGAATGACCTATCTGATAAAACCAATCGGGGGAAATGTGAAGTTACTCACAATTTAGAATTTATTTGTAGAAACTAGCTAATAGCTAACATAGCTAATGCTATTGAAAAATGGGTAATTACACTGCCATGTGGATTTCTAATGTCACATGTAAATAATGCATTCTGTGTAAGAACCTGCAAATTACCTAAATATTGTTAGTTTGTTGGAATGAATGATTTGAACCAGATTTGATTATTGAGTAAGTTACTTATTTGAAGAGAGATTAACAAAGCCCTGCTTATGCAGGTTGGTTTTTTTCTGATGGACTCATTTCAAGATGGACAGTTTGATGAGAGCCTGGAGCTGTGGATCTGGAGAAGAAGAGGGTCGAATGCTGTAACATCCTTCCATGATGGAGTGGACCCCATCAAACACAGCTAAGCTGAAGTCTTTTCTGCGCAAGTAAACCAAATACATACTACCCGGGTAGTGAAACAAAATCAGAGCTCTGATCAAATAATTTTATTATTTTTTTAAATCACTTGGATTACCTAATTTTTTTGGTTGGACTAACCTGAGGATCCAAAGGGTTTCAAGGACTTTAAAGGAACTAAAAAACTGAACTGAATAGGACAAAAGGATTTCAGTGTTATTGAGATTTAATTGTTTTGTTTCAATTTGACTGTTTATTAAATGCCGGTTAAATTTTTCTCTTGAAAACCGTGGTTTGTATTTAATTCACCTTCCTTCCTCCTTAGAACTTAGATCATTTGGGTGTGTGTTTCTTGTTATAATTTATACGTTCAATTTATACATGCTACATGCAGTTTTTGCTTGTGTATAAATAACTGTGCCGTCTGCATACATTCAAACACAGACCAACAGTATGTCAGTAATGTGTAGAATAAACAAAATGTATCTTTAAACTAAATGTCACCCCTGACAGCTGTTTTCTTATCTGATGATAGTATTCTTGCATACAAGCCGCCACACTGGACTCTAGCACAGAGACTGGTATCATTTGGTTCTGGGCCACACAGAAAAAATAAAATCTTCTTTACAATATGAACTTGTCTGCAGGGTGAAGAGAAAAAGCATAATAATTCCATTAGACATTTGTAATTTTGTGTTACACAATTTATTGTGTTTTGTTGTTGTGAGTGATCATCCTTGTTACCCACCAGTCTGTGGAAATGCCATTTTGTAAGAAACCAGTTTGTGATGCAAAGATGTTTAGGAACCACTGCTCTAGTTCCACAGACTGCTTTCTGGGTCAGAATGTTGTTCATGTGTGAACATTTGAAAATGTGTTTGAGTTTTCAAAAAAGAAAAGTTTGAATGCTATTTTTATGCCTAAAGATAAATAAAAACATTTATAGATATGTAGATTTTTTTTTGTAGTTTATATTTTATTTGTTAACTTATTTGTAAACAAATTCATAAGAAAAGGAAATCACTTTATAGAAGTCCTTTAAGCTGCATAGACTGTATCCTGTCTTTCTATCAGTAAATAGCAGCTCAAAGTGGAGATTATATGCAAACAGGAAGCTCAGTTTGTGGTAAAGTTTATATCAGATTAATCAGTGGCATCACTAAAG